>VWYH01007034.1:2700154-2748017 GCA_013399365.1 Pampusana beccarii | reverse complement strand
ACGTTCGGACCAATCGCCGCGGCTCGCGCGCGCCTTTCGGCCAATCCGGAGTGAGCGCGGGTGCCGATCGTGTCGTTCCTTCAGGGATTCATCTCCGGGAATGGCGGGCGGGGAGTTGGGATCTGAGGGGAGCGATGAGGAGGAGCTGCCCACTTTAGCCTCCATTTTGCAGTCGGCGCCGCCACCCGGCGCGTTGGGCCGCCAGCCGCCCTCGTCACCCCCTCCCGAGCCGGGGGTGGTTGTGGTGGAGAGCAGCGAAGAGGAGGATGAGGTGGTGGAGGTTCCTCTGTCTGAGAGGATCAAGAGGAGGGTGGAGGGGGATTTTAACCACCCCCATTTGGACGCTGGGGATGCGGCAGGCAAAGCTGGATTTTCTGCCAACCGTGACTTGGCGCCTGGCAGCCGAGCCTTGTTGTCATCTGGAGATGTGTCTTGTGGCGACCAAAATGGCATGCGTGGCTCTGAGGGGCTTCCCTTGTGCCCACCTGATGCTGTGGACCAGCCGAGCAGGCCCCTGGTAAGCGAAGCGAGCCCAGAAATATCCCCCTCTCCTAAGAAGCCAAAATATAGTCAGAAGGAGAAGGAGGCAATCTGCCAGGCTGCGTGGCAGAGGAGGAAGGAGCGAGAAGCACGGCGGAGGCAGCAGGAGCAGGAAAAAGAAAGGAAGAGGGCTCTTGCCAAGATGCTGAAAGCTCAGCGACCGGGGGAGTGCCAGAAATACATAACAGTGGTGCTAGATCCAGGTATTCGTTCTCACAGCCTGCGTCTGCTTTATGTTGACTTTCAACTCTTGCTGTGGAGACCTGACCCATGCACTGATTTCAGCTCTCTTACAGGTGGAAGGTGGTGGGCAGATCCTTAGTGCTTTGCAGGCTGCGAATTATTCCTGTGTTGTCGAGAGTCAGGCTGTTCCCTGCAGCGTTTCCTGGAGGAGAAAGATTCTGTCATCTCAGGTGTGCGAGCAAAAGCTCCATGTTTATGTCCTTTCCTTCCTCTGTTATTTGCACTCATTAGTAATTGTACTTAACAACCCAAGTAAACACCCTCTAATCTTCTCCATGCCTCAGAGGTCTGAGTGGGAGCACCAGCTTGAGTGAATTATAAACAGGCTGTCGGTCTGGCTGTTTGTTTTCATACCTGTACAGATGGAAGATGGAGATGAATGGACAGAAGAGCCAAATGTCCTGGTTCTGCTTCGCCTGGAGGAGTTTTTATCTATGGTTCACAACTACAAACAAGTGAGAGGGCTTATGACTTCTGTGCTCTCGAACGTGCCTTGCTGTATGGGTGGTGTTTGTCATCCCCCTTCATGGCGGGAAGGTTTTGATGTGGGATGGAGCCATGGTTCCAGTAAACCAGAAATCTGTTTTTAGAAGTCATTAATGTATCAAAACCACTAGGGCTGTATAATGCAAAGTTCTGAAAAGCTTTTCTTCCTAGTTATAATTTTTCACAGATTTTTGAAGAAGTAACATTGCCAGATCAAGTGGGATTTATTTTCTTAATTTATTCGTGCCATAACTTTATATCCGATCACGTATTACCTACTTGCCCCTGAAGAGCTTTGTGAACAGACTTTCGGCTGCAGAACCAGAGCCGTAGGTTGGTGTGCTTGCGTTTGTACCTCAGATTGGCTTAACTCCTTGTTTCTGTTGGTCTTTGCAGGAGGCCCAGGGCTGTACGGAAGGACAAAAGGACACCCTGCAGAGCTACGTAGCTCGTGTGATGGAGAAAATGCCCGGGAAAATTCTGGCACTGCAAGTAGTTGGAGTAGAAAATTATTTCAGGTTAAACATTTTTCCCTCCAAATGTTTTTGTGTTGTTTCTGGCCTTGCAAAATACCATCGAGGTTTACATTAATTACTTTTAGGAAAGACTGGAGCATAAGAGGTGTTCTGCTTCACCATTTGTTAGAAGCAAAAGTTTCTCCAGCCTGTCACCACAGTAACCAACGGGATATACCCAGGGAAGGGCATGAACTTCTTATTTTGCTTTTCTTGGGTCTCTTAGAGTTCAGTCAAAAAAGAGGCCACGACAGGCAGCAGCAGATGGAAACCAAGATGAGGAGCAGGGAAAACAGAGAAAAAAGAAAGTTAAGGATTCTGGCCTGGAGATAACCAGATTGGATGTGGAAGAAGTGAGTACCTTATGAACAGGCATGCAGCCGTCATCTTTTGTCTGCCATTGCCTGAACATTTGACCCAGTCATCACATACTTGGATGAGGGGGATTCAGCCTTCGTCAGCCTGTATGTCTGCGGACAGAGCTCTGTGGGGTCAGTTCCCCACTGCTGGGAATGTACCTGCTCTCCTGCAGATTGATGTGTCTTGTTCACTGATCCTGGACAGTGAAATATTGATTCCGGACAGCATCTCTTGCACTTCGTGTCCTGCTGGTGAAGCATGTGAGTGCTGCTCCGGCCTGGGTGTGTGGTGTGTAACGAAAACCTGGTACTGAGGAGCTGCGGTAGCTGAAATGGTGCTAAACTGGTACTAACCGGCGGAAGCCAGGCTACCCCTAAGTACTTCAGCACCATAAACTGTTCCCAAAATGGGTAGAGAGTGGATGTTCTTGTCCTATAGCAAGATGTTGCAGCCTCTTTTTCGTTTCAGACAAGAGTGTGGTTTGATGGGAGAAGATCAATTGTTCAATTTGTTGTTTCTAATGATTACAGGCCCTGGTGGATCTGCAGCTGTCCAAAATCCAGGTCAACATTTTTGAGAGCTGTGAGGAGCTCGGAGAATTTGCCACTATGTTGACAAAAGCTGTAGCTGAAGCACCGTTCAGGTGAGTAAGTTTTGGTCACATCCTCTTTGGAGAGGCTGCACTTCCACGGTTACTGGGAGGGAACAGCAGGTACGCAGCTGCGCTTTGGTGTGACCCAGTATAATGATTTTTAAAAGAACTGGGAACACAGCAGCTGCTGATGCAGCTCCTTCAGTGCAGGGTTAGTTCTCAGAAACTGGTGTCCTGCCAGGGGAGGAGTGAGCACAGACCTTTATTTCGCGTTGAAATCTTGATGCCAGGCAAAGCTCTTGTTCTCAGTCTGATTTTAGGAGTGGGAAGGGAAAACAAGTAGAGTTGGGCTCCTACAGCACCAGCTTTTTTTCTCCAGTAGGTAACCAAGAAAGATATTATTGAGGATGAGCCATTTAGCTGCTTTCATTGATAAGGAAGGAGCACAGTGTGTTGCACAGTGATAGCTGAGAAAGCCATCTTGTGCAGTCTCACACAATCCGAGCGTTCCTGTCACAGCAGCTGCTGTATTTTACATCTCAGCCATGAGAAGAGATAAGATGCCATTAAAAATGACATGTAAAAGTGGTTTATTGTGGTTGACAGTCAGAAAGTGAATTCTTGTTTACCACTTTGTACGTGTGTTGGCTTGTGTCAGGATTGCCGCCAAGTACAAGGTTGTTTATTTACCTTTTTCGGTAGGAAATCTGAGTCTTAAACAAGGAAATTGTTAATACATGTAAAGAAAACAGGGTCAAATTTTTAGCATTTACTTTGATGCCAGCGGTGTCTCTAAGAGCATGGAGTGAGAAATGGCTCTCTGGCTATGTGACAACAGATGCAGGAATAGGGTTTTTTTCGTAGCCTCGTTGTATCATTTGCTTTCCCATTCTTTCTTTCCCCTAGGCGAGAGCGAGAGAAGACTGACTTCCCTTTCTACTTAGATAAGCGGTGGTGCGGAGGGGTGAGAGTGGACCGTTCCGGAAAGGGTCTCTTCGAAGTCTGGAAGAGGCAGATACAGCAATTTAACCGTGTCAGCCTCGAGATGGCTGATGCTGTTGTGTCTGCCTACCCGTCTCCCCAGCTGCTGGTCCAGGTGAGGACACCTCAAGAGTACCAAGCACTGTGTGCGGACAGTCAACTAGTGTAAGGAGCGACAGAAATTATTTAATTGGTAGCTAATTTGACGCAATGATTCTGTATGAGCTATTCAGTAAAGTAGTGAAGGAACCGATTCCTTGGCACTCGTTGCTTTGGCTTTGCAGAGCAGACTGCTGAGGGAGCAGCATTGGTTCTGCATCAGCCTCTGAGCTCACAGAAGAGGTCTGGGGAGAGACCCAGTGAAAAATTAGCATGTATTGTGTGAGGGTAGAGCAGTCATGAGTGCATAGCTTTGATTATTTTGGGTTGTGTGTGTACAACAACAACACATGCAAATGGCTGATACCGTTGTTCCTTTGTGTTGCTTTTAGGCCTACAGCAGATGCTCCTCGGAGCACGAGCGAGCAAACATGCTGGCTAATATCCCTGTGCGTCGCGGAGAGGGTGTGACAGCCACCTCCCGGCGGATCGGACCAGAGCTCTCCCGACGAATCTATCTGCAGATGACTTCCAATGACCCTGATCTCTATTTGGATTTCATGGGGTAGCCCCAAGGAAATGAGGATTTTCCTGCTTCCTTGGTTTAAGTACTCAGCTTCCTCCTGAGAAGAAGTGCTTGAATAACAAATAATCATTGATCCTAGCTTAAAGACTTAAAACATATTTAGACTTCAGCAGAATAAAGTTGGACAAAATTGCTCAGTGGCTGGAGTTTACACAAGATGGTGAACATCTTCCGTTAGAGCATGACTTGGACATTGCTTACGGTACTGATAGTTCCTTTTATTTGTCTTACTAGAAATAAATACTTTCGAATAATAATAATGATCTTTGCTTTTTAACGTGCCATCTTGAGTATAGACAGGTATGTCATCTGTTGAAAGGAGTACTTGCTACTGCTCTCCTAAATTGCAACTAGTTCTCTCTCCAGTGTGAAAAATCTGAATGTTAAAGCAACATGGTGCTGCCCCCCCAGCACCTGCTCTGGTGAGGTGGAAGAACTTTGCCTCACAAAATAGAGTCTCAGTTTTCCGCTGCAGCAGATGGGAGTGAGTAAGACTAATTTTCAGATATAAATTTAGACTGCCCTGATTCAGTCTGCAGACGGCTTAATCTATAGAGGGTCTTGAAATCTGATTATATGTGGTGGAATTACGAGGTCTAAACAGTTGGCAGAAAATGCTTTCTTTTAATTAGATTGGAGAACATACTTGCCTGTCCATGAAGCTATTAATTAGCACTTGTGTGCACACAAGGATGGTTGAGATGAGTGCTGACAGTGAATTAAGCTGTGCCCAGTGTGTGGACGTTCCCGTTTGGAACCGTGCTGCCCCGAGTGAAGATTTGCCCACCTGCCACGCTACCTCCAGGGATTCTGCAGGAGCCCCGGCCTGGCCAGCAGCGCTTCTCACCTCAACTGATCGAACTTGTTAGCCTGGCGTTTGCAAACTTCAGCAGTGCTCACCTTCACGGCAAAGCAGCAGAGTCCTACCAGGTGCCAGCAGGGATGTCTGCAGGGAGGAATTGTCGCTTTGAGTGGCACTTGTTGTGTTTCTGAACGTGTCTGGATAGTAAGCAAGGACCTTTTAAGAAATGTGATGAGTTAGATAACAAAAGTGAAGCCTAAAGCTGTTTCAAGGAAGCTTAGAAAACACATATAGTACTAAGCCAGAGACAGGCTGCCTTTCCTGCCTTTTCCCTGATACTCGTGCTGTTGCTTTTTTCTGCGTGGTACTCAGGGAATCACAGTCTTATCGTTAGGTTACAAAAAAGTGAAGGCTTGCTTCTCCAATGCTGACCTTGGTGTGAAATGCTACAGATTGTTTCTTCATGGCACTGCTCTTATCAGCAATAGTTCCAGGTATTAGAAGAAGGGAGGGAGCTGTTCTGGCGACTAATGTAGGCAAGTCTCAGCGGAGCCTGTAGCATGGATATTCTCTGAAACCTGCACTTACCGCGTGTGTTTGCACTTCATTTTAGTGCTCTCAAAGCCCTTAAGGCTACAACAAACTTCTGTTTGGTTTTCTCTGCAAGAAAATTATAAATAATTCATAGGCTTTTGCAGAGGTGAGTTTTCTCGTCTAGCTGCAAACCACCAAACCTCCCAGGCTTCCTGACACCCCAAGGCCAAGCCCTTCCCTGCCCGCCTCAGCCTGCGGTGCCACCCAGTGCCACCACCGCAGCCTGCAACAGGCGGTCAGCTTGCCGCTTTGTTGGCACTAGCTGGTTAAAATAAATGTACTCAGATCATTGGTGTATATACTCAGAAATAATTTTTAGCTGTTTCTTAAAAGACCTAATTCAAACTAAAACTGGATTAACAACACAAAGAACCAGTTCAGACAAAATGCTGCGAAAACCGTTGTATTGAAAATTTTTAGTTCCTTTCAATAGTACATCAGCTTCTTTGCCCCAACCCGCGGCTGCGCAGCCATCCTACCCGCCTGTCGGTCCTGGAACAGGCCTTTGTGTATCATTCCCATACAGCCATATCACCGATTTTAGCACAAATAGAAACGAAAGCAAGGAATGGATATGTATTAAAAACCTCCTACCTCCAGGATAGAGCTATAGCTACCCAGATAATGCACAGGTTGGTTTTTTTGTTGTTTTTTTTTTTTCATTCCTATAGATCGGCAGTTTGCTGTATCTCCCAATTTAAACATCCCTTGGAGGCAAGAGGGGTTAACTAGTCTAGGTTACCGTGGGCGAATAATGGGAGTTACAGGCCGACTGTGAAACATGCACAGCAAAGATGATCTGAACAATAACTGCTCTGCGGGGAGTGGACCAGCAACCCACTGCTGACGGATTAAAAGCAGTTTCGTCGGAACACAATTCCATAGGAATTCTGGCTGCGTAGATGGTGGAGGGAGATGCTGACAAAGCAAATGCCCGTCTGGGACAATCACTGCTGCGAGTTCTGCTGTAGCAGATTTTGCAGGGTTTTGTGGTTTTGCAGAGCGGCTAACACGTCCTCGTAGAGAGTGTTCACGCTGACGCACAGGGGTTGGTGTCGCAGCTCCGTCAGCTTGCAAGCGGCCAATGTGCAGAGGACGCAGAGCAGCACAAAGAGCAGGACCCGCAGCACCGACCGCGACCAGGAGTGCTTGTGCCGGGGTGGCGGAGGGGGACGGGAGCTGGAGGCGGGCTCTGGAACACATTTACAAGACAGAGAACGTGAGGAACGAATCAAATATCTTTAAAACTACATTCCAAAACAAGCTGTTCAGGTAAGATACCTTAGCCTGTGCTGCAGTTGTCTTTTGTCATTAATTTTCATCGCTTAACTCTGGTTAATAAATAGATGCACAGGATCTACCCATTTAGGATGGAAAGCTTCAGATTCAGTTTCCTGGGCAGCAGTCAACAGGGTGTAAAGCACCAGTGTGCTGCACAAGATCTGCTTTTTGCACATATAGTTCAGTACATTTAAAAAGAAACGAGTGGAGGGAAGTTCTCTGTAGGAGCAGCTGAAGAACTTTCTGAATCTTGTAGGTCAGCAGCTCATCGAGAACACAGATGACGGGGCAAAGGGCAAAGCAGTTGAGCTTCTTAGAAGACCTACAGGTTCCCCCCCTGCAACTCCAACCCTCTCCCAGTACCTGGGCTGCATAAAAGTAAACCTGGCAGCATCAAAATGTGATGAAGATGAAATCAGATGCAATCCTACCCACAATGGATACTACTTACTTCGGGTCTGCACATTTTCTTTTTTAGTTTTCTTTTCCACCTCCTGTTTTGCAGCTTTCTGAGCATCATACTCCCGTCTTCTGCGTTCCTTTTCTTCTGCCTTCTCTCGCTTCCTCAGCTCCCTCTCTTGAGCCTCCTTTGCTCGCTGTTCTGCTTCACGCTTCTTCTCCATTTCTGGGAATTAATAGGAAGTTTATTTCCTTTTATGCAAAGGGTTCATTGCCACCTTCCTTATTACCTGCTTATCTGATCCCTATTATTAACAAATAACTATACTTCTTTTTTTCTATATTACACATGTTCCATTTTGCTCCCTCAGAATTAGGTTTCCCTTAAAAGAAATCCTGTGCTCTTCCGTCATATTTTTACAGGTAACCTACAGCACATTCTATCTAGAGATCTAACTGTTATTCAGGCAAGAAATCACATAGCTACCCCCGGCCATCTTTCTCCCTCCAGCCCTTCTACCCTGCTACTCCCGGAGTCCTCGGGATTTTGCTAGTTACAAGTATTTTTTAGATTGCAATTTGTTAGATGGCAATTGGTACGTGTGGGCATGTAAGAGAGGCCAGGATCACTCCTCAGCAGACAGCGCGTGAGGGTTTTTTGTGCTCACCTCGCTCCGCCTGCAGCTTCCGTTGCCGCTGTCGGTCCTGCTCAGACTGGATGGCTTTCATGTGCTGCAGAACCTGCAAGGCCCAAGAACACAACCTGAGGTGTCTGCAGGAGGCTGGTTCCAGGCTCGGTTCAAATCAGAACAGCCAGAGCAGAGCAGGGGACAGTTGGCTGTCCCCAACCCCTACAGGTATGGCTCTGAAGAGAGCCCGCACCTTCCCATATGGATCTTTTCAGTTAAGAAACAGATCTTTCCATTGAAAAACAAGCGTGCCAAACTAGTTAGCTGATACAGAAAATCACAGAACACTTTGATTTATGTGAGCCTATCATTTTTCAGAGCTTCTCCAGAGATTTTTACACTATAAGCCTAGACATGGATTGTTTTGTCTGATTATGCCTCCTCTTCCTTGGCAACCAACTCCACTAACGGAAGAGGATCCTACTCAGCCCCGTGTTTGCTCTCTACAGGCACAGAAGCGGTGAGGTCAGTGCAGTGAATCTGCACCTCACTGGCTGAAGAAAGTTCAAACTGCTGCAGCATCTGCCCAGCTTGCAAAGCACAAAGATGAAGAACAACCACCGATAAAGTGAAGTAAGAAAAGAAATAAAAGCAGATTCCTTACCTTGATGGCAGCCTGTTTACACTGCTTCTCATCCAGACAGTCTCCTGCTACTTTAGCTAGGACAGGATCCAGGGGATTGTCCTTCAGATCCAGCCACTTCAGATTCTGCAGAAAGGAACAATAAAAGGGAGGCTGTAAGAGCACAGCAGCATTGTGATTTTTTTTTTAAGAGATCCAAAGCAGAAGCAAAGAATTACTTAGTTTTCACATGAACGAAAGAGGTAAGAAAGACAAACAGAGAGCTTGAGCAGAGACATTTTCAGTAGCTGTGAGATTATTTCCACCAGGCTGCGGTGCAAAGCCAGCTGAATTTTGGAATGGGTAGTCAGCAGGATGGATGCTTTACCAGAGAAATCAACTTGAGATGGATCACAAGACCCTGGGCTGCATCCCAAAGCTTTACATAACTGCCCAGCAATCAGTTTTACCTTGAGCTGTGCAAAGCTGACTGGCAGGGTGACTAAACGGTTGTTCAGAAGGTCCAGGTGCTGCAGATTGACCAAGCGGCCAAAGTCCAAGGGCAGCTGTTGAAGCCGATTTTTACTCAAATCCAGTTTCACCAGGTGCATCAAACTGCAGAAGTCTGACTAAAAACCAAACCCAAAGAGCAGAAAAAGCTTGTCAGCACCTGTATGGAGAAACCTCAGTGAGGAGTACATGGAGACAGCCTATGCCTTACATAAGCCAGAAATCCTTAACTTACTACAGACCTGTGATGGAGGAATATCACTCCTCCTCTGTCTCGGAAGATGGAGGTGGAAAACAGTGGGCTAGATAAGACAGACAGACTGACAAGGTGGTGTATGGTGGTAACACAGACACAACCCCCGGTCTCC
Source organism: Pampusana beccarii (assembly GCA_013399365.1). Taxonomy (NCBI): domain Eukaryota; kingdom Metazoa; phylum Chordata; class Aves; order Columbiformes; family Columbidae; genus Pampusana; species Pampusana beccarii. Next base: position 2,738,410 of record VWYH01007034.1, on the reverse strand, counting down.
ACTGCTGATGAAACTGGTCTGTACTCACGTGGGGATCCTCTGGCAGGAGGATGCTGCATCCTTCATGCACTGCAACCCTTTTCTCTTGTGCCTCAGCCAAAACCACCCACCAGTACCCATCAGTGCCAGCGGAGTCATCCAACCACCCCAGGATGGGGAAGGTGCCAGTTCCAAACCTCCTGGTGAACCCCTCCTGAACCCCTCATTATCTTTTCTAAACATTTCCCAGCAGTTCGTCCCCCTCTATCACCTTACCGGCAAGGAAATGAGGTTGTTACAGGACAAATCCAATATAGTAGCTTTTGGAAGAGCAGCCTGAAAGAGAAACAAAGCACTAAATGACCACCGAGGTACACCCCTACCCTCTGATACCTGCCAGTTTTGCTTCACCCTCTGCGGTTTCTCCCACGTCAGTCTGTCCGTCCCCCCGCGGCTGACTCCGAGGTCACCACGTCAGACCTGGATCGATTTCTGGGGCTCAGGGCAGTTACTTATCGCGGAACAGCTGTGAACAGCGGCAGCTGCTCGGCCGGCAGGACACGCAACCCCCTTCGCTGCTGTTTTAAATACGTGCGGGCGGGCTCACCCACACCTCCAGCACATCTGTCCCCCCTCCCCGCGCACATCTGGCTCCCCTGCCCACATCTGCACCCCGCTGCGCGGCCCCTTCCCGTGGACCGAGCTGGCAGAGCCGCTCCCCGGGGCTGCGGTCCCGTCCCCGCCGGCGGGCCGGACGCTCACCAGCTCCCGCACCGGCACCTCGTTCAGGTCGCAGAGGCTCAGGTCCAGCTCGTTACCGTCCAGCTTGTCCTTCAGGCTCGGCCCCTTCCCGCCACCCCGAGACATGGCGGCGGGCACCGGCGGGCTCCTCCGGGAGCCGAGCAGCAGCCGAGCCGGTGCGGGCGGGGGCGGCTCGGCCACGGCTCCGCCACCCACTTCCGCGTCCACGTCCGCACGGGGCCGAGCGCTCCCCCTGCCGGCCCGGAGCGGAGCACAACCCGGGGACACCGGGACACCGGTGACCGCCCCGGGGCACACCGAGCGCAGCCCCGGCCCCCCCGCCAGCCTGGCAGAAGTTCGGCCTCTGGTCAGTGGCCCTCACCGTGAAACCGTCCCGCGGGTCACCCCATCATCGCCCCATCATCGCCCCATCATCACCTCATCATCGCCCCATTGTTGTATTTGCCCGGCGAGGGAAGACGCTGACACTTAATATAAGTATCAACAGGCTTCACTTTATTGCTATTAACTTCTGATTTTATACAGGAGTAACATTACTTATGCATTTCTTCTTNCATTCATGTCATCTGCTAACTGCAGCAAGTTTACATGCCCCTTGCTTTCCAACCATTCCTCCACACCCCATCATCGCCCCATCATCGCCCCATCATCGCCCTATCCTTTGTTTCACGGGGCACGCAGCACCCCACGATAAAACAACCGTTTAATGACTAATAATCCCAATGTGAGCACAGAAACCGAGCAATCCGTACCTCGTTTTACAATGGCAGTCGCTGCTGCTTCAGTCTCCCCGCAGGCTCCGCAGTGAGAGTGGTGAATTCGCTCTTTGCTGGGCTGTGTGCTGAGATGTTTCTCTTCACGACGTGCAGTCGATGTCCCTGCTTTGAGCCAGGGCTCCAGCTCTGCACAAGCAGAACGTTCTCTTGCCTCGGCAGACCTGCTGAGGAGAAAGTCAGTGAAAGAGAAAGGGAGCCTGGGGCAGAGCAAAATTAGTGTTACCCAGTAATGGGACTACAGAGAGTACTAACCTGGAAAGCAAATTGTGATGTACGGGACCTCACAAAGGTGTCTTAACTACTCCAGCACATCTCTCCCGTGGGTGCTTTGGTCCGATTTTAAGCTGCCAGTATGTCTCTCCCAACACCGCAAGATCTGCGTTAGCTCAGCACAGAGGTAACCGAGACCACTGAAGTCTCTGAGCAAAGGCACCCCAAACCAGCAAACAAGGATTTGCCTTGTAGAAAGCATAACAAAATCAGCCTGAGGTTCATGTGCTCTCATCCAGGAGAGTGTAGAAGTTTCTCGGAGCAGGTTAGTGCTCCTCCAAAGCTGAGCTGAGATTACAAACCCGTCATTTGAGAAAACAGAAGTCTAGTTATGCAAGAACCTCTCCTGTCCCTCGGCTTTTCACAACAAGGTTCGGAGGGTGAGGAAGGGCCAGGGGACAACCAACTCCCAAGTGAGGATCCCTCACGTTGCCAGATCCCCCAGCATGGACACCAAGGGAGGCAACTGACTGCCTGAGCCCCACACTGCCCCACGGCAGCGAGGGGCTCACGGGAGGTGCTGTGCAGCACACAGCCCCAGTTCCTTTCCCCAGCTGCCAGGCAGCACGTACAGTCCTGCTCCTGGGGGCAAAACCCGAAGCGGCTTAGGGGGGACCTGAGCAAGACCCTCTGCGTGTCTGGAAAAGGCCTTTGTCTGCACAGTGCTGCAGAGACCGCAATCTGCGCGTATGGGCTCAGGGTTTACATGAGCCCAAGAGACTTTGGCTCTTAGTGAAAGGAAATGAGAGTGTAGACTGATTACAAACCTACCTACTTATTTGCAATTAACTTGAAGGCAGATTTTTAAATCTTTGTTTGAAATAAATGATATCTTACTCAATGGTGCACGGAGTGTTACTGGTTCAGGGTGCCTTTAGAACAAATGTACCCAAACGTCAAGGTCACATTGACTTCTGCATAATTCTTGGTTTAATATCTTACTGGGATTAATCCTGTAGGCTATTGATTGGAATGTGGGAAGATCAAACTGAAAGTCAGCTTATTTTTATTCATTTAAGGTGAGAGGTTTTTGGATCACAGACTTTTTTTTTTCTTTGTGATTATACAACTCAGAGCACACCAATGCTCCTGCAGTACAAACCCTCTTCCACCCGTAGCAGGGTACTGGCAGCCAGGGAGTGCTTAAAGCTGTTAGTGAGCTACTAACTGTGATAGCTCATTAAGTGGATGGGGCTGGAAATCAATCAGTGACTCAAAAGGCTCAGGCACTATGAAAATCAATCAGTGACTCAAAAGGCTCAGGCACAAAGGAAAAAAGTGGAGGCAAGTGGTGTTGGCTGCGTTGTACCAAAGACCATGGGAGCCAAGGTGTGGGGCTTATTTGGGGTGCACGGCAAGGCCAGGGCTGGGGTGCAGTGGTGTTTGGGGTTCGGCAGAAAGAGGCTGATGGGGCAGTTTGAAAAGAGCGACAGCGGAGGGGGGAGATACGGGGCCGGAGGTGCAGGGCGGGGACTGGGAAGCGGCTGGGGCGGGGGTTCTGCCGGGACTGTGCGGAGTGAGCCAAGTGTCCCAACTCGCCCCCGCCGCCCGGGCAGAGCGGGCGCTCTCCCCTTGTCCCCGTCCCACCGGAGGAGCCCGGGGCGGGCCGAACCGCACCCCGCCCCGCGCACCGAGCCGCGGACCGGCCCGGGGCCCCAGCTCCCGCCGCTGCTGCAGGGATGGCCGCGGCACGGCTGGCAGCGCTGTCCCGCCGCGGGCTGTCCCTCCCGTACCGGGCGGGCGTGCGGCGAGGACACCCCCCGGGCAGGTAGGGACGGGGAGGGGGGACTGGAGGGGACGGGGCTGCGGCAACAGACGGGGGGACTGGAGGGGAGGGAGAGAGAGGAGGCGGCGGGGATGGGCTATAGGGGGTGGAAGGTTGTGGGGACTGAGTATGTGAGCTATGGGGGACAGAGGGATGTGGGGTAGAGGGGTGTGCGGACTGAGAATGGGGGGCTGTAGAGGACGAGAGGCTGTGGGTGAGAGGGGATGGGGGGACTCTAGGTGTTGAACTGCTGTAGGGGATGGTGGGCTGTGGGTGAGAGGGGATGGAAGGCTTGGGGGGCTATAGGGCATAGAGGACCATGAGTGAGAAGGTATGAGGGGGCTGGAGGGACAGGGCTGGGGGCTCTAGGGGGTGGAGGCCATGTGTGACAGGGACAGGGGCTGCTGCAGAGCCATGGGGGTGTCTGCATGCAGCAAGGGCAGGTTCAGCTGGAGGTTTCATTCTCAGTGTACGTTGCTGTCGCTTCACTTCCCTAAAACCCTTCAAAGTGGCCGCATCCCCTGGGTCTGACCCCCAGGCCTGGGAGGGGACCAGGGCCAGCGGCAAGTCCTGCATAGCACACTGAGAGACATGAATGTGTCCCCAGGGCTGAACTTTCTTTGTGCAGCAGCTCCATCCCGATTGCAGTAACTGGCACTGGGAAAGGCTTTGAAGGATTATCAGAGATTCAGAGCCTAACAGTCACCAGGAGGAATGACTGCCAGGGAGCGACTCCCCAGGGACTGTGGGGAGCAGCCCTTGTTTTTCTACACATGGGGTCCGGGTGTTTCTTTTTCAGCAGCATTGAGATCAGGAATGAGATGGCTGAAGTGAAGATTTCAGTCTGGGATTCTATTTTTAGGAAATGGGTTCGGAAGGGAAACAGGACACTGCAGTTTGGGCTCCAGCCCATAAGTGAAACTAGGGGGCAGGAACACAAAGTGCTTGGAGAAAAATGCAGTGTGTTTAGAGGAGTAAACCATTCCTAGTAATGTTATTTAAAAGTTTATTAGATACTGCTCCTAGAATTAAGCAGTATTTATTCATTTGGCAGGAAGAGTGCGGAGTGGAAAATGGAACCAAAAAGTCTGCTGTAGTAAGAGTCTGAAAGCTCTGGGGACTTGATCCTTCCTCAAAACAAACAAAAAAAGTAATCAGAACCTAGTTAGCTCTTTAGTCAACAGGGTTGTTTTAAAGACAGAAGAAGAGGTAAGGGCAGAGCAAAGCAGGGTTAACTTCCACCACCCTTTTATTGCAATTATGTTATGTAAAAGACCCAAAAGCTCATGCTTTGGGGGCAGAAGCTCCGTGAACGAAGGAACTGGCTGCGGAGTCTGGGAACCCGTCCAGAAGTGTGTCCTGTGGTCAGCAGGGGTCCCAAGCCCTGGAGGGCAGACCCTTTCACCCACATGCAGACGGGACGGTACCGCAGGTCCGGTCAATGTCCATCACCGCTGGAGCGTGTTTGTGCACAGGGCACGGGAGGTTGTGCCAATGCCTCTGCCAGGCATTTGTCCGTTCTGATAATTGCTATAGAGATGGCTAAAAGAGCTAAAGGTGAAAACCAAAGCTGGTTATCTTATACCAACAAATACAGAATGTTAGTTGGGGCTATCCAGAGATAAATACAAATTGCTCCTAGGATTAGTCGAGAGTGCGTGCTCCAGTCTGATGGTTTCTGCTGGCTGCCATCGGGCAGGAGAGCTTTTGGCATTCCGCTGCTTGCCTGCCTTTTGCACGAGGTGGGAGAGGGTGATTTTTGCTTTTCTGGGCCTCTAACGTTTCTCCATTCGGTTGCGCTGCTGGGCTCTGGGGTCACGGAGTTTTGCAGGAGGGCCGGGCTGGCTGGTTTGCAGCACCGCAGGCGTCTTGTTGCTGGAATGTGTTGCCAACAGAAGGCATGCGCTCTCTAGGAGCCGTGTGTTCAACAGCGTACGCTGAGACCCAGGAACAAGCAGGGTTTTATTTACTCTCATCTATCTGCAGCAGGAAATGAAAGCTGCTGCAATATGACTATTGGTCTTGTTTTATCTCCAGCGGTGCCAAATGCTTCATAGGGAGAGGTGGAGGGTGAATTACTTGTTTTCTGTAACAAAGTTGAACAAAAATAATATCTGTAAATCCTTTGTACCCTTTCTTTGTAGCAGTCTCTCGATACATTCTTTCAGATCAGATGTATACACTTGCTGTTGGCTATAGGCTATAGACTGACCCTACATTCTTTCCAGCATGATGCTCCTGCTAATGGATGTACCATTTATCTTTGTTATTCCTTCCATTCTCGACCCCCAGTGCTTCCAGCAGCCTGCTGGGTTTTATCCCATGCCCTTCCCTCTTGCCATGGCCAGGAGATACGTGATGCAGAAATGCTGAAGCACCCGGGAGCATCAGACCAGGATTCAGGGAGCTCGCATAGATGACAGCTGTGAATTTTGGTTTCCTTAATGTATTTGAGGAAAACACGTGAGCAGACGCTTTGAGAGGAGGTAGTGACTCTGGATTGTGAACACGAGATATCTTCGGCCTGAATTTCAAATCTGCTGATGCTTTCATTTGGCAGTGTGAATGTTTGGGACCTTTGAGAGCAAACTGTGCGTGTTTTCACACAGCGAGGGGAAACAGCAGTATTTTCGCAGTGTTTTGGAGGGCGGTGCTTTATAAAGCCATTTTACTGCTCTTTGATGCTCTTTCATCCCCATGTTTGGGGGAAGAGAAGAAGCCATAGCTGTGAAGGCAGGAGGTGGAACTGTTATTTTGCTCGGCTTTGCAACTTCTTGCATTTAGTGTGGAAATTCCTGTGAGGTCAGTGAAACCCTTTGTCTCTTCAGGCCCTGAAAAAAAACAAACCTGAGAGTACAACCAGAAATTCTGGTCTGCCTAGGGCTTTGCCAAGACATGACAATAGAAAATACCACCCTCTTAGCAACGCAGGGTTGTGCAAGTGCTTCCTGAAGGTTGGCTGAAGAGAGCAGGGCACCGTGTCAGTCGGACATTTTGGATTGTGGTTGAATTTTGTCACAATCTGAATATTCTGATAATTTTTCCTCGCTTTTCCAGTCTTCTTTCATGGTGGGGTTTTGCTCTTTGTCTTTCAATCGCGTGGTAGAATAATGTGTCGAACCTCACTTTTTACCGATTACTTCTCTGGGTGCTGTCCCCAGAGGAACCGCGCTACATGAAATGCTTCTGTTCTCTTGCTCCCGCCCAGTGCCGAACCTGCTGGGCTCCCAGGGACCCCGACGTGGTGCTTGGGGAAAGTTCTCTTGTGCAACCAGGTCAGCAGCCGCTTTCTGGCCACTCCAGCCGTTCCATTTGGAGCAAGCGGGGCTGTGTCTGTGCCTCAGCCAGCGGAGAAACGCGGAGCGTTCAGAGACAGGCTCTGCGGAAACTGGAGGCGACTTGGCTGTAGAGACGTGCGAGCGCAATTGTCTCAGTTTAATGCTTTTTGCAAATGGTCTGTGGTTTCCTTGTCTGCCCACGTGAGCGGCTGGAGCTGCTTGTCCGAGGCCACTTCTCTGGTCACAGTTTCAAACAGTGAGTGGCTGTGATGGTGGCTGCAGTGGCTTTTACTGCTTTCCCAAGGTGTTTGCCCTTCCCTTGGGTTAGAGCTTTTGCAACCTTTCCTTTATATCACCTATCTTTATAAAGTTTTTTTTTAAACTTTTTTTTTTTTTTTCTGCAGAGCTTTCTTTCATCTCCCACTTTATCTATATGCCTTGCCCAGGAGCTTCCAAACACTAAACCAGAGTTCGGTTTAGCACTTGTCCTCCCTCCTGAGGCAGCCCTTACGGCTTTGGTATGAGTTGCTTATCAGCTCTTCTAGAAGGGGTGGCAGAACAGAGTTGCACAACCCTCCATCTGCTGGAAAGCTATGGGGAAAGAGGGTCAGGTGGGAAAACGATTTTTTTACAGTAAATAGCAGCAAGTCTTTGCAGAATATTGATTCTGCAATGAATGGGGAAAGTGGGAGTCGAGGCTGATCTGTTTTTCCCCTCTAGGGCAGGGAAACCCCCTGTTATACAGTGAACCTTGGGGCATCGCCTCTGAGCTGTGCACCCCACAAGTGTCACCTCACCCTGCCCTCCCTGGTCACCTCCTGAGGAGGGATGGGGGAGCTGGGACGCGGGGATGCAGGGAGGGAGTGAGGAGGGCCAGGGAAAGTGGGGCTGCCCGCGGGGGTCTGGCTGCTGGGGCAGAGAGAGGCTCAGAGCAGGAGGAGCTGGAGAGAGAAACCGAGGCAGGAGCTGCGGCGCTGGGACGGTCGGGAGCTGCGGTTTGAGGGGAGGTCGCTGCTTTTCTGCTGGTGATCGGAACTCTGTGAAAGCTTTGATGATTCTAAAATGCTTTTTCCTACTGCTCTACCCATGTCGTCTTCTGTTTTGCAGGGCCCTGCACACAGGGACACCGTCTGCCTCCCACAGGCTGACCAACAGCTACGTCCAGGGGACCACAGACATCCCCCTTCTCACCAAAACCGTGGGCCAGTGCCTTGATAAGACTGTCGAGCGATTTCCTGACCGTGAAGCCTTGGTCTTCTACCGAGATGGGGTTCGGAAGACGTTTGCTCAGTTCAAAGAGGAGGTGAGTGCCTGGTTTGCCCCTTGGAGAGCCCTGTCGGGAGGATAATTGCAGCAGCAGGCACGATGGAGAAATGAAAATGGTTTCATGGCTCAGCTCAGGAGTGAAATGTGTTGATGTGGATCCTCACCCTGTCCCCGAGCAGAGGGTAATGACACCTCCTCAGCAAACACCCATGGGCGTGTGCTGCCTTTGTCCTCCTTCCAGTCTCGCCATCAAAGGGAGGAAGCAACATACATAAAATGCGTGCGAGGTATCCCAGGGTGAACTTTCATACATTAAAATTATCACCCTTATCTGATGTGTTATAGGCTGACTCAGGGTGTTTTTCTCCATGGGAGTAGGTGCCAGCTCCTGCATTAGTCACTCTGTCAGAGGTCCTGAGCGTGTGGAGGTTCCTAGTCCAAGCACAAAGGCAATGGAGCAAAGTCAAGAGCCTGGCCTCAATATCATATGCAGAAATGTGTGTGGGTGTATCTGTGCCTGTGTATGTATGTGTGCATATTACATAAAAATATATGTCTATATGTGTTTTGAATGGAGGCCAATATTTCAGGGCTAACTACCTGGAAAGTTTCTATTAAATGTGTGATATGATCTTGGATAGGAAGAACTGTTTGGGTTTGTGGTTTGTTGGGGTTTTGTTGTTTTGTGGTTTTTTTTTTTTTTTTTAGATTTACTAGAGTTTTGGTCACACCCATTCAGATAAGCAAGATTAGATGTGCTTACCTTAATTTTAAAGAGTAGGCTGTAATTCAGAAAACAGCTTTTATTCAATATTGTATCTCATAGGCAGATTTCGTAAATTAATTTGAGAACATAACGAATCTATACAAACTTCCTGAATACCTCAGAAAGTTTATACATATATCTGCACACCTAGAACATGCTTACACGCTGTGCAGCAGGGGCACATTCTGTTCGATTTCAGTTGCAAAGATGGTGCTTTTTCTCCAGAAAGTGGTTCCTGGAGACAAATAATCCCCACTGCATGCCCTGTGTGATCCTCAGGTTCTGGTTCTGTGTTTTCCAGGTGGACCAGGCAGCAGCTGGGCTGCTGGCTCTTGGCCTGAAGAAGGGAGACCGGCTGGGGATGTGGAGTCCCAACAGATACGAGTGGGTTCTCATGCAGTTTGCAACTGCCCAGGCAGGAATCATCCTGGTGAGGAGTTTGCCGTGTCTGAGTTTTTAGCAGCTTGTTGGGAAAAGACATGGAGGCAAAGAAGCAATAGGAGATGCTGGGGAGTAGAGTTTGTTGTCCCTTTTTTCCACACTTTTCCATAGTATATTGGTTATAACTGAATCCAGTGTTTAAACAATATCTGCGCAGCCCTTTGCATCCTCCGCTGTGTAGGAAAGCAGACAGCAGAGCAAGGAGCAGCAAGAAACAGGTCGCTGTGAACTATTGAAGTAGACAATGATAGATGGAGACAGGCTTTTGCCTGTAGGACCTTTTTTATGTAATATGCTGCTGTCCTAAAGTTACCAGTCATTCAGATCCCTCCTCAACAGAACCTGTATTGCTTCATTGTGCAAATGATCACTTAAAAAAGTAGCCCGAGTTGCGTATTCCCCCAAGCTAATTTTCATTTGGTAGTATGGCCTGGCACGTTGACCAAAATGCATTTTATTTAGACAGTGCACTGTGGTAAGAACCTTCTGGTGCATTTTCTTCATCCTGGTTCATCTCGGTCTCTGCTAAGACACAGTAAGAGGGCGGATGAGCTCAGTATGAACCTCATGCCAACTCCAGTGACCAGTGCTGCTGCTATGGAGAGCTGGACAGCAGAAAGCTGGTATTTTTGTGGTTGTCTGTTAAGAAACCTGACTTGCTCTTGAGCTTTGAGTCTTCAGTTCATTGGACTGAACGTCTGCTTGGGAGACAGGAGGTCTGGTTCTGGTGACTGCCTCACATGAATCTCTTTTCTGATTGTTTTCTTTCGTGCAAACATGGAATTCAGCTAATTTTTCTGGTGAACGTGAAATCCCTGTAGCGGGGACCTCTCATTTTCATGTGTAGGAGAGGAGGGGAGGCTTTGAGTGCACCCTGTCCCTGGGAGAACTTTTCTATCAGAGCGTGTATTAGGGAGAGGCTTTTCAAGGCAAGGGTAACTCCGATCAACCTTCTTGTTTCTCCCTCTTTAGGTATCTGTGAATCCAGCCTACCAGGCCCTTGAGCTGGAGTTTGTCATCAGGAAGGTTTGTATGGCACTTACTGGTAGCGTTAATTGATTTGTTATGAGAACTCACACAAGCCGGGGACATGGGACAGTGGGGACACGGGACGGATGAGCTCCTGGTTCAGCACTTGTGTGTATTAGGGAGAGTTTGCAAAGCTGGTTCAACCAGGATAGTCCTTTGAAAGAACTAATAGTAAAAAGTTACGAAGGCCAAGAACATCCTAGCACAGACTTCATCCCCTGGTTTCTAAGCAGATTGTTCCAGAAAGTAGAGCAAATGTTTGTCTTCCCTTCTGACAAACCCCAGAAGGTACCTAGGAATAATTTATTGGCATAGTCTTGGTCTCCTTATTTCACAGACCTTGGGAAAATAGTGAAAACTGCCAACTAAATAATTTATGTAAATAGCTTATTTGACAAGAATGTTTTTTTTGGAAGATGAAAGTAGTTTGTAAATCTGGGTCAAATTCAGCAAATCTCTGCTGAAAAAGAAATAGAAATTCTTGGAGTAAAGTGCTTTGTTTCAGGATTATGTAAATGTAAAGGCTGAATGAAAAAATGGTTTTATTTTCAAAATAACTCATGCTTTAAAAAGAGGTGGAAAAATCCCTGTGTGGTGTTTGTGGTTGTGTGGGGTCACAGGGCTGTGTGTGTTCCTGTGACAGTGGCACCACTCTTTATCGTGTCCCGAACGTCAACCCAATGTGGCTTCTCATGAGTTTGATTCCCCTCGCAGGTTGGCTGTAAGGCACTGGTGTTTCCCACTCAATTTAAAACACAGAAATACTATGATCTTCTCAAGCAGTCATGTCCCGAGATAGAAAAATCCAGTCCAGGGGGAATAAAGAGCAAAAGGTGAGTTAAGAACGTTTGGTATCTCTGCGCTGAGCTCACAGCTGTGTCCTCTCCTCTGTGCAGCACAGGCTCCAGCAGAAGGACCTGCACAGGGTCTCATCTGGATGGTTTAGGTTGTCCTGGAGGTTTGCCCTGACCTATGCAGGCAGTTTTCTCCTTTCTCCGTTATCATCGATGCTATTTTTCTTTCTACCAGGCTTCCTGACCTATCCATAGTCATCACACTGGACGCCAAGCTGCCTGGCACCCTCCACATGGACGAGGTGATGCAGGCTGGGGACAGCAGCCACGTGAAGCAGCTGCGAGCCATGCAGCAGAGCCTCTCCTGCAATGAGCCCATCAACATCCAGTTTACTTCAGTAGGTTCTTCTGCCTGCTCCATGCCTTGTGGTTTGGTTCCTCGTTTGGCTCACGGGGAGCTGAACATCCCGTTTCCTTTGTTTTCTGCCCTCTGAGACTAAGTCCTGGTTCCACCTTTGTAGGGCAGAGGAAACGTTCTGGCATCTTCCCTTGCTTCTGCAGTTCTTGCTACTCAACCCTTTCTCAAGGGCTGATGGAGACGGGAGGGTTCCATGTGAATTCCGTCCAACTGAACTTGGGCCGGTTTTTGGTGTGGTTCGGGGTTAAGATGCTGTTAAAAAAGAAAATAATCTCTCAGGTCTCAGAGGAGAATGAAGTGCGAGATCAGCCCAGGGAAACCTCCCTGGAGAGCACAGGGGGCTCATCCTTGGAAAAGGTGTCACCATTCCACAATGCCCTGTGTCTTTCAGGGGACAACGGGAAGCCCCAAAGGAGCCACCCTCTCGCACAGCAACATTGTGAATAATGCCAACCTGATCGGGATGAGACTGGGCTTCACCGACAAGGTGGGCTGGGGAACGGAGTCTGGGGGGGGGTCTCCACTGCCACAGAGAGACCATTGATGTTTCATTTTAGCTTTGTGTGGTTTTTTTGTTTGGTTGTTTTTTGTTTGATTGTGGGGTTTTTTTGTTTGGTGTGTGGTGTTTTTTGGTTTGTTTTTTTTTTTTTTTTTTTTTTTTTTTGTTTTTTTTTTTTTTTTTTTTTTTTTTTTTTTTTTTTTTTTTTTGGGGGGGGGTGAAGCTGCGTTTTTATGGAGGAAAATCATGACATTAACTTTTCACTTTGGTGGGTAGCAATTTCAAATAATCACAAGGCTCTGGATGTCGGCTTTTAATTCTGCTGAATGAGGTTTAAATTTGTTTTACACGACTTTGTTTCATGTCATGTATAGTCTTGCTGCTCTTATCAGAATCCGACCTTTTTATTTGTACATCTTTTTAAAAGCTGTTAAAGGCAAATATTTTCATTTGGAGTTCTGAAGTAATTATTTCTAACATGACAGCTTTGATCCAGAAAAAGGATGGGCTGCTTCAATCAGCCTTCAGCACCTTTGGTGTTTTAAAAAGCCAAATAAAATTAATATCACGTGCCAAGTCCTGCACATTTCATGCCTGTCACAGCACCTCCACTCTTCTCTTCTGCCATATCAAAAAATAATACGTAAGCATTACCAGACCAGTAAGTTTAGCAAAGACATTGTGAAATGACAGGATGAAATTTTGACATCAAAACCTTCCCAAGCTGATTTTTGTTAAAGGCAAGAAGCATCAGCATCGTGTTTCCACCCAACAGGAACACAGAGGAGCGCAGATTTCCGGCGAATTTTCAGTGATTCGGGGGAAAGCTCCTCTGTTGGGATCTTTGCCCTTCAGCAGTGAGGCGGGCTGGTCGGGGGCTGGAAGATCTTCCTCTCCTCACCCTTGCCTTTGGCTTCACCCCAGGACTATCGCGTTGTGATCCCTGCGCCGCTCTACCACTGCCTGGCCTCGGTGGGCGGCTGCATGGTGATGGCTCTGCACGGCTCCTCCTGCATCTTCTCATCGCCCACTTTCGAGGGGAAGGCTGCTCTGGAGTCTGTGTCTCGAGAGAAGTGAGTTTGTGTCTTTTTGCAGAGGAGGTCGTTGCCTCAGGGCGATGCTTTCGTCCCTTGTTTCTCCTGCCAGGCCGTTGCTCGTGCTCTTACTTCCCACCACGTGTGTACCAGGTTTGCTGGTACACACATTTGCACAGGAACCTAAATCCTGCCTTTTCAGCTGTGCTTGGGAGTTTGTCGCACTTCTCTTTACCTGAAAACAAGGGATTCTTCAGGTCACTGTAGTTCTTTGGCTGGAAAACATTGTGGTGCCTCTGTTTGCTGCTGCTGGTGTGTTTTTACACTGATCCACCTGCCCTCCAACTCCAGCTTTCCTGCTGAGGAAGTTGCATTTCCAGCTTGTTCTTCATATGTAGCTTGTAAAACAAACAAACTAATGTTGTGTGTGTATAATACACACATATGTGGATACTTATGTATATTTTTATATGTATATATGTATATGTGCACGGATGAGGAGCACAGCTGTAGTGCCTGCCCCTGTGCTGCTGCTCTGATGGGATGGGGTGTTGAGCTGGGATGGGATGGGGTGTTGAGCTGGGATGGGATGGGGTGCTGAGCTGGGCCTGCCCCTGGTTCCAGCTCTGCAGCTTTGCCTTTTCTCTCTTTCTCCTCCCGAAGATGCTCCTTCATATTCGGCACACCAACCATGTTCATAGACATGCTCTCCCAGCTGGACGTGGAGTCCTACGACCTGTCATCTCTCCGGGGAGGTAAGTCTGACAGCTCAAATGGAAAAAAAAAACCCAAGAAACTGGATATTACTGGTTCCCTGCTGGGAGGCTGGGTTAAGCTTTCCGAGCAAATCACTCTTCTAGAGGGAAGAGCTTTGTTGCACGAGCTTTGTGTTTCACTGTTTATTTGACGCTACGTTTCCTTTCCTTGGAGTTTCCTTCCAGAAATATGCACTTTTAAGATTTCTTCCGTCTGTAGGCAGATTGGGGAAGGATATTTCTGTTCTGTCAGCTGCAGCAGGGGGCTGGAAGCCTGGTTTTGCTCAACTCTCAGCAGCCACCACCGTGTGGCAGCAGATGCCTTGTGTGCAATAGGCTGGCGCAGTCCCTACGGCAGAGCTGTGCTCGCACTTCTCTGACCTGGAGTTTCCTGCCTGGTTTTGAAGTCATTCATCCCAGTACTGGAGAGGGTGTGAAAACGTGTGCTAGAGCTTCCCCTCTTGTCACAAAAATAGCGGAGCCATAATGGGGAGACCACCAGCTCTTTAGAGGAGAGAAGATGGTGCTGGAGCATAAAGATATGCTTAAGCAGTTTACCTAATTATCTCTATGTGAAAAATAATCCTGTTTCATCTTGTTCCCTGGCAAAATCTATATATCTCCCCACTTTTTTGCTCTGCTATCCTAGGGTGGAACAGGTGAAAATGTAATATACCCTCTTCCAAAAGGGCTGCTCTGTGTAAAGCAGGAGAAAAGGGTTTTTTGGTTCAATGGGAGCGTTTGTACTGCTAAAAATCTGCCTTTTCCTGCTCTCAATCTTTCCTTTTCAGGAACCGCAGCTTGGACTGGGTTTCTGCTATAGAGTTTATTTTCCTCATGAGTGAACTCTGGCAATCCTTGACTCTCTCAGGCAAACTGGCCTTGCTGTAGCCTTTGCTTCTAGAATAACCACAACCTGTATCCGTAAAAATATAAAGCATTCTGACAGGAACCGGTGTATCCCAAGGGTCTTGCCAGTGTTTCAATCTAGGAGTGCAGAACCTTCTGAGACACCACTCCTGGGAGTAAATAGATGTTTTCCAAGATGTTAATATTTTCCTTTTTCTTCCAGGCGTCATTGGAGGTTCTCCTGTTCCCCCTGAGGTCATAAGGATGGTTATCTCCAAGATGCACATGCAGGAGGCCATGGTGAGTTGTAGCTGTTGTGACTGGAGCTGAAAGTGCTGCTTGTCACAGTGAGACCCCGAGTTTGGGCAATTCTGCAGCACAACGGTACCCGGCGGTGCCAGAGCTGCTGGACCAGGTGTGATGGGGCTGTGGGGCTGAGCTGAGGAGTGAAGGACCCAAGTCCTGGGACGGAGAAGGGGATCCTGCCTGGTTGCTGGTGGGGTGTCTGCGAAGGAAGCTTTGTAAGAAGATATTCGATTCGGTGTCATAAACTGGGTTTTTGCTGGTGCATTCCAAGTCTCATAAACCCTTTTGTTGTACGTGCTGCAAGGACGACAGATTCTGGAAGAGGCGTTGCTGGTTTGTATCAGCGTGGGTGGCTGCATGTGTTCGTTTTGCTGCACAGCTGTCAGTTCTCTCCCCGTCGTGCTCTGCAGGCAGATCGAAAACCCTGTTGCACGCGATGTGTTTTGAGTCTGGATGTGGGATCGGCACCGTCCACACGTGCGGCACCAGGCATTGAATCCCTGGAAGGGCAGCACGTGTCAGCGCGCATGCTGCTGCTCCAGCGCATGTCCCTGCACCCCCCAGCATGTCCTGCGTGTGGATGGGGACAGGCCACCAGCAATAGGGTGACACATTTCATAGGCAGGACCTGCCATCTGCACGTGTGTGCCTGTGAGTGAATGGCTGAGCCAAAAAGGAGCCTTTATTTTGTTTTGTTTTAAAGGAAATGACTTTGCTGCTTGCAAATGCCGAGGAAGCAGACTTGTGATGGGCAAACACGTGGGCTGGGAGTCAGATTATAGGTGCATTATTCTTGGCAGACCTGGACCGCACCAGCACCAGGGTTTTACAGGGGTGACTGCGCTCTGCTGCAGACCAGGGGAGTCCGGGACATCTGTCCTGGAGCCCTCTCAGAGGCAGCCAGGGATTTTTCCTGAATGTGATGCTTTTCGTGCTGAAAACACCAGGCACAGCTCTGGTGCTGTTGCCCGGACTCTGTCAGGTGACAACTGCCTATTTTTATAGTAGGCTTGAGTTGGGCATCACAAAATATTTTCAGACATTATTGCAAGTGCCCAGGACTCATTAGGTGTCACATGTTCCTGCTTTGTAGAAAGAGAAATAATAAACCCCTCCCAAACAGTTGCTCTGCCCATAGGATAAAGAGGATTAAGTCTATATTTGTACCACTGGTCTTGTGTTACCTCTGATCCCCCAGCCCTCTGACAGACACAGGGAGACTTGTTGAATTCATCTTTGCAGCAAGAGCTTTATACAGAAGATGTACATAAGAAAATATACAATTTGATTTCTATATAGGAGACAGAGGAGCTTTCATCCTCTTAAAGGTCATTTACACTCAGTTACAGAGGAATAAATATACATATATTTATAGAACTCTTTAGGATTTAAAAAAAAAAAAACAAAAACAAAACAAAACAACAGCCAAAACAAAAATAAGAACGCAGTTAAGTTGCAACTGTGGTATCGTAATAGCCGTGACAATAAACCACAGTCATCCTGGTGTCCTGCCAGACTCTGGAGCATGGGCAGAGAGAAGAGGGGTGCCCAGGCCGGGCTGCACGGTCACACCTTCTCCTCTTGGACGTACACGCGTCTTGGTAGGCCCCACAGAGTGGGAAGGAATCCAGTCTCTAGATGGTTCCAGTTTGGGGGTTCCCAAGTACTGCCTCACTTTGATTTTTTGGGTTTTTTTGGCCACCGTAGAGAGATTGCTGCCTTTGGGCAGCTCGGTCTCGGGTTCTTGGTCATTGCTTCACCTGTTCCCCCTCAGCCCTGGCCTGCAGGGATCCCCTCGTGGGAAGGCAGAGGAGTCTCTTTGCGTGGGTTGAGACCAATTTTCCTGATCAAGCAGCTGGGGGAGGGATGCTCTGACCTTCCCACTTGCTTCCACTCCACTGGAAGGGGAGAGACAGCGACCAACTGGTTGATCAGGGACGTGGGTTGTGTTGTTTTTTGGGAAGATGACTGTGTTTTACCGGCAGGATCTAGGTTAGCTTGTCTTAGTATGGTCATGCATAGTTTAGTTTTTAAAAGTTGCCTGTTTTAAAATACATAGATGTCGGAAAAGATTGGAAAGGCGGATTCCATCCTGCGATCAGCAGAGAAGCGGAGGTTGGGAGGAGGCTGGAGGTGTTGGGATATATCAGAAATGTTTTCTGACAGGTAGGAGAAGCTTAAGGAAGGACTCGGAAGTCAGTAGTTTTCTGATGGCTGATGTGACCGGTCACCAGGACAGGCCATACCGGGGCCTGCTAGGGGAAAGAAAAGAGAGAGAAGTCCACATGTTTAAGGGGATTTTTCAGGCAGATCAGTAAACTTCTAGCATTTGCCTGTTTGTTTTCACACTCGGTGAGTGATTGAAGCCCATGCTGAAAGGGAAAAGTTAGGAGTCAAGGAGTTATTATGAGATCCCACACTAGAGGAGACAGGTTGATCCTGTCCTGGACCTCTCTGCCAACTCTGTGTGACTCTTGAGTATCTTACCCGAAGTGGTGATGGTCAGGAAGCACTCCCTTCATAAGAGAAGAAACCCAAAAGCAACATTTTCAAGAGTAGGGAATTATTTTGGTGCCCTGGTTCTGAAAATCCAGGGCAGGCAGACTTTCATCTGAAATGTGGGCACCCCTGAAATGCAGACCCTCACAGCTGGCACATGAGAAAGCTGCCTGGCTCTCAAGGGGTGCACAGTGAAGTCAGAAGTACTTCGTATTCCTTAAAATCATGGTCGCCACACTGGAGTGGGTTTATGTGCTGCATTTTGGCACTCACACCTGCAGGTGCTGAACTTTGTCTTCTGCGAGACTGGAATAAATAGTTTTCTATTTCATTAATACTTGTAAACCTGTTTGAGAGAGCTGGATGGAAGGTGCTATAGAGAAAGCAGGTATTTAGTGTCTTAGTTTTCTTACTCTCATCATGGAGTAGTGAACTGAAATGGAGTTCAGGCAGGGAGAGAAGGCGGCTAAAAAGGGCCAGACCTGTAAATAAAATAGATTAAAGTATTGTGGTTTAGAAGACTGAAGTTTTTCCATCCTTAGAGCGGAACTTTACCCACCCTACATGGAATGACTGGTATTTCCAACTCCAATCCACGAAACCTCTGGCACTGCAAGAGGAATAACTTTAGGAAGACACAGAACAGCTGGCATCATCCCTGACACTTTGGTCATAAATTTACTTTCTCCATCCTGTTATGCACATCCTTAGGGAACTGGGGACCAAACGACCATAACTGGGCTTCAGGCTTCTGCCTTGTCCTTTCTGTTATGACAAGGCACTGGGACAACCCTTGTTTGTACAGTTTTTTTACTTTAAAAATGGAGCAAAGGTCCCTTTCCCAGGAGCTTAGAAACTTGCAGATTCATCCAAAGCCCTTTGGAATCCAGACAAGCTCCAGAGCTATTCCTGGGGTGGGGAAAAGCAAAATGCTTGGTATGGTGTGATGATAACTGTGGCTTTCTTGCTTCTCTGCGTGCTGAATTTAATACTCCTGGTAGTTTCCAGTCGTGGAAGGTGTTTGTGTGGCAGGTTTTCACAGTTGGTGTTTGGACTGGTAGATGTCAGGAAGCTCATTGCTCAAAGAAAAACCAGCCCCGTCTCTGAATCACCTTCTGGCACAGAACACTTTATTCAAAGAATATTTGCTGTCTCAAACCTCCCTCTTTTGGAACACTCATGTGAAGGCATCAGCCCTTGTTTTTAAATACCTGAGTGTCTTGGATGGGAATTGTAGTTGCTGAAAGACAGGTGCTGGACTGGGAACTGCTGCTTACGAAATACATTGATTTTCATATGGGCTGGGCAACTTGGGGCCAGATTTCCCAGCAGTGTCGTGTCCTGGATTTTAAACCAGACCCAGAGAGGACCTTCACTAGGGTAAAAGGCTGAGCATCTCCAATCGGTTAGAAAAGTGAAGCGTGTGTGATCCAAGCTCAGGTTAAGAGCGGGCTGAATCCACCCTTGTTTTGATACTTAATCACACATTCCACCCCTACTTGCTGCCCCAGGCCTGTCTTTAGCCCTGTGTGTGTTTCACAGGGTTGACTCTGTCCCTGATGCTCCAGGCACGTTCTCTGCTCTGGGAGCCCGTGGAGCCCAGAATTGCCAGGAGATGGAGCAGCTCTGAGCTCCGGTGTCGGTGGGTGAATGGGCGAGCTGTTCTGAGCCAAACCCTGGTGCCATTGAGGTCAGAGACAGAAGTCCTCGTACCTTTGGTGGCAACAGGGTTTCACAGAACATCCTCAGCTGGAAGGGACCCACAAGGCTCGAGTCAATCTCCTCTCCCTGCACAGGACAACCCCAAAATTCACACCATGTTTGCTGTAGGTCTGACTAAAAGCGACGCATCTTACGTGTTCAATGGCGGCTTCCCTTCCTGGACCTCTTGGTGGGGAGCTTGCAGGTGCGGAGGGCCGGGGTGTCCCTGATGGACTGTCCCCGGTACTGTGCTGGTGTGGAGCAGGTCTCATCGGTGCGGGTGCGATTGCCCTTCAGCCACCTGGGACACGGGGAGGAACACCAGGAGTTTACAAGAGGTACAAACCATCACAGGCGATGCTTCAGCATCCTCCGCATGCCTGGCACAGCTCGGGGGGACCTCCCTTGGGGAAGCCCCAAGGAGACCCCAGGGAAGGGGTGAGGGAAGGGGTGCGCGGTGCCGTACTTGCGCAGATGTGCCAGCTGGCAGTTGCAGTGCCAGGCGTTCCTGGAGAGCATCAGTGTCTCCATTTTGTCGAAGGGGAAGTTGCGGGGCAGCTGGGTGAGCCGGTTGTTCTCCAGGTGAGCAGTCTTCAGCGCGGTCACGCCGGCAAACGCGTTGTCTGCAAACTAGAGCACAAAGGTTTCTGGTGAGGAGCGCCGAGTTAGGGACTTCAGACCCGTGTGCCTCTGTTCAAGACTTTTAGTGGTATAAGCATGGAAAGAGCATGAGAAAGAGCGGTGGATTGGGCCCTGGCTTGCTGGAAGCTCTGGAAGCCTAAGAGAGGCGTCAGGCTGGTGGGCTCACGGGTGATGGAGTCTCCTGCCTGAAAACCGATACGCCCCAAACCCATGTGGGATTGTCTTTGCAGACACATCCCTAAATAAAGTGAAGTCTGGCACCCTCCTTTATTTTTGAGCCATGCTTCTCTGTTCTAAATGAAGATATTTTCTGTGTGTGTTCCTTTCCAAGGCTGGAAATCCTCCCAGCGCCTGTTGCCTTGCCTGTCCTGGAACGGCTGAAGGAGGGAGTGTTTGTGGTGTCTGAAGGGGCTGTAGACTTTGGCAGTGCCCGGGGGCTCCGAGTGGAAAGTTACACTTGGCATCCAAGCAGTGTAGAAATAGAGGCAGGTTTCCAGCACCTCAACCTCCTCCTTTTCTTTTTTTTTTTCTCATTTCCAGTGGGTTGTTTGCAAGGAATGCTGCAAGATTTGTCTTTTCTCCATCAATGAGCAGGATTTAAGGGAAAGCTTCCTTTAGGAGAGCTGCCAAAGAGAGCAGAGAGGCTGCAGACCCAGCTCTGCAGCCCCTTCCTCTCCTCCCTGTGGTCTCACCTCTGGCTTTTCTCAACCCATGGTTACTCAGGTTGGAAAGTTATTTCCTGAAGGCAAACACCTCAACACAAACTTCGTTGTGGTGACGAACTGGAGAAGGGGACACTGACAAAGCACAAAGCTCCTCTTGGTTATGACAAACTGTTTCTCACTCTTCTCGAAGTGGGGGAAAGCTTGCTTTCAAGGGTGGAGAGGAGACTCGTTAGGTCTACAGAACTCCCTCCAGTCAAAGATCTTTACTCCATTTCTGGCCAGAAGCTTCCACTTTGGACGGGACCATCAGGCTCGCTTCAAGCTCTCAAAGCTGGAAAGACTGACAGAGGAAACGCAGTATTTTAAGCTGGGAACTTTTGTCATCTTCCAAATCAAGCGATGTTGGACGGGATAAGAGCTCAGCTAAGAGATTCCCAGAGTACCGTAGCTGTTGGTCAGTCAGCTGTGCTGACCTCTGTGCCCCAGCAGGGATAGCGGAGCTGCTCGGAGCGATGCTGGCACGCTGGGGCGGCAGCTCCGCTTTGGACAGTGCTCTACTGTCCCAGCTGTTCGCTCCTCTCCCAGCCCCAGGAGAAGAGTTCGCATCTGCTGGGGGCAGCGGCCGTGCTGCCTGCCAGAGCATGCGCTTGTAAAGAAAGGGGCGATTTATTTTTTTTTTTACCCTTATTTAGGTGGAGGGTTTCTGCTCTAATTTATTTTGCAATAAATATATAGATAGGGGTGTATGCAAAGCTCCCAGG
Source organism: Pampusana beccarii (assembly GCA_013399365.1). NCBI lineage: Eukaryota > Metazoa > Chordata > Aves > Columbiformes > Columbidae > Pampusana > Pampusana beccarii. The sequence goes on along the minus strand of VWYH01007034.1, from coordinate 2,717,155 downwards.
ATCTGCGTTGCCTGGTTCCTGCTTGTTCTGCTCAACTGCAATACAGGCTGGGACAGATTTGTGGGGAAGGGTTTTGGACTCGATCAGCTCTAAAATCTTGCAGCCGCCCAGGGAACAACAAAGGACAGTATTTTTGTGAAGCAGAATGAGCTGCAGTAAAGACGCCAGCGGCATTTGAAGTATTTGGTAATGATTTCCCAGGTCATGAGGCCTCTGTGATTAGATGTCTCCTAGCAGTGCAAAGTTCACATGTGGGCCATTTGGATATGAGACCTTTGAGGATTCAGAGAGGAAACTCTGAGCTGGGATGAGAGGTTTGTTTTCCTGAAAAAGAATGCAAGCTCTACAGCTGCAGAACCTCTCCCATTAGTGCTGATCCTGTAAACTGGTGCCTTACTGGGCTGGTGTGGTAGAAAGGAGGAATCTGGCTACAGAAGAGTTTTTAAAGGTCTTGTCCACAGGTGGTCACTAAAAAGAAGAAAGCCTTTTTTGCTGCGTGGAATTCTTAACTGAAGCACCTCAGCATCATAAGTTAGTCTAATTTCTTCAACATATAACTTGGGATTGTCTCTACAGCTGGTACAACAGTTAAACTGTAATTTTTGACTTGTGCATGATGAAACTGCCTTAAAACTGAGTCTACAGAAGTGCTGTGACAGCATGTCTGGGGTCTTGCCTAGAGAGGTCAGTAGATTGTTTTGAAGTGCTGAGTTTGCTTCACTCCCATCTTGTAGAGGTTAGTGCTGAGAGCGGGAGCGGGCTCAAATACTGACTGGGTCCTACTGAGCTGGTTTAGGTAGTGTTGTTCTCCACCTGGGCAAACTGTAACTTTTGGTTTTGAGCGTTTTGGGATGCTATACCCCCTTGAAAACTGCTGTGGTCTATTCCTGGTAGTTTTCGGCTGATCAGCTAATCCCCGTGGGGCACTTTGAGTTGCTTCGTTGCTCAGAAATTCCCTTTTCCATCACATCTCCCTGCACGTGGTGGCTGTTGCTTTGCCGGAGAGTGCTGATCTACCATACCTGGGTGCCCTTTGTCTTTGGGCTTCCTGGCAAAGCCTCATCCTGGGGAGAACTTTCTGCTCCACCTGCCTGGGACATCAGGCTGCAACAAGGTGCTGCTGCTCTTGCACTGTGCTCCCTTCTGTTCTCACCTGGTGTTGCAGAGGTCCTAACACGAGTGGTTCCCCAAGTGGGATGCTCCTGCCTGTGGATCATGCTTTTGCCCAGAAGAAGGGGGTTGCTTTGCCATTCCAGTTACCTGAATGCCCCTCCTCTCCAGTGGGAACAGGGCTCCTTTGTAAGACGTTGCGAGAGCTCCTTTCGAGAGAGCGTCAATAAACAAGCCTTTCTTTATAATGTGTAAAGTTGGGAGGCACGGGGGGAGGTGAAGGTCCATGTGCCTACCTGTCTGCAGGGTGGGGGTAAGAAACTGGTCTTCATACCCCCCCCCAAGGAGCGTCCCCCTCATGACCTACAGCAGGTACCCAGGCTGAGGGAGGGGGCAGAGCGAGGTGGCAGCACCCTCCAGCCCCTCCAGGATGAGGCAGATGTTCTCCTCTCACCTCATGCCTTGTATCTGGGATGACGGAAGGAAGGTTGCTAATTGTCCTGGAGCACCCCAAACGCCTTTCCTAATGACTGGTGTCACCTCCGGCTTGGAAGGGAATGTGCTGCCTTTCCAGGGAGTTTGATCAGCTCTCGGTAATTTGGTTTTGCATAAAATAACAGAAGGGTGAGTGTTCTGTCTCAGCCTTTGGACTTTGTCAGGGGCATTGTCAGCTGGCCAGCGCCTCACTGTCTGCAGAGCCTGCAGGTCCACATCTCCCCTCTATGAGAGAGGGACAGCAAACTGAGTGCTTTGGAAAGGAAAAGGAAAAATAAGCCCTGTGTTTCTTATCCGGAGCAAAAAGAAAAAGACTCACCTTCTTCAGTTTCATGTTGTCCAGGTGCAGCGTCTGCAGGTATCGCCCAAAGGACTGGAAGGCGTTGTCGGGGATGACCTCGATTGGGTTATGAGAAAGCTTGAGCTCCTCCAGCACCCTCAGCTTACTCATCGCGTTCACGGGATAGTTGCTCAGCTGGTTCTTGTCCAGGTGGAGGACAGCAAGGTTTTCTACATCCTCCAGGGCCCCGGGCAGGAGGTTGGTGAGGGAGTTGTCGGAGAGGAAGAGCCAACGCAGGTCTTTAGCCCCATTGAAGGCTCCTGGTTTCAGCTCCCGGATTTTATTGCTGCCCAAGTGCAGGATGAAGAGGTTGACAAGAGGGGAGAAGAGCCCTTTGGGTAGGTCTGGGATCTTGTTCTTGTCCAGGTACAGGTAGGTGAGATCAGACAGGTCATCGAAGGCTCCTGCCTTTATAACATTGATCTGGTTGTCAGTGAGATAGAGGTAGACCAGGCTCTTGAGCCCCCGAAAGGCTCCGGTTGAGATCTCCTTGATCCGTGAGCTCTGGAGGTGCAGGGACACCAGCTTTTTCATGTCACGGAAGCCGTTGGTGGGCAAGATGGGGAAGTTGTTTTTCTGCAGGTTGAGAAGCCGCGTTTGCTCAGGCACCTTGGGGATCTTCTTCAACCCCACGTTGTCGCAGATGACATGCTGCAGGTCTCCGCCGTGACAGTGGCAGCTTGGGGGACATGCCTGCACGATGGAGGTGAGACATACCAGTAGGCTGAGGACATTTAAGAAGAAGCCTGACCGATTCATGGTCAGATCTGGAATTAGTGTGGTGGGAAGAGAAGCAGGAGGAGGAGGAGGAGGGAGATGGGTGGGAGAGAGAGAGAGTAACTGGGTTTGCAGCATGCTGAACACAGCCCTATTTATAATGTTATTAAAAAGCAAAATCCCTTCCCACAAACCGCAGGCAGCAGCCAGTTGGAAGCAACTGGATTTGGGAACTTAGTGTGAGCTTAACCCCTTGGCACCAGGCAGAGAGTGTCCGGTCCTGCCTGGCCCCGCTGCCAAAGCAGAGGCAGTTTTTCCTCTCTGCAACAGGGAGGCAAATGGTCAGGATGACAAACGCAGAACCTGCTCTGTGGGGAACCTCTCTGGTCCCTGCTGAGCCCAGCGGGGCCCAGATTCCTCCCCGGGGGAAAAACAACCTGTTTTGGTTGAATGGCATAGCAGGGAGCACTGCTGTGCTCTACACCACCTTGTGTTGAAGTTCTCAGCAGCCTCCTGGGCTGTGTTTAGCCTCAGCTGGTTTAGGGAGAAGCTCCTTGTGCTGTTATCACAGAGGAAGGTTTTTGAGAGGTCTTGTCGTGCTGATTTCAAAGGAGTTTGCCTGAGCAGGGATGGGAGAAGATGGGAGTGCTACGGAGTCATGCCGATGGCCAACAGTGCTTGAGTTGCTCTTGCAATGCAAAACTTGGTTTGAAGACTTCCAGATCTAGACTGTGCCTGGGAGCTGGCCAGGAAAGTGAGAGCAAAGATAGTCTTAATTTCTGCTGCGTTTTTCCTATGAGCAGCAGAGTGTGATACGTCCAGAGCTGGTCGTGGTCAGGAGACCCGTGTGAGTGGGTTCTTCTCGGCACGTGGCAATGTGGAGCAGTGGCTGGTGCCTTCCAACAAGGGATGGGATGGTGGCAGAGCCCACGGGGAAGCGGTGGGGTGTGAGTTGTGGGTATGAAATGCTGGACAGTTGTGACGTGCTGCGTGCCCAGCTTGGATGAGGTGGATGACAGTGTCTGTGGCTCTTAAGATGAAGCTATGGACAGGGAAAAACGTGGGATGGTGAGGCAGCAGAGCAAGGAAATAGCTGGGATTAGGGTCCACCTTGGTTTCTGTCCTGGGGTGGCAGTTGCAGAGGTGAGTGACGAACACAGGGGATGTCCCTTGCTCTCCCAACAGAGAATGCAAAGCAGTTAAAAGCCCAACGCCTGCTTCTGTGAGTGTGAAGAGAGAGATCCAGGGGTTGTGGGGTGGGGTTTGGAAGTGGAACATTTTGAACTGATTTCCAGCCAGTTCCTGGCTGCAGCAAACAGCTGAGAGCCCAGCACATAACTGGGAGCTTGTTGAGCTTTCTGCTCCCGGGGCTGGCTGCAGAGCCCCAGCGGAGCTTTTGCAGAGGCGAGACGGGCTCGAGAAAGGGAGGAAATCCAAGGGCTGACTTAGGACACAGACCGGCTTATTCACCGAGATTTCTGGGTTTTTCCATTGTTGAGATGAGGAATTAGCCAGCACCGAGCATGCTCCGGACGGTGTTATGCAAACTGCAGCTGTCCATCTGAGGGGCGTTTTCATCGCATGCCTAATTTGAGGAAGAAAAGGGGCTTCTGGGGTGTGAATGTAGGTTCAGGGGCAGATGGGGTTTGCTGAACGATGATGTAACGGGGGACCTGGGTGCAAACCAGGCCATGTCAGGTAGCCAAGGGTTGGCAGACCCGAGGTGCAACGCCCTGCACCGAGCAGCTGGGACCGCGCCTCGGCACCAAGGGCTGCGCCTGCCTCATCTCCACAGAGATGCTCCAACCGTAGGAGCTCCAGGCTTCTGCCGGAGGGGACCTTCTGCAGGACCTGCAGTTACTGTAGGATTTAAAACTCTTTGGTTGAAACAATAGTATTTTTGCTTATGCCGGATTCAGTAGGTACCACAGTGGTCACGCACGTGCTTTGATCTCTGCAGTAGCCCTTCGAGTGTCTTGGTCAGGACCTTTGAGACAGCAGAAGAGGAGGTGGACAGAAGAACCCTCTGTGTTTTCCTCCTTTGCCTCTCCAGCTTGATCGGGACTTAGAGTGTCCAAGTGTGTGCTGCTCATAATGCTCAGACAGGGAGCCAGGTGAATGATCAGAAAAGAAAAAAAAAATCACCTCTAAAGCATCATTTATTCACTCATTATTCTTTTTTTTCTCTGAGCATGTTCAACCACTTTAATCTTACTTGTAATCACTTGATGAACAATCCCTGCAGTTCTGTACCAGTTATACCTTGCAAGAGCAACTGATAAGTGAGATTAAAAATCCAGCCTGTTTCTGCAGGACAGTGAAGCAGCTATCTGCTCCTTCTCCGAGTGCAGCTGATGGCTGATACTCGGTTTTCCCATCACCTTGCAAAAAATATCAGCTCCCAACTTATTGTTTTTGCAGAGATTTCTACCATTGTGGGTCAGATTGGAGCAAGATGCTGGTGAGGGCCTTGCAAACCGCATCCATAAATACATCCCACCCAGATGTATTTCTGGAACAAGACCCTTTTCAGAGGTTGAACTGCCTAAACCTCAAACCATCTTCTCATCTTTCTTCCTCTGAGGATAATTTTCCCTCTCTTCCACTCTTTATCTCTTTGCTGGCCAAGACTGTGGATTTTGGGGGACAGGGATGCCCTCCCTGCAGGGACGTGTGTGTTGTGGCTGGAGCGGGTGGGCCATGGATGTGGGTGAGACCCGTAGTTTACTTGAGAAGATGCCATGATGGAGCTGCCATGATGCTGGAGCAAGGAGGGACAGTGTCCTTGCCCTGAGGGCTCCCACCAGTGCCCGTGGCAGAGGTTTGCTGGGCACTGGGTCATTTTTGGTCCCATGGTGGGGTGGCAGCAGGATGGTGCTCCCGTCTCCTTCTCAGCTCCATTTCTCCAGGCACATATGTGGAATAAAAGGAAGTTCTTTCCCTTCATGTTTTTTGATTTCTGTGCCTCGGTGAGCACATTCCTGTGGCGGGAGCTGGTTGGCATCTACCATGGCTGGCATCTTGCCCCCGGGCTCCCGGCTGTTTGTGTTTCGAGCTGCTCGCTGACGGGGTCTGCTCTTCCCACACCGGGTTCTGTCCAAAAAGCATCCAGCCATCCTCAAAAGCTCTCCTGGGCCGCACTGGTGGGCGGCTGGCAGCCTGGGGGTGACAATGGCGGCAGTGTCGGTGTCCCCTCTGCCGCGGTGGCACACCGCAGCGAGCTGGGTCCCCTCCAGCCCCCGCTACCTCGCAGGTCCCCCGGGACCAGTGCTGTGAGGACACGGCAGAAGAGGCAGGATTATCCTGCCGTCCTCTCTTTCTTAATTGATAAACAGTTCTGCAAACATTCCCAGTGCCTGGTAATTTGCAGATGCAGGACTCCTCTCCTTCTTGGAGGCATTGTGGGTTAAGCAAGCAAATACAGTTTTTGAAACAGTATAAATATAGATTTGGGTGTTTCTTTGGTGCTGCGGGTCAGAGCTGTTTTGATACAACATTTGGGATGGTCTTTTCCATGTTTAATCTTTATTTTTGCTACTATTAACAATTCTGGCCTATCAGGAGCTCCATGTTAAACTATTCCATCGCTCTCTTCAGCCTGATTCTGTAGCTTTTAAGGGGCTCCAGGTCTGCTTTCGCACATTGGTGCAGACTAGCACCAGTGTAGCTGGCCTGGGGTTGCAGGCTTCTGATTTTTTGGCTGGAGGTGAAGGCTCAGGCAGCTTGGGGGGTGTCCTGGGGTGCATGTGCTGTCCCCATTTACAGCCGTGCAGAGCTGAGCCCCTGCCTGTGCTCAGCACTGGGAGCAGGGTGGGAGAAGGTGCAAGCTCTGTAGTGTCCCTGGGGGGAGCCCCAAGCGTGGGGCACCCTGCAGGGAGCATTTGAGGAGCCCAGAGGGTCTCCAAGGTCTCCCCTCTTCCAGGCAGTACCTGGGTTTTCATGATGTGTGAGTGTCCAGTCGGTGACAGGGGCACCTGGGGCTCTGAGTTCAGACCCCAATTATTGTTTCTATTTTTTTTTTCTATGCTTGGAGTGTCCCCTTTGCTGCGGAGTGGAGCTGGAGGAGCTGTGGGGGGTGCATCTCCATCCTTCTGCTGGTTTTGTTCCACTTTAGCACGGTCTCCACCCAGTGCTACATTGCCAGCTTGGCTCCCCGTTCATGTCCACCCACCCTCCCCTGCTGTCCCACCCCAGCAGTTGCTGTGTGGTGCTCTTGGCCTCTCCTGTGAAGCTCCCCCAGCCCCAGCTGCCCCTCCCCAGCCCTGCTGTGTCCCTCCGTGAGGCACCGAGCGTCCCCCAGCTCCCTGCTCTGCCCTGGGCCCCCGTCCTCTCTGAACAACCTTGGGAATTTCTTCCTTTGCAGAACACCACCCATCCTTGCTTGACTTCTGAGTTTCCCAAATGTTCCCCAGCCAGGAGTTGTCCCTGTTCCCAAAACGGAAAATCAGCTCCATTTGGTGCCAACTTCCCTGCTTGGCCAAAGTGAGACCTCCCCATCTCATCCCACTCGTTTCTGGGGGGCACCTACTGAGTAGCTGGTTTCAGCAGCTGCAGGAGCTGTGGGAATGTGCAGTGAGAATATCTAAAATGCAGCATGGAAGGAAGCAACAAGATCCTGGACTTCCAGCTACATCTTCAGTGAGGGCTGAGTTCCCCAAAGCCATGGAGATGTTACCTGTGCCGAGTTTCCTTCTCCAGTAGCTTTGAGCACTCGGGTACCCCCAAAACAGTGGTTTTCCACCCTTGCAAGACTCTTTGTTTCTGAACATTTCTTCTCACTTTTTTCCTTTTCATTCTGCTTTTTCTAAATGCATTGGCTCTCAGCAGCAGGGAGGATGGATTTAATTATGTAGCAAAGACCTTTTATCAAGCTGTGGATACACCAGCAAGCCACTGCACATGGCTCTGCTGGTTGCCACTGGGCTGGTTGGCAAGGCTGGAGAAATATTTGCAAGCCTCAAGACTTCTGCTCAGCTTGGAAAGAAGAGAAGCAGCTTTAACTCCAGACCATGAGGAGCAGTTTTTCCTGACGGTTCAATAACAGGAGGTTAATTTTCAGCAGCAGGCTTGGCCCGGGCAAGCTGGGTTGCCACTTTTGCAGCGGGTCTCCTCCTGAGGTGAAACCATTGCACGCTACAGCACAAAGACGGTGCTTTGGGCACCTGATATTTCTGGGGAACTTTTTAAAGCCGCATCCAAACTAGGGCTGTCTGGCATCTCTCCGGCTGGGGAGAAATGCCAGCAGGATGGCCACCCTTGGAGATTTGTCCTACAAGACCTGCTTGTTTGTGTCCTGACGTTTTGGACACAAAGATGGTTCTGTTGCTGGGGAGGGAAATGAATTCTCAGTGTGACATAGGCTGGATGTGATCAGAACTTGTTGGCTGGTTGGTTTTGTGGGGTTTTTGTGGTTGTTTTTTTTTTTTTTTTTTTTTTCAGCAAAGTTGACCCGAAGGTTCAGGAATATTCCAATACAATTTGGGATAGTGGAACATCCCCAGAGCAAGGAGACACATGCCCCCAGAGGACAGAAGGACTCAGGGTGATCTTGGTAGACAGTGGTTGAATGAGGGAAGATCGGCTGGGGTTGGCTTTGGTGGAGGTGTCTGTGGCAGACAACTCTCAGCATGGGGTTTGGGGATAATTGGATCCATCCGGTGTGTTACACTGAGAGGGATTCAAAGGGCCTCTTAGAGGTCCCTTAGCACATCTCCTGGGTTGCCAGTCTGCTTTCTGTTGTTCATTACGCCTTCTTTGAAGTCTCAAAATCCCTATTATTTCATGCTCAATTTGCTGCTTTTTTCTGAGGCCAATGTTGTCTTCAGCAGAGCTCAATTTCTGTCTGTTTTAGTTTGGCGGTTCACGTCCTGCCATCACCCTCCAGCGTGGCATAGCCAGAGGGTGGTGACGAGGGGCACGAAGATCCTCCCTGAGCATCCTTCAGGTCCAGGACCTTGTGCCTGACCTGCTCCAGTCCCACCCAGTATAACCCCACTTGGGGTACTGGTGGCATCGGAACCAGCCTTTTCATCACAGCCTTTCAGCAGCAGTTGAATACAGAGGCAAGTGGGTGGTTTTATTGCTGTTGAACGCTGGGGAAAACCGAGGAGCAGAGAGCTGATGCGACTTGTTCCAAGTTATGCAGTAAATAAGCAGCACGGCTGGGAAAAACCCAGGGTCTTCAGAGTCCCCGCTCTCCCCACCAGATCAGTCTGCCTCCCAAATGTTTACTAAAGAGACTGGAGTCTGATTGTTTTTACTTTATTTTTAATTTTTAGACGCTTCCGTCTTCAGGCTGTTTTGCCTGTTCCACAGTGGCCGGTGTTTAAACAGCATTAGCAGGAAATGTTTTTGAAATGTGCTTTAAAAAACACAGCTCTGTTAAGATGTTCTTTTTATTCCTGGTTTAGACAGAGGCTTAGGATTCACAAAGAACGAATCTCTTGTCGGTAGGAGTAAGGCAGCAGTTTGGTTTGGAGCTGTCGTTGTCATTGCTGAAGGCAGGACTGATCCGTGTGCTGGGCATTTGGGGTCACTTGTGGTCCTCACAGTCAAAAAAGGATTTACAGTCAATTATATTCTATGTTCTTATAGCTCCTCTCAAAGCCAAAGGTCCAAGCTGGATTCTTGGCCTCTGAAAAGCTTTGCTTTGACACTAGATTTCAGCTCCAAGTGGAAATTATGGAGCTGATGCAGAAATTATTGGGTGAGGTTTTCTGGACTGAATCATACCAGATGACAAGGCTAGATGATGCTAAGTGTCCCTTTGGGCCTTGAAAGCTATGAATCTTTGTGGATATCTCCAAGCTTAAATTGGTACGTGGTGTTTTGTGGAAGTGTCATTTCATCTCGTGCTGACAACGGAGCCGTTGGAGGATGCTCCACGTGTCAGATGAGGGTTGGGAAGGAGAACAGTGGGGGCTTGTTCCAGCCGCTGCCTCTGTCTGCAAATGCAGAAAAAACTATCCCAGGAGAGAAATACTGTCTTGGAAATGCCAGGACCAAGATCCTGGTGTCTGGCTGCAGAGCGTGTTGCTGGGAAGGGCAGCGATGGGGCAGGAGGCTGAAGGCTGGAGGTTCAGACCCAGAGTTGGTTGCCCAGAGAGGTGGTGGATGCCCCATCCCTGGAGACATCCCAGGCCAGGCTGGACGGGGCTCTGAGCAACCTGAGCTGGTGAAGATGTCCCTGTCATGGCAGGGGGGGCACTGGGGGAGCTGGGAAGGTCATTTTCGATCCAAACCATCCTGTGATTCCGTGACCTGTGTTGCCCCCTGGGCTGAGTTGGGAAGCCCGTCACTGAGGGTGTGAGGGTGTTTATGGGCACAAGCCACCAGCCAAGGCATGGCCAGCGGTGCTTGGTGTCCAGGGCACACTGCCAGGCATCTGGAGCAGCCTGGGGAGCCGCAGCACCCGCAGCATCGTCCTGCCAGGGAGCTGCCGGCTGCTGGGGCCAATTAAGCTGCCTGAGCGACCCAGAGAGGCAGAAAGGGTTGAGTCAGGGCTTGGCTGGGATCCTGGGACCGATCTTGCAGTTCATCCAGCAGAGTAAAACAAAAAAACAAAGGCTCTAGGATTTTTAATAAGTGTTTAAGATCTTGGATTTGTGTCTCGTCAGTCATTTGATCCAGCCACAGGACTCGTATTAGTGGGTGGGAGAGAAAAATCCTGTCTGAGCATTAAACACTGCAGGTTCCCACCCTGGCTGGGATGCAATCATTGCATCAGGTCGGAGAAGCCCATTTCCAGCCGCTGCCTGCAGGCTGCTGGGCTCCTAGCAGAGCAGTTTGCACCAGATGGTCCCTGCAGCATCCTGGAGATGATCTCCTCCAGATTCCTGGCTCAGAGAGGGCTCCTGCAAATCTCCAGCTTGGATTCACGCTGACCCCGGTGTAGTCAAACAAGAGCATCAGCCGTGACGACAAATTCTGCCCAACGTGAGATCCTTCAGCAGCCCCGAGCGGCACCAAGCGCCAAGTGCTCCCACCAGGATTATATGTAGCTTGTTCAGGATATATACATGTTTTTTTTAGGATGCTTCGTCATAGTCCTTTGCAAAGTCCCTCATGAATTTTGGGCCCAGCGCCTGCAGTTTGGTGAGCACCATACAGGAGCCCTGACAGTGCAGATGTGCCCTGGCAGCCAGCAATGGGAGCCGTGTGTTTGCTCTAAAAGCATCATGCAGATCCGGGTGCCAAGGCTGTAGGAAGATGGTTGGGCCCTGTTGCAATTCGGTGGGTCAGAGCTGCTCACGTGTTAGCCTGAAGATGTGGAGAAGAAAGGAGCAAATGCTTCTTGCGTCAGCCCTTTGCCAGCCTCTGCTCTCACAGCAAATCAGCCACCGGTGACATTAGTGGGTGGGAGAGAAACCCTGTATCTGGTGACACACGACAGGCTGAACGGGTTAGAGAGACCCAAGCAGTGCTCCAGCACGTCCCACCGCCAGAACGCAGCTCCCAAAGCTGGAGGTGAAGCAGCAATTCCAGCACTGGTGCTGCCCGGAGCATCTCCTGCCCAGCTCCTGCTGCCTCCGCATAAAGAGCTGGAATTTTCCTCCCAGGAGAAGTGACCTTCAGCTGAGGTGACTCAGAGCTTGCCATTGGGATTAGCGGTGAGGGAGGTTTAGCAGCGAGAAGCTTTTGTCCTGCTGTGAGGCTTTTGGTCTGTAAACGCTGAGCGCTGTGCAGCCTCGTGATGCCTTCAGGAAGGTTACGGGAGCTGATGGCTGCACAAAAGGGTTTGGAGCAAGCGGCTGTGCTGTGGGACACGTGGGCTGCTGCAGGAGCCCACTGCTGGCTCCAGAGTTTTTCCAAAGCGATGTCCGATGTGCTCTGATCTGTCAGAGGTGAACTCGGCACCTTTGGTGCTACAAGGGCACCAAGGTGAGAGCGGCGTCTGGTGGAGATGGTAGGGAGTCAACAGGGCAGGGTTTGGGCAGATGTAGCTTAAAAAAGAGGAGGGTGAATGCTGGGGTCCTCCAAGAAAAGTAGTTGGCGTGTCAAAAGTACACGATGGCCAGAATGTTGTGGGCGTCTGGAGCATGGTGATGGAGGTGAGGAAGGCCACGGCAGGCAGATGCAGCGATGCTTTAGCTCCTGTCTCTCCAGGGCTCTCTGGCAGGAGTGTCTGGAGAGCAGAATACTTGCCTGTGGCCTGGGTGACCTGTGACAACATCCTCTTCCCACCCTGATCTCCCCTGTGCTCATCACTAGCTTCATGCCTAGAGTTCTCCAGTCCCCTTTTCCCTTGAGGCACGTTTCTCCTCTCATGTTTGCAGATTGCCTATGGGACCACAGAAAACAGCCCTGTCACCTTCATGGGATTTCCGGATGACAGCATTGCCAGGAGAATCGAGACAGTGGGATGCATCTTGCCCAACATAGAGGTGACCATGACCCTCCAAAGCAGATCTTGGCCCATCCTTCCTGTCCGCTGCTGGAGTTGGGGCATGCCATCACCTTTGACTCAGACATGCCCTCCTAAGCCCTTCTTATCTCGAATTGCAGGCAAAAATTGAGGACCCAGAAACAGGGAAGCTTGTTCCTCTGAACACTCCTGGGGAGCTTCAGATCCGTGGCTTCTGTGTCATGCTGGGCTACTGGGATGACCCTAGCAAGACGAGCGAAGTGATCACTTCTGAGAGGTGGTACAAGACGGGGTGAGTCTGGAAACAGCCCTGCTCTTCCTGCTCTGATCTGTCTGTGAAACCAGAGCAGCTTTTAGCACAGAGCCCTTGATGCCAAGTGCCCCTGGAGATGGGGACAGACTGGTGGGATGGAGGGGGTGCAGGGGGACATGGCAGTGGCAGGAATCACCCAGTTTGTGTGGATGCTGTAGCAGGAGCTCTTTGGTCTCCTCCATGTAGTGGCATCTCAGCCACTGCCCTCTGGTTACTCTGACCTGGCCTCCAGACCCAGCTGTTGGGGAGCATCAGCCGTCCTTCCACCCAGCAGGGATGGGACAGGAGTGCGGTGTCTTGCAGGGACATCGCCAGCCTGGACGAACACGGCTACTGCAGAGTTATAGGCCGTTGCAAGGACATGATTATCCGGGGAGGAGAGAACGTCTACCCAGCAGAAATCGAGCAGTTTCTCCACACCCATCCCAAGGTGGAGGAGGTCCAGGTGAGCAGGAGGGAGGTGGGGTGGGTGAGCAGCGATGGAAATGTGTACACAAAGCTGCTGGGACTGCTGCTTGGGACCTGGGTGTCTTCCTCTGTCTTCCGTGTCTCTTTTTTTTGTAATATTGGTTGGCAAGCAGGAGGGAGAGGCTCATGGCATGGAAGGGACAGGCAGAGCCCCTGGCATGGGGCTCAACAAACCCCTCATGTACCAGCTTCACATCTGTACTGACTGTCTTTCTTCATTATTTAAACTGCCTGTCCACTTCCATAGCTCCCTCTGAAACTCCTACTTGGAAAGCAGTCTGGAAGGACAGTTTTTACTGATAATTATTTACTAAACGCCTAATTCCAAAAAGACTCCTCCAACAAGTCCCTGGAGATCAGGAGTGAGATTTAGTTTCACCCCTTCACAAGACAGTGATGATTTTCAGCATCAAGCAGCTGCTCCCAATCTGCTGGGATTGTTCTCCTCCAGGTTTTGTGCCAGACAAGTCTCCCCATAAATAAACCAGTTATTTAGTCAGTGCTGTGCCTGCGCCAGGCGAGCATCTCTTCTTGGAACGGTCCTGGTGCAGATGGGTTGCAAAACAGCCCTGTTTATGTACTTTCTAGGGCTTTATGTCACCACTCTGGCCTCAAAAGGATTGACGTGTCTCTAGGATTTTGAGATACTGGTTCAAGGCAGGGAATGACAGTAGGACTCTTGTGAAATAGTGTGAGCAAACTTTAGAGAGAGGTCAGGCTTGGGAAGCCCATCTCCTGGTGTCACAGGCAGCGGTCTGCTGGGAGCTGCCATTAGAAGGGTTTCAAATAACCCTTTAATTCAACTTCATCCCTCTCCTGCTGTTTCATCTGGAGATGTCAAAGCACTTGCAGCAGCCTCCTAAGCCTCCCTGTTGGTTGTGTAATGTGTTGCCCTATTTTTGGGGGAAACAGAGGGACAAGAAGTCCAAATGATAACACGCCCTTGGTGAGCTGCTGCCTGGCTGGTCTCAGCCCTCATTCCAGTGACTTTGCAGAACTGAGGGAAAGTGCTGGTGTCCATATGTGCAGCCTGTTCTGCCACCTTTCCTCCAGGAAATGGTTGGGAAGTCCTTTCACGAGAGCTCCGTGTCGTTTAGAAGGCACTGGTGGGATGGTTTAGCAGTTCAAGCTGCCTTTCCCCAGCCCCATGCCATGACTCCAGCATCCCACGGTATGGGTCAGGGCTTGCACTGTTTTTCCAGGACAAATACCCTGCGGGAGGAGAGGGATGTCCCCAGGGGTCACACTGTCCTTCTGTCCCAACCAGGTGGTTGGTGTGAAGGATTCGCGGATGGGAGAAGAGATCTGCGCCTGCATCCGAGTGCGCGCTGGGCAGGACTGCACTGAGGAGGAGATTAAAGCTTTCTGCAAAGGGAAGGTGGGTCTCCCAGTCCTCAGCTCCCCACTGGACCAGTCCACCCAGCGGCTGCTGGGGATGTGCAGAGGGAAATGCAGGATTTAGAGCAACTGGGGATCCAGCCCTGGGTCGGGTACCAGCAGCTGGGCAGGACACGTGTTCCCAGCAGGCTGGGCAGCGGCTGTTTTTCTTTTCCCAGATCTCCCATTTCAAGATCCCGCGGTATGTCGTGTTTGTGGCTCAGTACCCGCTCACCGTCTCGGGCAAGGTAAGAGGGGCTGGGGCAGGGCAGGAGCCTCCTGTCCTATCTCCTGTCTGAGTCTCTCCCCCTTCTCTCTGTGCTTTATTCCAGATTCAGAAATACAAGTTGAGGGAGCAGATGGAGAAGCACCTTCAGCTCTGAGCTTGGGAAGGCAGAGTGAAAAAGTGGATTAAATCAGCCCCGCTTCAGCCAGCTTTGAGTCTCCTTTTCACTTGTGCCTTGGCCTACGCAGCGGAGACCTTCTCTCCCTGACATCAGCGTGATGGCACTTTTCATTAATAAAACAGAGCGCCTTTTTTTCCCAGTTGGGTTTGTTTCTTTGCCAATAGAAATACTGTGGTGGGAGGAAGGGATGCTTATTTCTGGAGTCCTCTCCTGTTACTGAAAGGCCTTATAAAGGTTTTAAAATCTTGCATCCCTGAGCAATTTGGCTGCAGCCATTTCAGGGGACTTTGCAGGCCTGAACAGATGCTGGTAGATATTTCACTGGTATTTTAAGTCATAACAGCCTGGCCTGGCTTCCCAAGGTACGTGAATCCTTCTCTGCTTGGGTGTTGCTGAGACTTCTAGGTCATATAACACAGTTGATGAACTTGAAATGAAGGGCAGGGGCTTTAGAAAATGAGACTTTGCATGGGAAGGGGCTCCCTAAAGCTAGCTGGAAAAGCTTGCCCTGTTCCCACACCTCCCCTGAGCCTTCTGAGCCCCAAAGAAACTTCTCCAAGGTAGACATGGTGGAGTTTATTTTGTAGTTTTGGACAAGACAGACAGTAAGGATTTTGCAGAAATACCAAAATTCCTGTCCCAGCAGCAGTGTGAAGCAGAGCACACCCAGGACAGCATTTTACGGGAGTTATTTGGTACCTCCCAACCATGAAACACTACGCCGAGAAGGGGAAGAGCAGAGCTCCTCTTCCTTGCCGGCAGAAGTGTCCCCCCCAGCTGGGAAGCAGATGACTTTGCTCTCAATTCTTGCCAACCTCCCAGCTCTCTCCTTCCTTCCCCAGCAGGGCTAGTGGCTGGGCCACCGCTGGGGCTCCCTCCAGTGGGTCAGGGGAAATGGTGAAATGGGGAGAGAGGTGAAGTGTCAGCAAGGTCTCGGTCCCGGATCTCCCAGCTGGACGGTGGGCTCTACCCATGGAAGCAGACCCCATGGACAACACGTCCATGGTTTGTGCCTGCTTTCTGAAAGAAAATCAAACAGGATGGATTGTGTCAGATCTTTTCCCCACGGTGTCTCTCCAGTAAGTTGCTCCGCTGTTCCCAAACCGTTTGCGGGGCTGGTGTTCCACCAGCTTCACCTCTGCCCACCCTGGAGTAAGCGGGATGTGGGCAAGCAAAACTCAGCCCTCCTCCCTGGTTTTAGGGTTCTTATAAACCCTCCTTCCCAAGGAGGAACTGTCCCCTGCATTACCCAGTGACCTTGGGGACACAGCAGACCTCTAGGTCTGGTGTCTACGGAAGGACTTTTTACCTTTCTTGGTTTTCCACAGTATTAACCCAGGTGTGGGATGGGTTTGTAGTGAGAGAATCTTCTCTGGTTCCTGTTTGATAATTCCACCCTCTGCACGGCCCCTGTACTGCCCAGAAGGGCCCCACGTACTCACCATCATGGGGGGTTTGCGAAGGTGAAGTCGGCTCTGGCTTCCAGGGGTAGACATGCTCCTGAGAAGCACAGCAAGCATCAGTCACAGCCAAAATATGGGGGTACAGGCCCCCCTCACCCCATTCCTACTCCCTGGAGCTCTGCTCATGTCCCAGGAAGCTTTTGCTGCCCCAGAGCTTTCCCTGCCATCCCCATCCCATTCCCCGGGGCACATCCAGCCCTCACTGGCCTGGACACCTCCTGAGATGTCCCATGGCCATCCCAGCCCCATGGGACAGTGCAGCCTGGTCTGCAAATACTCACAGGAACGGAGGAAGGGTTGACCCTTGTGTCTGGCAGTGTGTCCTCGCTGTGCATGGGGCTGTGGGCAGGCTCCAGGGCTTCTGCCTTTCCCTGGACCTCCATCCTGCTCTTGTAGCACTGGGTGTCAGCTCGGAAAATCCCAGCAGCCAGGGGCTCTTCCCAAGGTGGGAGGGTTACGTCAGGGGTGGGCTACTCCAGACTACCCGTTTCTGGCCTGCAAACAGGAATCTGTGCCCGCGGCCTTTGTCGTAGGCATTTTTCACTTCTCCAAGTTATTAATAGCACAAATTATGAAAAAAATAACGTCTGGGACTGTCGGCACCGGGTTTGCACAACTCTGTGGGTAGACGTGCCACGGGTTCGCTCTCAGAAGCGCTGAGCGGCCCCTGAGCTGGAAAACTCTCCTCCAGCCCCCGAGGGGCAGCGGGGGATGTGGGGGCAGGTCCCGGGGGTGCCCGAGCCACATCGGGACCGTGTGCCCGGGACGGCACCGGGGGTGACACCGGCCCCGGTATCCCGGGCTGGCACTCGCTTCTGCAGCACCCCCACCTCCCCCTCGCCGCCCCGGCACCCCCGTACCACCGCGGGGGGGTGGCCGGGGCTCGGTGCCGCCCCGGGGCGGTGCCGCAACCCGCGGGGCCGGATGGCGACACGGGCGTGGCGGCC
>VWYH01007034.1:2672826-2700132 GCA_013399365.1 Pampusana beccarii | reverse complement strand
GCGGGGGCGGCCCGGGACGGGGTCCGGGAGCGGGTCCTGGCTCGGGAGCGGCCCCGGAGCCGGTCCCGGAACCGGTCCCGGAACGGGCCGCCCCCGCCACAGCCGCGCTCTACGTGCACGTGAGCGGGGGACAGCGGGTTTGCACACGGGGGTGCACGGGAGTCCTGGGGTTGCACACGGGGTGGGGGTGCATGGAGACCCCAGGCTTGCTCATGTGGAGGAGGGACCTTGGGGATTTCACACATGGGACCCCGGGGTTTGCACACACCGTGGGGGTGAGTGTGAGATCTTGGGGCTTGTACACGTGTGGGGGCCGCCCAGCCTTGCACAAATCATGGGGCACACACGGGGTCCTGCTGTCATGCATGTGTGGGGGGTGCTGAGGGGGTCCCCAAGCTGTGCACATGAAAAGCAGCATCTACAGGGTGTGCACCTCGTGCCCCTGGGCAGATGGGGAGCACTGGGGCCTGTGCACGGGGCTGGGGCAGTTCCTCCACTCCCAAAGCGGGGTGCGTGGGGAAGGGGGGGGTGCAGCTGTCCCACATGGCACCCTGTGCCCGCAGTGGCCCTACTGCCGCAAGCGCTGCTCCTACTGCAACTTCAACAAGTACGTGGTGCCAGCGGTGGACGAGGCCGCTGTGCGTGCCTGCCTGGTGCAAGAGGCACGTACGCTGCTCCGCCTCAGCCAGGTGCAGAGGTGGGTGCGCGGGGGGATGCAGCGGGAGTGCAGGGCCCTTTGGCACCTGCCCTCATCCTCCCCACCATCTGCCCTACAGCGTCACCTCCATCTTCTTCGGCGGTGGCACCCCCAGCCTGGCCAGCCCCCACACCATCGCGGCGGTGCTGGAGGCCGTGGCGGGGGCTGCCCACCTCCCCGCGGGTGCCGAGGTGACGCTGGAGGCCAACCCCAGCTCGGCCAGCCCTGCACGCCTCGCTGGCTTCAGGGCAGCGGGCATCAACCGCCTCTCCATCGGTGTCCAGGTGAGAGTGGCTCTCCCTGGTCCCATCCCAGCCCTTGTGGCCCCCTGTGCCCCCCGCTGCCATCCCGCTCTCTCCGCAGTCACTGGACGATGCTGAGCTGCGGCTGCTGGGCCGGGAGCACACGGCAGCAGAGGCGCGGGGGACCGTGGAGGCAGCACGGGGGCTCTTTCCTGGCCAAACCTCCATCGACCTCCTCTTCGGGCTGCCGGGGCAGAGCCAGGACGCCTGGGCACGGGGGCTGGCGGCGGCACTGGGGCTCTGTGATGACCACATCTCCCTGTACCAGCTGACGCTGGAGCGGGGCACGACACTGGCAGCACAGGTCTGGGGGGGGAACCTGCCTGCTCCCCCCCAGGACCTGCTGGCCGACATGTACCAGACCGCCCGCACCATGCTGGTGGCTGCTGGCTTCAGGCACTACGAGGTCTCCAATTTTGCAAGGAAGGTGGGGTGCTCTCCATGCCATGTCCCCCATGCCATGTCATCCCCCCAGCAGGCTCAGCCCCCCTCACCCCACGCGATGCTTTCCTGCAGGGCGCCCTCAGCACCCACAACCTCTCATACTGGCGGGCTGAGCAGTACATTGGCGTGGGTCCGGGTAAGCCGGGGTGATGGGGGGGAATTGTGCATGGCTGTGCCCCCTGCACCCCTTTACCCCCCACCCCACCACTGCAGGGGCGCACGGGCGGTTTGTGCCGCGGGGCGAGGGCGGTCACAGCCGGGAGGCTCGTGTCCAGACACTGGAGCCCGACGCCTGGATGCGGGAGGTGCGGAGCCAGGGCCACGGCACCCGGAGGCGGGTGGTGCTGAGCCCCCTGGAGCAGTGAGTACGGGGGATCCCCCGACCCTGCACCCTCTACCCTGCCCTGCTGCCCCACCGCTTGCCGTGTGCCCGCAGGCTGGAGGAGCTGCTTGCCCTGGGACTGCGCACGGACGAGGGTGTCACGCATGAGGTGAGGAGCCACCCGAGGGGCTTTCATCTCCCTTATGAGGAAAGGCTGAGGGAGCTGGGGCTCTTTAGCTTGGAGGAGACTGAGGGGTGACCTCATTCATGGTTATCAATATGTAAAGGGTGAGTGTCAGGAGGATGGAGCCAGGCTCTTCTTGGTGACAACCAATGATAGGACAAGGGGCAATGGGTACAAACTGGAACACAGGAGGTTCCACTTAAATATGAAAAGAAAATTCTTCCCTGTGAGGGTGACAGAGCCTGGCCCAGGCTGCCCAGGGAGGTTGTGGAGTCTCCTTCTCTGCAGCCATTCAAAACCACCTGGACACCTTCCTGTGTAACCTCATCTGGGTGTTCCTGCTCCAGGGGGGATTGCACTGGATGAGCTTTTGAGGTCACTTCCAATCCCTGACATTCTGGGATTCTGTAACCCTGCATAGACCTGGCTAGCGAACCTCTGCTAACGAACCAGCACTAATGACCCTCTCTGTGCCTTGGGTGCAGCGCTGGGGGCACTTCTCCCCCCAGCTCAGCCTGGAGGCCGTGTTCGGAGAGCCGGGGGAGGCGCAGGATCTCCAGCAGCAGGGCTGGCTGCTCCTGGACGGCGGGTGAGCCCCGGGGGGGCCGTGGTGGCCGGGGCTACCCTGCAGGGCTGGGGCTCAACCGTCGCATCTTCCCCAGTGGCCTGCGGTGCTCGGCGCGGGGCCTGGCCCTGCTGGACTCCCTCCTGCCCGACCTGCTCTGCCAGCTGCAGCGCCGCTGGGCCCCGCCAGCCGCCCCGGCCCGGGGAGCTGCACCCGGCGGCGGGGCCCCGAGGAGGAGCCCGACGGGGGACAGGGCCGGTGGGGAGGTCGCGGGAGTTGTAAGCGGTGGCTGTGGGAAATAAAAAGCGAGAGCTATGTGCTGGCTGAACGAGGTGTTGGGGGACAGCGACACCCGTACGCGGGAGCGGCTTCCCGGGGGCTGCAGACCCAACTGCTCGGCCCCGCGGGCTGCACTAGGCCGCAACCGCATTGCGCATGCGCAGGTGGCGGGGGGAGGGCTGACAGCCGGCGCATGCGTACAGCGGGCGGCGTTGCTGTGGCAACCGGCGCGCAGCGGCCTAGCCGGATGCAGCGGCGCGGCGGGGGCCCGGGCCCGGCCCGGCGGGACCCCCGACCCGCCACCCCCCCCGGTACGGCCCGACGTGGGGTGCGGGCGGGGCAGCGCCGGCCGGGCCTCACCTGTGCCCTCGGCGCGGCCTGGGGATCCCCGGTGGGCCAGAGTCCTACGCTGAACCCACCATGAACAGCCCCTTCTACATGCAGTGACCTCCCCATTTGTTATTATTTTATATTCTCCACGTGTGTCAGGGAACCAGTCCCAGCTGGAGGGATTTGCAGGTTATGGATAAAGGGAGAGGCAAATCCCTGGTGGGGCTGTTCTGGCTGCCAGTTCTGTAGGGGTTTTGCTATTTAAGTGCTATTTTATTATTTAGGAGCTTCTGAAAACCCTGTGACTCCCTGGCCCGACCTGAGTTGTGCCTGGTAGGCTGTGGTAGGTAGGGTGGCTGTGCAGGGAGGCTTGTGCTTGCAGCTGGAGCAGGAAAGTTTCCAGAAATTTGTTCTACCTGTAGGAAGCACAGGCTGCTTTTATCTCATCCGTTGTCTCTCATCTAGAATAAAGCATGATACAGTTGAATCCTAGTGATTTGCTTCAGTCGTTGTAGCTTCTCAGAGATTGATTTTTTTTTTTTCCAGTTATAAGAGATACTGTATGTAATTGTTGTGTGCAACCTTAAGCAAAAGAAACAAAACATAGTTTAGCTGGAAATTAATAACCAGGCTGAAAAGAGGAAGGTGGTGTTTCCTTGGCAGACTCAAGAGAAGGTCACTGTGTCTGTTTTTCAGACAAGAAGGAAAAGGTACGTAAACTGACCTCGACAGTCACAGGAGAGTCTGAGCTTGTTCCGTGTGTTCTGCAAGGAGATGACATCCAGGCACCTGCAATTAAGGTGGAGGACCTGGAAAAAGTATGTATTTTTGTGGATAGAAATGGCCACCTTAAGTGATGCTCGTCTTTTATGTGTTTAACAGAGGGTGCTGCCCATTTTCTTAAACCAAAACCCGCTGTGGGAGTTCAGTTCTCCTTCCATTTTGTCTGCCTTGTTTTTTATGACTTGTCAGATCATCAGGTTCAGTTGCTAAAATAAAGGATTATTGATCCTTACACAATCTTTTCAAATGGAAGGAGAAGTTGTTTGCCTCTTCAAAATTACATTTCCAATTTACTGGTGTAAGAAGAAGTGTTTAGTAATTATCACGGCATTTCTTCCAAAACTTGGGTTAAACTGTGTGAGTGGAAGCATTGGACACAAAGTGACAGCAGAAAACTACTGGGAAAGTGATTTAAAACTCTTTTTTTTCCCTGCCCTGGTGGTAAAGCAGAGTTCAGAAGAGTAAGACAGCTGCTTAGCTGGTGTCTGCTCAGTTGTGTAATGTGTCTCTTAGGAAAGAAGCTGCCTGTACTGATACGACTTCTCTGCTTATCCTAGAAGGATAAGGTGAGTCTTTATGTACCTAGTTGCACTGTGACTTTATTTCCTGAAGCTCCGTGCTCCACACCTTCCCCATGGTGCTGGGAGAATTCCAGTTAGGAAGACAGACTTCATTCGAAAATATCCACCCAAAGAGACAGAGAAGGTAGCACGTGTCCTTGGAGCACGTACTGCATTCCCGAAGGCACCCAGGGAACCACTGACTTTTTCTGGTAGGGTTAAACCTCACATCTTATCTTTGGGTGTTGGCTTTGCTAAGCCTGGCTTTAGTGACCTGGCTCTGGGGTTGATTTTTTTTGTGTGTGTGTGTTGTAGAACCAGGACTGTTTGGTGATGACCGTGAAGAGATTCTCCCTCATCACATTCTGGGAAGTCTCCAGGAGTTCAAGATGGAAGCCTTGGCCAAAGGAAGCACTCGGGTTGGTTTGTAAAGTTACGAAAATGCTGTTGTGTGGCACCTTTCTAGAGGTGGCATGTGGTGCCTACGGTATCTGTTGATGCTTTTCAGCACCTATAAGGAACAGGTTGGGCCTGAGGTGTGGTTTTCCCAGTCTGACTCTGGGTTTGCCTTCAGAAAAACTGCACCAGCAGGTTTTGGAGTCCTGTGCGCAGGACGAGGTCATGGAGGGAGGAATTACAGAGGCTTCCTCTTCTATATGTGCTGCTGATGATGTCAGGCTTGCCAGAGAAGAGCTGGTGTTGCAGCAACGTCATGGCTCGACAATAATTACTCAGATAAATCTTTCCATTATTTCTGAGTGCGTTCCTCGTGCCCTGTTTTTATTCCTCTCAGAGTGACAAGGTGAAAGTATCATCAATCTGAAGAATTCTTTTATCCTTCCCTCTTCCATTCTCATTGTGGTGGCTGTGTCTGAGTGAAGGAGTTAAATTAACATTTCCTTTCTCTTCAGATAGCAGATTTGATTGAGGTTTCTCATCCAGAAGTTACTGCAGCAGCTTTAAGAGAGGAGCATGGAGGGAAGAAGAAGCAAAAGGTTCATCAGACCTCACAAACAGAGCACAAAGCTCTCCAGAATTGGCATCATAATATGGCAATCCGGAAAAAGCAGGAGAAATATCTGGGAGGTGAGAAAAGCTGAGAACTTGTTCTATGAAATTCTGTGTGCGGATGGATGAGTTTGTTGGCACCACAACAAACTATCATGGCCAGGGCCAGCCAGGGTTAATCCTGTCGCCATTGCGGTCTAATTCCGTGTTCTCAGAGCTCCTCATGCCGCTGGTGGCAGCAGCTGTGGGTGTTGGGGTGTTGTGGAGCGGTGAGCTGGTGGTTCTGGCTCAGAAAAAGACTGTGGATTTGGTGGGGGACAGTGTAAGGGGGTTACAGGTGAACAATAGTGGTGGTAAAGGGTGTGCCCAAAAGAAGGGCAGCACCAAAAATTTGATGTTTCTTCTTTATAGAAATTCTCCAGAGGTCAGAGAATGAATTGCTGATGAGCACCTCAGATAATTACAGACAAATCCAGGAGGAACGTGACCTCATTGACAGGAGTCTCCCTGCCCTGTTTCCCGGAAAGGTGAGAGCCCCACTTCATCTGCATCCTGATTGAAGGAGCCAAGACACTGGTGTTATGAGTAACATCTCTGAAGACCTGCCATTAGATATTTATCAAAGCCGCTCTGAGTCCTTCAGCCTTGTGTGCAAGCAGAGCTTTCTGTGACTTTAAAAATAAAAACATGAACTGTGCTGTCCATCCTAGTCAGAGGAAGGTGGGGCTGTGCTGTCACCAAAGACCGTCACGCACTGGGAAGTGGTGTGGGGACGTGCCACAATTGCTTTTCCAGTGACAGAAAGATCTGAGAGCTTCAGACTTGAGTTTTAGTCATTGCCATGGAGGAAGGGGTATGGGTGAGTCAGCAGGATTATGACAGTGTCCTTTGTTAAAATAATTTTTTTACATTTATAGCACTAGCGAAGAATTTGCATTTATATGAGACATTATTATCATTCAACCTTCATGTAGCACTAGCTAGAAGAAAGTCTTCTATTGTCTTTGACTGCAGCCTGATAGAAATGTTGCCTTGCTCTGCAGAAAGTGATAATTTATGGACTTTTAAACTACCCATATAAGCAGATTTAGAGCCCTTCTTTTTAGCTTCTAGTCCCTGTGAAAATAGCAGGTGGCCGTACACCTCTGGAAAGTGTCAGCGGGAGCCTTGTTTTCTGCCCTAGGGCTACCGAAGAGGAAGCGAGTTCTGGAACCAGCCCCAGCGTATCGGAGATGAGCTCACCGGCCTGACGATGACACTGACTCAGAGAGAACGTGGCTACCCAGAGCCGGTCACTCACGTGGGGAAACCCCGCACTGTCCAGATGGAAACCAGTAAGGACATGTCGCACAGAGGTGATTCCACAGAAATGGGGTGCAATTGTTTGGGGAGCGGCAGAAAGAAATAGTGACTCCTGTGAGTACAGAAGCTCGCGTTATAGTTGTCCCTCCTGACAGCGGCAGCACAAGCTACTTCCCAGTCATCTGTTGGACCTTCTCTTTAAAAAAAACAATAAGACCAAAGTTTGGCAGAGGGTGAGATTAATAGTCTTGTGTGTATGTAGACACTGAGTTCCCATATGGGTATTTCCACAGGTCTGAAGCCTCCAAAGAGGATCCCTTTCTATCTAACCTGGGATAAGAGTCCTTTCCTGAAACATCGACAGCAGGAGCTAAAATCTGTCCTAGAGGAGCTAGATTTTTACAAGCCGGTAAGTCAAGAGGAGTGAGGATGTTCTTTGCATCTCGTCTCTTGTCAGGTGCTGCGGAGTAACATAAAATTGCCAAGGACTGGATGTGAGAAAGCGTTAGGGATCTAAAACTTAGCCCCACTGTACTCATCTTGGAAGTTCCCACATTTCCAAAGGGCTGCACTCATGCAGGAGTTGTGTAGCCTCCCGAAGTGTTGGATGGAGTGGTCAAGGAGCCTCAGAATAGGACCCCACACCAGCAGCATGCAGCTACCAAGACCTAGGCAGTAAAATACCTGCCACATACTAGTGTGGGACTTTGATTTAGTGCCTCAGGTCAGAGGGAAAACACCTTTATGCATGTGGAAGACACTCACCTGAAATAATCTCCTGCAGGCCGGTAACCCCTCCTCTTAAAAACTGAACAAACCTCAGGTTTTTGTTTCTGAAACCTGGCTCTGGGGATGAGAAACAAGTGTGAAGGAGACTTTTCCCAACCCTGTGTCGTTTGTAGTGGGAAATGTAGTTGTCAGGGACTCTTGGGAGACCCAGAATTGGTTCCTTCCTATGTCTGTTGAAGTTTCATTGGATACTTCTAAAAACAATTGTAGGAGCAAGATATTTCAGCTTCGCTGAACTTGACTCAGTTGGCACATTTGATTGCTGTTTTAACTTCCTTTCTATAGAAAAAGAGAAATTGTGAATTGGTCATTTTTCTCTATGTCCAGGATCTGGATGGACTGGAGGTGATCGGTAAAGGACAGCCTTTTGCGTCTGTCTCAACAGAGCCTCTTCCACATTCCACCACTGCTGAAGAGTCTGAGACCCTGTAAGTTTTATTCCATGCAGAAATAAAGACTTTTGGGCATGCATCACCAGTCTGTAAGGGTATCCTTAGCTGTTCTTATCCAGAATGGAGTCTTCACTAGGGCACAATAAAAGGCATATTCTAGTATTGTAAGCACCAGATTTAGGAATCAAACCGTTCCTTTGTGCTTTGGGGCCTTCTGCCTAAGGAGCAAGAATCAGAGAAAAGTGGGTTTTTTCTAAGCCCTTCCTCCAGTCTTCCCTTTGGCTCCAGAGTTCACCTTAGGCAGGGTTGGGGTTCTGCTCTAAATCACCTCCATCTGGTTGTCTTTTTCCAGCCCTCCACTTCCATCGTTAATTTGCCTTTTTTTCACTGTTCTGTCCATCTGTAATGAGCACAACCCGAGGGCTTCTCCTTACTCAGTCACGTACCCTCAGCCTTCTTTAGGCAGCTGTAATTCTTTAATGTTCTGGCTGTCCTGTCCTCCTTGATAGTCACAAGTAGGTAGCTGGAGTTTGCCACACCTGCAGGACTCTGTCCCTAAAGAGAAGACTGTGCAAAATCCTCAGTTGGGATTATTTCCTGTAGGGTCTTGTGAATCAACCCTGGTTCTCCCCTCTCTGAACGCGAATTTCACTTGACGAAAACTCTGGCTCTTGTTTTCTGTAGCAGTGACCCGCTGAAGGAGTATCCCGATGTGGTTCCAGAAGCTGTACTGGGTCCATCTTTAGTTTTCTGTGGCCAGCCTGCTCGTTGGATCGATGGCACTGCTTCTCGCAGGGTAATTGTGTGCTTTTTGTTGTCTAGTCAAGCTAAATCTGCTTGAGTTCCCAAGTCACAGCTGTATGAGTGTCACTCCCAGAGAATGAGGGATTTATTCTGAGCATGACAGATTATCCCTATATTTTCTCTGGAGAGATCTAGAAATAGAAGGGGTTGCTCTGTCTGTGGTGTGAAGCTCAGATTCCCAGGCCCTCTCTCAAGGTCCCTTCCAACCCAAACTATTCCATGATTCTATGATAATGGCCACTTCATTGGACCTGCCTTACAAGTTCTCCTACCAAGGCTCAACCCCTTCTGACGTATGACTTCAGGCAAGATTAAATCCTGCCAGATAGTGTAGAAATTGTTATCTTTGTCTTTTTCCTCTTGTAGGATGACATTGGCATTGCTGCCAGGCTCACCTTTGAGACTTTGGCTGGTGAAAAAGCCGAAAGCTCCCTGACGGTGAGCAATGACGGCACAGCTGCCATCTGGTATGACTGGCTGAGGCTGCCCCAGAAAATTCCCTCCAGAGAAACCAAATGGAGGAGGATACCGTGGTTTTACTTTGATACCAGATCAGGTACGAGAGCTGCTGATGTCTGAGACCTTTGTACAGGGACTGGAGAGCAGGTATTCAGGAGTTATGAGATGCAGAGTCTGACTAATGGCAGAGCAAACCTGTTGGGTGATTGTCCTTAGGAAGCCACCCTGGGCATCAAAGCTGACTCACACCAAAAAAGGTGTGCGAGGCAGATCCCTTTCCTGGGACTTAAAGGAAAGGAAGTTGTTCCTGCTCTGCATGTAAATGAGTGGAATATTGAGAAGTGAATCATTTTCTGATGGCAAACAGGGCATAATCTGCCAGAGAGAGTACTGAGCTTGCTGTGGAAATAACACCAGTTTGATAACATCGTGACTGGGAGTAAATCTGGAAGGAGAAAAATAGCTGAAGTGTGATAACCAGCTAAGCTATGAGGAAAGAGTTTCATACAGAAATGAGGACACTTGGGATGGGGTTGGAAAAGGGTCAAGTTAACCAGGTGGCTTCTTGCAGACCAATGCATTTTCTCTCTTATTTCAGGTGTAATTTTGCCTGGAGAAACTAGGCAGTTTGTCTTTATTTTCAAGTCAGAGAGGGCAGGCATTTTCAGCGAGTCCTGGGAATTTAGGACACATCCTCTGTTATTAGGAGGAGCTCTGCTGCAGGTGACCCTTTGGGGAATTGCTGTGTATGAGGATAAACTGGCTGACCTCAGAGAGAAACTGGAGGTAACCAAGCATGTAACTGTGAGCTTTGAACTTAATATGCAAATTCAGGATAAGGGTGGGAGTGGATGATGTGGTATTTTTATTGCTATGCAATTAAGGCTGGGAGCAAGATGATTATTTATTTACAGCACATCTGTGCATACTTGAGCAGGTTTGCTAACTAAACTGGAAGAACTCTGCAGTCTATTGTAATGTTGTTAATAAAGATATGATTGCATCTCCTAAACTGTTCACACTGGTCCTCTAAAGAATGAATTTTCTGTTGGTAATTAATTCATTAATTACTTAGTGGGGATGGGTTATGTTGTACATTATGATATCAGTTAAGGTATAAATTGAAAATTACAGTAAGCTTTGAAAAGGGTAGTTTGGGGGAGGATTTGTAGGGTTTATTTGAAAAGCTGCTGCAAGTATAGCTCTGCTCAGTGGGGTTTGCAGTTGTTCTTGTAACACTATATAATGTATACATCGTGATTTACTAGCATGGGCATGAATTTGTCAGTGTGTCCCTATTTGGAACAGGGACTCACATGTGTCTGTCTTGTTGTGGTGCCTCAGAGTGACCTGGCTGCCCGAGTAGGTGCTGCTGTAGTAAAAGAGAGTCTGAAGGAATTTCTTGTCCGAATTCGCACCCCAGAGCGCACCCCGTCTCCTGTGGATGCCTATGTCACAGAGGAAGAGTTGTTCCAGTGGAAGAATCCCAAGGTGATGTTTGCTATTTGATGGTCCACACAACTGAAATAGCAGGGAGGGAAGATCCATGGGGCTGGTGCATCCCTGGGTTTCTGGACGCTGGCACAGTCTGCCCTGCTGGCTTTAACAGTTAGGTTTTCAGAGGACAGGCACAGCTCATTTCACTATTTGCCTTTTCCCCGTTATCACAGTTGCATTATCATCATAGAGTGGTACAGCAGCTGCATGAACTGTGGAGAAAGCACATGACTGTTCCTTCAGCCTTTTGGGAGAAAGTGTCCTTGGGCCAGACGAGCAGTGTGGAGGACCTGTGGCACCAGGAGAGTTCCTCAGGTGTTCTCTCTGCTCAGAGCAGCATCACAGAGGCCTCAGGTTGGAAGAGCATGCTAGTGGAGTCTCCAAGTCAAATGACAAACGTGGAACAGGAAGAATCGGGCCCCTCAGGATGGAACCTTTCCATTGAGGACTTTAAGCAGGTGGTCACCCTGTTCCCTTTAGTGCTGTGACAAGCTGATGGTGTTTTCATTTCCCTACAAATAGCCTGGCCTACCCCAGTGTGAGCCCACCCAAAGATCTGCTTCCAGTGCGCTGTTAGAGATTATCCATGATGTGTGTCGCAGAAAAGCGCTTCGACTCTGCTCACCACACCCTCAGCGCTCTTGTAAAGAGATTCCCAAGAGAGACTTGGCGGGCTGTTGTGTGAAGAAGAAAAGAGAACCATGCAATGTGATAGATATTTTAAACTTTTCCCCCATTAGCTTTCTGTCATCCCAGGACTGAATGTGGGAGGCAGACTAATCCTACAGCCTCCTGCGGCTTCCCCAGGGGCTCCTCTCCTTGGAGAGTCCTTCCTATTTGTCAGAGCACTAAGGGGCACTCCCAACAGGCTGTGGATAAAGTACAGACCTCGCTAGATTAAAGCAAAGAGCAGTTTGGATTCTGTTAGCACAGTTTTTCTGTAGTGCTTTCTTGGAAGTCTCTCTGGTGCTTTTATAACTAATTTTTGGGGCCTTCTAGCTTGCTAGAATCTGTTCTCCAGCACACCTGTGAAGTTGCAAAGGGGCTCACTGTCAATCTAACTGGGGGGTCTGGGATTGCTCCCCAGATCTTGGGTTGTGTGTGCACCCTGGCCAAATCCCAGCCGTACAGGAAGCCACATCTGGATGCCTAAGTGCCCAGTACAGCCTGGTTTCAGATTGGTTTGCAGGAAAAGAGCCGTGTTTGTGTTTTGTTGAGCTCAGAGTCCACAGACTGGGAACGAAGAAACACCACTGTATGGACTCTATGTTTTTTCTCTCATCAGGCTATAAAGTCAATCCCCAAGGAGGAGCAGCGAGAAGCAGCGCTGGCCCAGCTCAACCAGGCAGCGCTGGAGCTGTGTGTTCCACGAAGGCCAGTTCAGCCAGGCCTTACTCAGTCAGACCTTTTCTATCCCATCTGGTGCGCTACCTTTGCAAGATAAAGCTTATAAATGCGTTGTGTGATCAACAGCCTTAGCAATCTCTGTTGCAAGTGTGGTGATTCAGAGTGCAGATAATTATATGAGGTCTAGAAGTTGTCTTTACACTCTGTTTTTTTATAGTTTAATTGTAGCAGCTGTCTACGACCCAAATGCCTTTTTTTTTTTTTGTGGATATAAGTTTAGAATATTAAATCAATGTAACTTTGGGGAGTAACAATATTATTTCTGGCAAGATTATTCCAGTCTGTATTTATGAAACCTTTGGGTAATTTTTTGTACCCTTTTACTCACTTTATCCTCCCTCATACAGCCTCCCTGTTTTTTGCTCACGCTTTCAGACTTTAAACATATCAACAGCTTCTAGTTGCTTATAAGTTAGAAGGATGCAGGTTTCTCTCAGGAAAGACAGAGCAGGTTGATGGTGATTTACCAAAGTGTCAGGTTGAAGAGCAGGAGATCTAGTTTCACTGTAATATTTATGTGTCCATATGAGCCCCTTGATTTGCAAACAGTGAGACCTCAGAGCGCTCAAACGTGAAGAAGGTAGTTCAGCATCCCTCTGCACAGATTTCTAGATGGTGGGTGCTATTTTATTGGCTTAGTTGGACAGAGCAGGCCTCAGCTATAAGATGCTTTCACTCCGAGGCACGGAATAAAATGAGATGGCAATTGCTGGACTGTCACCTTTCTGATTCTGATATTTTTCTCAGTCTCCAGCTGTGGCGTGAAACCGTTGATGGTCTGGTGAGTCAGTCTATGAGGCTGAGATCCCTGCTTGGCTTGCCTGAGAATAACACCTATGCAGATACTGTTCCAGAGGAAACAGGTAAATGGTAGATTTAGCACAGCAACTGGTTTCTGTGGACTGTTGGACATCCACAAAATGTGCCGAATTTCAACTGAAATGGCAATTTCAGCAGTCTCCTCTCAAAGCTTTTCAAGAAAATGCATCAGAAAAAACGGCAGATTGTGTGATACTAATTGTGATCTGTCATTTGGTGTCATTAAAAAACCACCACACAAATAAGCCTTTTAATTTAACTAGATGTAGCCATGGTATTCACGCAAACTAACCCAGAAAACCCTAATTCACTGTTAGCTGTTTTACGGGTTTGTTCTGAGATGTGTTTGAGACCTGTTCATTCCAAAGTACTCTTCAAGGTATTGTTTTTCAGTGCAGTGCAGTTCGTATTAATAAAAAGAGGAAAATACATTGCAAAAGTAATGCATTTCCACTGTGTGAGTAGAGTGGGCTTGTCTTCCTGGATGTGAAAATGTTGCTTTTGGGTAACTGAGATTCCCTCTTTTGTAGTGGAACCAAGGCTATCTATAAAAGAAGGAAAGGAAGACAAAATAATGACTAAGAAAGCGTCAGTTGGTGGTAAGGATAAAGAAGCCAGAAAAAGAACAACAAAGGCAGCAGGGAAGGAGAAAGAGGTATGTCTTGGGATGCCTGTTGAAACGCAAGTGTTGGGGACAGTGTGATCCATTCTGAGGTTGCGTATCCTGAGTTTGAGCTGATTTCCAACCCCATGAGAGAGGTGTTACTTTTGGGAGGTGCATCTTGCAACAACCTGAAGGGTGTTCTGACCTATGTCACTTTTCTTTTTGTCTGTCCCTGAATAGGAACGGCCAAACAGCAGAAAGTTAAAAGTAAAATACGAGAAAAAGCGGAAATCTTCCATTTCGTCACAGGAGGGGAGACTGGAAGCACAGTCTGTGGAGTCTGTAACTACAGAGAGAGAACCTTCTCAGGTGCAGATTGACCCTGTTCTGTTTGGGACATACCAGGAAAAGCTTTATGTTCATGTGAGTCTGACCAGAGTTTATATCTTTGTTTCTTGGTTTTATCCTTTGCTTGTAAGTTTATATTGAAGCATTGTGTTAAACTTGTAAAACAGACAAACAGATGTCCGTAATTCTTTAGGAAGGTAAGTGAGAAAGACAAGGTAAGGTATCTTTTATTCCAGCCTGGAATCTGTTAACGTCAGTCCAGCCATCACATAGCCACATGCGGGATTTCTATCTGGGATGTCTTTAGCATGCTTGCGGACTCTTGAGGGCTCAGCAGAATTAATTGTATCTTGGGTAATGTTAAACACACTTCATAACCAGAGAAGTTATTACTAGAGCTAAGTGCTGTTAACAGGCAGCCACTTTTATATGGTTGTGTGCGTGCCTGTACATTAATGTGCGTGAGAAATCATCTCTCTATCTGTCAGTCTCATCGTCAGGATTTCTTCACGTCTTTTCACTGCAACTAACTTCTGTTCTGCTGCAGGTTTATGGACTGCTGCAGTCGATGGTGATCAAAATGGTTTCTTTATTTGAGGATCTAGAGACAAAAAAGGTGCCATAAAGTGGGAGTGTGAAGCCCTTTGTAATGAAAATAGACTTACTTTTAAAAAAATAAATAAATAACTATATTTACATAGCTCGAGTGGAGATTCTTCTTTCTGAAGCGATGCTCTGATTCCAAATACTGGGCTGCCTCTTTTCTGACATGCTGTGATGTGAGACTATTGCTAGATCATCTGTTACTGCTACGGATGATCGCTTGCCAAGAAGAGTCAAGGCAAGAAATATCACAGCCTCAGAAACCGTTTAGACTAGAAAATACTGGCATTTCTGCTGAGGAAGAAGAATTTAAAAGCGCCAGTCAACATGAGATGTGTCTTATTCTTTGTTTCTCAGTTTTGCTTGGCTAGCAGTTCAGTGAGCAGTGTCCCTTGTAGTCATGAATCCAAGTACCAGGACAGTAACTTTAAAAAATCCATCCCCTTTTTAATCCACTTCTTGACTGCTTCTCCTGGTTTCTTGGAGGTGTTTCTGTGCAAACGCATTATCCCAAGGGATGTGCCACCCTGCCTGGTTTTGCCCCAGGAGTTTACTTCATGTGCTGATCTTGCCATCTCTTTGCAGCCAGCTCAAGGTACCCGTGCCCCGTTCTGAGCCAACTCTTCCTTGCTTCCTTCCAGCACTAATCACTCTTGAATTAAAATGAGTGAAATTCACACTGTAAATATTATGAGCAGGGTAAGGCCTTGTGTTAGAGCCACTCTGCCAGTGCGTGTGTGTGTCTGGGCTTATCGCTATGTTTTGTCTGGATTTCTTTGTGCACCACAGCTGGAACGGAGCTTTATGTAGGAGCATCCCAGGCCCAAGTGTCTCATGCTCTGCAGCTGGGTTGGGGTCGGAGCAGATCGCGGAGCTGGGTGCAGGGTCTCTTGACCCAGCCTATGTCAGCAAAGTGCCGTCTGGGTGGCATTCCCCGGGGAGGCTTTGGTCCTGTAGAGAAATTACATCAGTGTGGATTGTTAATTGAGGTTTGTGATATTTTGGGGCTTCTTGGGCAGCAGATGCATCTCTGCGCTGAGCATGGCTGTTACAAATTCTGTACGTGCCGCGTGTGCCTTGGGCACGTGCTCTTTTACATTGGCAGCCGCACTAACAGGCGTCTTGGAGCTGCACGTAGTGTGAAATAACTGTTCCTTCTGCAGAATTGTTTTCTCTTGCTTTCTCATTTTAACTCGTATGCTGTCTCTGAGGAGAGGATATATTCTTCCCCTCGGCTCCTGGCAGCACCATGGCAAAGCACAGCTTATTTTATTTGCTGGCCAGGTGAGGTCCCTCATGTTTTGAGACGCTTTCTCTTAGCAGGGTGCGGGGAAGCACTTTGGCTTCTGTGGAAGCCAGGAGCCTCTTCTGGCTTAGCGGGCACAAACCCACAGCGGGAATGTCTCTGCTCAGCATTCCTGTAGTGAGAATTTCAGCAACATTTTGAGAATTAGAAGGAAAAAGGCCTGAAGTTGGGGTGTGTCTCACAGGCTCTGACAATAGCTCCTGCCTCCCTGGAGATGATTATCAGCTTGTGAATATGCCCAACTCAGACAGCTCAAGCCATCTGTTTCTAGGCAAGAGGGAGTCTGCACATTATAGAGGCAACGTGATTGTCTCAAAGGCAGGAATACTTTTATTTGGTAGTTTTACTTTCCAAGATGGCAAAGCCCGTTCTTTTTAATACAAAAACAGGTAGATGGGAGTTTCACGTCTTTCCCTTCCAAGGGAGGAGCCTGATGGCCCAGGGTGGGCAGGCAGCATAAGAACTTCTGCAAAGCAGAACGAACCTGAATGCTGTGAATAATCTAATTTTTGTTATAAATATTGGCAGTGCCTTTTTGCAGCCTTGGACAAGAGTGTCCTGAAGGGAGAAGTTACAAGCAGCACGTAGGAGGGGATGTGTAGTACTCTGCTGCCTGCCTGCTGCACCTTTCTCTGAGCCAGCTGCTTTTTTTTTTTTTCTCCTTTTGCATTGATTTGTGAAAGTTCTATGGCTGGAACTGCAGTGAAATTAGAGCTGGCTTCCACAGAACACCTCACATACAGGCCTGGTGTGAGGTGTGAGTTCTGTCCCTAGAGCAGAGACCCTCAGGGCTGGTCAGCCCTGTGCTCTGAAGGACATGGGGATGCTCCAGTCCCTATAATGCCAAATTCTAGCAGCCAGGCAAGGAGAGTATTCCTTCTCCTCTCCCAAATGTGAGTGTTATTTGTATTAGCGTTAATAATTTGTCTTGTGTTTGCTAAATAACAGAGGTGAGTGACCTTCCTGGCCTTGGGAGTTACATACCAAACCCGTCATGTGAGTTGGGGCCTGAAGACACCGTAACTAATAGGTCAGGAAGGGGGATTTCAGGAAAATGCTGCAAGCAGAAGGTGACAGCATGTTTGCAGAGGCTTCTCCATGGCACAGGGGTCTGAGTGAGCAGCCAGCTTGTGCTGGCTGAGTGTCCCATTTCCTGGGCTGTGGGCCACCTTGCAAAACAAACCCCATGTTTGTGTGGCTCTGCTGTGGCTTGTAGGGTGCTGTCCCTGTGGAGAGGTTCACTTTGCTTATAAAAAAATCAATGCCTGAAGAAGGACAAGCTGTCTCCATTGGCTATCAGATGTAGGTGAACTGGGAGCACTGGGAACAGAGGTAGAAGAGGAAGGCCTGGATCTTCATCAGCCACAAGGAATGCCCCTGCAGCCTGAGCTGGGTGTTCTCCAGCCTGACCTGGAGCACGGTTTGGATGCTGGAGGTTCTCAAGGCTGCAGCTGGGAGTGGGACTAGATGCACATTCGGCTTGCACAGGCAGAGCCTGTTGGGAAAGTCAGGCTGGTGAGATCTGCAAAGCCCTGGGAGATGTGTGGCTTCTCCCTGTGTCCCACACCAGGACCTTCAGCACTGGGGCCTGGGGCAAGATGCATCTTTGTGGGGCAGGAACATCAGCAGGCAGGCAGGATCCCCCTCCAGAAAGTCTCAGCACACAGGAGATGCTTTCCATTATGGCGAATGTCAGTGATATTAAAAAGATTATATATATCCATAATACTTGAAGGCCTCTCAGCGATTAAAATGGAAGGCAGAGGCCGGGAGGGAGGGGGTGGCATTGAAATGATCGAGAGACATGACTTATTTTGTCATGTCATCTGATGCCTCCCTCTCTCCCCCAGCCAGGCTCCGGGAGCTGTTCAGAGCAGAGGAAGAATCTGCTCCAAATTTAGATCCCAGAAAAAAAAAAAACAAAACAACAAAAAACAAACAAACACAAAAACGAACCCAAATTGCAAGCATGGCCTTGGGTATCAGAGAAGGAGCTGCATTCCCGGGGAGGGTCGGCATCCCTCGGAGGAGCTCCCGAGCCCGGGGACGCTGATCTCTGTCTAAAAATAATGAGGGGAAGGGGGGAGAGGGAAGCAAAGGGGAGAGAAGAGGAAAAAAGAAAAAGCAAAGCAAGCAGCAGCAAGGCGCGCCTGGCTGGCTGCCAGCGAGGGGCAGTGACTGAGCATTTACAGCATCCCCGCCTCCCGCATGCGGCGGGGCAGGGGCTCGGCGCCGCATCCCCCGCGGCCGGTACCGCACCGCGCTGCACCGGGGCGGAGCGGGGGGGGGACGGGTTGAGCCACCTCTACCGGTGCCCGGGATAGAGCCGGGCCGGGGCTCGGGCGGCCCCGAAGGGGTTAAGCCGGGACCTGCCGCCAAGACCTGCCCAGCCAGCCCGGCAACTCGGCGGTGAGCGGCGGGCGGGCTGCGGCCGCCTCCAGCCCGCTCCCACCGGCACCGGGCACCGGCACCGGCCGCGCTCCGCGCAGGTAAACGGGGCTGCGCGCCCCTCGGGGGGGTGGGGAGGAGGAAGAGGGGAGAGGAGGAGGAAGGTTCTGGGCGCGGGAGCATCGCGGTTCCCGGCGGGCAGCTCGCTGGCGCGGCGCTCCCCGGGCCGGGCTCGGGGCACCGGGGCCCTGCGGCGGGTGCGGCCCCCGGGGGCGCTGCGGGAACCGGCGGCGCGGCCGAGGGCTCTGCCCGGAGCCTTTCCCCGCCGCTCCCTCCATGGCGGGCGCTGCTCCTGCCGGCCCTGCATCTGATTAGGGAAGGAGAGAGGCTTTAATTCCCCCCCCCTCCCTCCTCCTCCTCTCGTCTGGCCCCTCTGCCCGCTCCTCCTTCCTCCATCCCCTCCTGCTCCCCCTCCATGTTATTCCTCCTCGCTTCTCCTCCGCAGTCCCCTGCGCCGGGCCGCGGGGCGATGGGGACCTGTCCCCGCACCCGTGTGTCCTTCTCCCACCTGGCAGCCTCTTGCTCAAGGTCACTGCAGTAATTCCATATGTGCTGCTGCCTTATCTCCCGCACAGCTTCTGTTTCACTCCCTTTATATTCCTGGTTGGCGGGGGATTTTGTGTTTGATAAACCCTTTTGCTTTTACCACTGCTGGCAGGGCTTCAGCCAGGGCCACGCTCCTCTCACCCCGGTTCCAGCCCCTGCTCCCCATCTCTTCCTATACAGACTTCCCGGGCCATCTCGTGGTGACCAAAGTCCAGCTGGGACCGCGTCTCTGGCTGGGACGCGTGGTGCTGGAGCCTGGTGTGCTGGACCTGGGGTTTGTCCTGCCAGGAAACCTGTTGGAGGCAGGAGGGACCATCCTGCCCTGGAGGAGTAGTGCTGGTGTTTGCTGGGCTGGTGGCACCCTTGGAAAACCCAGCTTTATCTCCTGCCTGGGTGTTGGTGGAAAGCAGAGCACAGAGCCAAGTCCCGGAGGACTTTGCTGCGTCGCTGCCCTTGTCCCGGAGGCGTTTCCGCGCCAGGTGGGCAGCAGCGTGGCTGTCTGCACTGCGGGCTCAGCCCGCGGGATCCAAAGGCCACGCGTTGCGAAAGGGGATCAATACAGGGAAGCAAGCGTCTCAAGAGAAACCTGGGCCACCCGTCAGTGTGGCGGTGCCAGGCTCCACTCTGACTCATGGGGACGTCGCCGGCAGAGCCGTGGGGTGCCCGGCCGCTGGCCCGCGGGGGCAGGAGGTGCCCGACCGGTCGCACGGGTTGTGCGGGAGCGTGGCGGGTGCCGTGTGTGGTCGGTGGGCACGTCGGCGCGGCACTGGCCCAGCTCCGGTGGGAGGGAGCGGTGTCCCCAGCCTGGGGAGGGCTGGACACGGTGTGGCAGCTGCGGTCCAGGGAGGTACCGGCACCCAGGGTGGGCGGTGGGACAGGCACTGGTAATCACTGTCCGCAGGCACTGCTGTGTGCAGGAGATATTCCTCTGCCTGCAAGTGTTATCTCGGATGGGGGAAAAACTGCCAGTGAGTTTCACTGCAGCTGCAGAGGGAGCTCTGGGAGCAGCCTGGCTCCTCAACCCTGCGGAGGGCAAGGCAGCCCCAGGCAGCCTCTGCCGCCCGGCTTTGCTTGGCCCTTTGACAAAACGAGGGTAAATGTTGTCTTCCTAACGTGCAGGGAGAAGGTGAGGATTAGGACTATCACAGAGTGAGGGGCAGAGCTGTGACGGGCTCACGTGACGATGAGTCCGGACTGACCCGTGTCGTTTTGCATCCGTGTCGGGTGCAGCGCATCCCAGGAACGGGCACTGCCCTGCGGGGAGGTACCCGGGCAGCTCCCGGCCATGCCAGCCCCTGCCATCCTGGCTCTGGGTGCAGAGACGGCCCGGGCAGCTTGGGGATTTTGAAGAGGGGGTTGCGTTATCCATCCTGCTCGATGTTCTACCGCTGGAGGTTAGCACCCCGAATCCACCATCCCGCAGCAGCGCACGCTTCTGCACCCGCAGTCTCTCGTGGCAGCAAAATGATCGAGTTTGCTGGGAAAACCCACCAAAGCGGCTGCCAGTGCTGGCAAGTCACGGCAGGCTCTGACTCAGGGCAGCGTTTTGGTTTTGCACGACGCATCCTTGGCAGCACCAAGAACTTTGCCACAGATAGTGCATCTGGGGGTGCAGGGGAGTCCCTGGCTGGTGCCAGGGCTGGGGGACCTGAAATGAGCTTTGCTAGGATGGTGGGGCTGAGGCAGCCGGGATCTGGAGGAGGGAGCTGCCATTTTCAGGTTCTTACTTTTAGAAGGAGAAGTGCAGGGTAAAAATCTCCTCCAAATGTTGCTGAGTCTGGAGCCAAATCTCTTGGCGGCTCTGCGGCACTGGGTGTCGGTTTGCCATGAGATATTTTTCCCCTTGAGCATCCTGCGTGTCTTTGGGTTAGCGAGCAGTGGCAGCCCGGCAGGGCGCACCTGATGTCCCGACGATGGGCACTGCCACCTTGAAAAGTGTCCCAGGTGTCAGCCAAGGGCTCTGGGGATGAGTCTGGGTGGCTGGGATGATGCTGAGGTCTTTGTGTCGCCGTTGCCCGCTGCAGGTACCGGTGAGGCTGTGGCTGTGAGCTCTCATCCCTTCTGCGCCGTCCCTGCCCGCCGCTGGCGGGTCTCCAGCACCACACAGCCATGACGACCTCAGCGCTGCGCCGGCAGGTGAAGAACATCGTGCACAACTACTCAGAGGCGGAGATCAAGGTGCGGGAGGCCACCTCCAATGATCCCTGGGGACCCCCCAGCTCCCTGATGTCAGAGATCGCCGACCTCACCTTCAACACGGTGGCTTTCGCCGAGGTCATGGGCATGATCTGGCGGCGGCTGAACGACAGCGGCAAGAACTGGCGCCACGTCTACAAAGCCCTCACCCTCCTGGACTACCTCATCAAAACCGGCTCCGAGAAGGTGACCCACCAGTGCCGGGAGAACCTCTACACCATCCAGACGCTGAAGGACTTCCAGTACGTGGACCGCGATGGCAAGGACCAGGGCATCAACATCCGCGAGAAGGTGAAGCAGGTGATGGCGCTGCTGAAGGACGAGGAGCGGCTGAAGCAGGAGCGGGCGCACGCGCTGCAGACCAAGGAGCGCATGGCCCTCGAGGGCATGGGCAGCGGCAGCCACCCGGGCACCTACGGCCGCCGTGCGTCACCCTACGGCGAAGACTACGGCCGGGCACGGGGCTCCCCCTCCTCCTTTAACTGTGAGTGGTGCTGGCAGCTCGCTGGGGCTCACGGGGGGCAGGTGTTGCATTTGCTTTGCACCTGCCTGGTGCCCATCACTCCCCTCCACCTTTTGGGGTGCTGGTGGTGGCGCCCATCTCCGTCCTGTGCCACAGGCAGAGGTTGGGCTGGGCCAGTGGTGAACGCAGCAGCGGTGGCAGCTCGTTCATGGCGGGGGCCTCTAACATGGGGCTGCGTCTTCTGGGGAGGCCTCGCTGTTCGGATGGGGGATGGAGGAGGCTGCTGATGTGCTCCCCCAAACACCCCAGTCCTGACGCCTCCCCTTGCCCTTTCCCTCTCTTATGTCGCAGCATCGTCCTCGTCCCCACGGTTTGCCTCCGACCTGGAGCAAGCGAGGCCCCAGACGACGGGCGAGGAGGAGCTGCAGCTGCAGCTGGCGCTGGCCATGAGTCGGGAGGAGGCGGAGAAGGTAGGGACATCTCCCTGCCCCTCGCCTTGTCTGAGGGCACGGTGGGTCGTTCCCTGGGTGGAGGGAGGATTTGGGGGGCTGCCTGAGGCCAGTGCATGCACCTGCAGCTGCAGCAGGCGGCTCGCTCTGTGTCTGGCATCAAAATCACCAACAGTGAGCTGTCCCTGCTCCCCAGCTTTGTGTCTGTGGGAGCAGCACCAGGCTGGGACACATCCAGCGCCCCAGACCCCAGGGGGAACTTGGGCGGGGGGTCTTCTGGATTTATCGCAGCACCCCCAAACCTGGCTGCCCTCTTCCACCGAGGGCTTCTCTCTGACCTCCCCTACTTCTCTTGCCTTCCCGCAGAGGTTTTAGGAGGCAATGCCTTGCTCAACACTGTGGTTTTCATGGTGGGTGGGGGCCCAGCAGCACCCCTGGGGCTGTGCACTGGGCTGGGGGCCCGGTGGGGACAAGTTTTCTCTCCCACTTGCTGGTCCTTTCAAACTGGGCTAGAAGGAGCTCTGGAAAACAGCCCCAGGAGGGCCAAGATGCAGGCAGCAAGTGAACCGCTGTCCCCACTGTGAAACCTCCCCCAGGGCTGTCCCCTCTCCTATCTGCTGGCCACGGCCCCTTTTCCACCAGGGGTGGTTTATTTGCGCGCGGGCTGAGATTGCTGCTGGCTGGCACGGCCCGTGCGGAGCACACGGGTACGGCCGGGCACACAAAGTCGGAGGGACGTGGTGACCTGTGTGCCTGGGTGTCCCCTCGGGACCGGCACCGAGCACCGTGAGCGCAGTCCTGCCGGGGCAGGGGACAAGCTTCAGAGACAGCGCTTGCTGCTGCCCGTCTCCCCTGCCCGATGGAGGCTCTTTTGGAGACGGAGCAGAGCATATATCCCTATTTTTGTCCTGGAACTGGAGTATTTATAGCTTCCACATGCTGCTGCAATGAGTGCTGTAGGAGCAGGCTCTTGAAAGTGTTGCTGCTGGGGTCCATCTGGGCTGCACACACGTGTGTATGCTCGCACACGCTTGTGCACACATGCACACCCCAGTGGGGTCCCCATTTCCAGCCCCGGCTGGTCCCACACTGCTGGACGTGCATCGCGGGGTGGTGACCAGGGCTGCCATGGCTGTATGGGGACAGCATCTCCCCAAAATCTGCCTCAGGTCTGGCTGCTTTTCCTCCAGCAGAGCAGGGCCGGGCAGGATCCCTGAACTGAGGCCGGTCAGCATTGCAAACCTTGCTCCCCAGCAGGCTGCCGGGGAGGGGGGACACCTAATGGATCCCCTCTCCTTCTGCTGACTGCATCGGAGTCCCCAAAAACCTCCTGGGGGAGATGCTGGCTGCCTAATTTAGGGTTGTCTCAGCCTATATGCAGAGTCAGGTGATGGGGTCGGGGAAGGAGCTGGGGCTGGTTCATAGGAGCACTGGGCTGGGGATTCACAGGCAAAGCTGTGGCTGGGCACAGAGACGCTGTGCAGGCAGGCGAGGGGCCGCAGGAGTGACAAGGACAGTGATTTCCCATGAGCTGAGGGCAAGCTGAAATGTCACCCCATTTCCTCTGTTGGCAGAAGCCACTTCCTCCAATTTCCAGTACAGACGAAGAAAGGCAATTGCAGCTAGCGCTCGCGCTGAGCAAAGAGGAGCACGAGAAGGTACCTGAGCCCCGCAGCCCCGGGTGCTCCTCTCCTTGCACTTGGGCTTCTCTTTGGGGTGCCGGAGCCCCAAATGCTGCCTCACTCTGGTGTCTGCTTTGCTTTCACTGCTCTGGGCTGTCTGCTGAGCTCTCTCCCAATGGGCCTGGCCCCAGAGGAGCCGTCTACTCGGATGCTGGGACTTTTCGGGGATGCGGTGGCAGCTCCTGTGCTGGGTTTGTCTCCTGGAGAAGGTGCTGGCTGCTGGGTTGCTGGGCTCATGGGTCCTGTCCCTTGTCCCTTGTCCCTGCAGGAGGTGAGGACATGGCAAGGGGAGAACTCCCTCATGCAGAGAGCTATGGAGGAGACTGCCCCGGGCAGGGAGGAAGAGGAGGAAGAAGATAAGATGAAGAAAAGCCAGGTACAGCATGGGGGGACTGGATGGCCACACAGCCAGCGTTGGACTCCAGGGCGAGCCCTGCAGGTCTGCCCTGGGCTTCCCTCACCTTTTTATTCCCTTTCTGTTCGCAGTCCTCCATCCTGGAGCTGGCAGATATATTCGGGCCAGCGCCAGCCCCCTCCAGCCACACGTCTGCTGACCCATGGGATATGCCAGGTGGGGGCAACTTGCGGGCTGTCAAACCTTGGGACAGAGGCAGAAACCTCTCCCTTGCCTCTGTCCCTCCCCAGTTCCCAGCTCAACTTTAAGGAGCTCTCGGTTCTTCCCCCTCCGCTGCCCGGTCCGTTGCACGCCCGGGCGGTGCGGCTGGAAGCCGAGGTCCCCCAGGCACATCCCTGCTACTCAGCATCCCTCTGTGTCCCTCAGCATTCCCTTCTCCAACTTCCCTTCTTCTTTCAGATATGAAACCCAAAGCGGAGCCGGCAGCCTCCGCCTGGGCCGGTGCGGCTGACCCCTGGGTGCCGGTCCCGGCCGCTGGTGCAGAGCCCGTCGCCCAGGCGAGCGCCGCGTCCCAGCAAAGCTCCGCCGGGCCCTGGGATTTCCCCCCCGGCACCGCCGCTGCTGCCTCCGACCCTTGGGGCAAGGTGCCCTTGTCTTCTGGCTTCCCTCCTGCGGACCCCTGGGCCACAGCGTCCCCCCCCGCCCAGGGCTCTGGTTCTACACCAGCTACTGACCCTTGGGCCGCAGTGGCTGAACAACCTCCTAATGCTGGTAAGAGGCTCGATTGGCATTTTGGCTTTGCTGGGGACTGCGGGCAGCACCGGCCATCGCTGCCCTCCGGTGAGCAGGCACCCCGGGGTGTCCCCCACCTCCTCCCGCACCCAGCTCTGCAAACACCCCCTTCCCGCTCTCCTGCCCCATAGCGGGGCCTCCGCTTGCCCCTCAGCACCCTGAAGACTTCAAGGAACTTTTAGGCTTTATCTCTGCACAGAATAAGCTGATTTAATTAACACGGCGCTGTTAATGAGCCCTTCCCTGGGAGCAGACAGCAGCCACAGCACTGCTCCAGCAGCGGGGTGACGGTGTGTCCTCCCCAAACAGAGCTACCTGTTTGTTTGCTCCCCCCAAACCAGCCCTACCTGCCCGGACAGGACGGGACGGTTGCTGCTCGCAGGTGCTGCGTTGCAGATGGGGCAGCAGTTGCAGGAGCAGCCCGTGTTTCAGAGCTCAATGTCACTCTCGGTTGCTCCTTGGTGCTTCCTCAGCCCCGTGGAGGTCTCGTGTGTGGTCCCCTCAGTTTTGGTCCCTGGGGAGGAGAGCAGGAGCCAGCTTGGGGGCCAGTGATGGTTGTTGGAGCATTCCGGACCTGTCCCTTCCACTTCTCCCCACCAGGGCTGGGAAGGGACCTGCCTGCTGCAGGGGGGTGGCTGCAGGCAGTGTGGGGGCTGCCTGGGTGGGTGCCACCCCCCACGGTGTGGCTGATCTCAGCCCCTGGGCCAGCGCACGTTCCCAACCCCCAGCCCCACATCCCCTCGCCGCATGCCCTCCTTTCTGTCTCCCTGCAGGCAGCTGCCCCTGCCTCTCTCCTGCCCGTACATCTCCTGCCTCTCACCTCCCCGCTTGCTCCCCTCCTTGAGCCTCATCTCTTCCCCCCAGCTCCAGGGGGGAACGCTTTCGACCCCTTTGCAAAGCCGCCCGAGCCAGCTGAGCCGCCAGAGCAGGAGCCCTCGCAGCCGCCCTCCTCTGCAAAATCTAACAGCCCCGTTGGTAAGAGCCAGGGGAGTGGGCACGGGCTGATTTGGGCAGGTGGGCACCGTGACGTGTCCCTGCCTGCTGTGGGGAGGCAACTCCAGCGCTGGCCGGGCCGTGTGTGGCTGCTCGCTGGTGCAACCTGCAACTGTGTGTGTTGTGGGCTTGGGCTGACCCATAGCCGAGGGGGCAGCTCCGGTCCCTGCGTGCATCCACGTCCCCAACCCTGCCACCTCCCTCGGTGACTTGGGGAGCTCGGGCACACCGTTCTGCAGCCTCAGCCCCACCACATCGTGCTGTGACCTGGGGTGAGATGCGCTGTAAGCTGTCCCGTGCGGTGACAGGGGGATGCCATCACCCTCGGTGTCTCCCAGCTGGCTCATGTGGCTCATGTCCCCTCCACCCCAGAGCTGGACCCTTTTGGTGACCTGTTCCCCAGCACCAGGCAGGATGGGGCGAAGAGCTTCGACCTCACCAACCTGGCCGACTCCCTGCCCGAATCCAGCAAGGAGCGGAAGGACTGTAAAACCCCCGAGGCCTTCCTCGGCCCCGCCGCCTCCTCCCTGGTCAACCTGGACTCCCTGGTCGCTCCTGCACCGGCCTCCAAGACCCGCAACCCTTTTCTCTCAGGTAGGTGCTGTAGTGAGGGCTGGGCAGAGAGGTGTTTGAGGGAGGAAGAGGGCTGGGGGTGCAACGGCTGCCCTGACGCATCCCATCCTTTCTCCTTGCTAGGTCTGAGCACGCCGTCCCCCACCAACCCCTTCAGCCTCGCTGAGCAGCCCAAGCCGACGCTCAACCAGATGCGGACCAGCTCGCCGGTGCCCAGCCTGCCCGCCGGCCTCCCCGCCAACTCCATGACCTACAGCGCGTCCCTGCCCATGCCTCTCAGCAGCGTCCCCCCCGCCGCCACCACCCTC
Organism: Pampusana beccarii; assembly: GCA_013399365.1. NCBI lineage: Eukaryota > Metazoa > Chordata > Aves > Columbiformes > Columbidae > Pampusana > Pampusana beccarii. The sequence goes on along the minus strand of VWYH01007034.1, from coordinate 2,673,523 downwards.
CCCGCCTCGGCCAGTGCCTTTCCCCAGGCCGGCACCTTCCCCGAACTCCCCAGCAACTTGCCGAAGCCTTTACTGCCGCTGAGCGGCCGCCCGGCCCCGCCGACCGCTCCGGGGGGGCTCAACCCCTTCCTCTGAAGTTTCTGGACACGTAGACTCTTTCCCCTTCCCTGGCTGTTACAAATCCCCCTCCGGCCTTTCCTCCCACCAAGACTTCTGGGGGGGGCCAGCGGTTTGCTAGCTGCAAGGAAGGGTGCCCCCCATGCCAGCCCCCTCCCTGGGGGGCAGCCAGCATGAGCCCCCACGCTTGATGGACTAGAGGGGACCCCCGCCCTTTCCCTGCGATGGCCAGAGGGTGGTGGAGGGGCCATGGGGGGCCACTCCTAAGGGCTGTGGGTTGGGGGCTCCGGTGCAGCGGGGTGGGCTGGTGCATGGACTCCCGCTGCTGGACGGTTCCCCCCGGGGTAGGGGACTTTGCCCCGGCGCTTGCGGGGAGCTGGGGCAGCGCTGGGGCCGGGGGTTCCCCGCACACCGTGTCCCCTCCCCGGGAAGGCGCTGCCCCCGTTGGGGTCCCCGGCTGGATCGCGCTCCCCCGGCCGCTGCTCCCCGTCCTCCTCCGGCCGCCCCCGCCTCTCCCCGTCCCGCTCGCTGCCCCGCTCAGCCCCGCGGCCCCTGCGGAGGGGGCGGCGGGCAGGGACCC
>VWYH01007034.1:2425438-2672772 GCA_013399365.1 Pampusana beccarii | reverse complement strand
CGCAGCGCCCGCAGGTACCGGGGGGGCCGGGGGCGCCGGGAGGGGCGGGTCCGGCCCCCGGGACGGGCAGCGGCTGCGGGTGGGGCTGCGCCCCTGCAGGGCGGTGGGCAGCGGTCGCCTCTGCACCATCGCTGCTGTCCTTGCACCCCCCTAAACTCCCCCTGCACCCCTCCAAATCTTTCCTGCGCCCCTCCTGTATCCCCTGAGGAGGAAGAGTACGAGGAGCTGCAGCCCTAGCCCCTCTCTGTACCCCTCCTGCGTCTGCCCGAAATCCACCCTACACCACCCTGAATGCCTCATAAATCCTCTCTGCACCCTTACACCCCTCCTGCATTCTCTGAAATCCTCCCCATCTTTCCTAAATCCCCCCTGCATCCCTGCACCCCTCCTGCGTTCCCCTAAATCCTCCCTGCACCCCTCGACATCCTAAATCTTCCCTGCAACCCTCCTGCATTCCCCTAAATCCTCCCTGCACCCCTCGACATCCTAAATCCTCCCTGCAACCCTCCTGTGTTCCCCTAAATCCTTCCTGCACCCCTCAACATCCTTCCTACGTCCTCCCTGCATCCCTGTACCTCCCGCATGACTTTGCACCTCCTTCCTGCACCCGTCTCCCACCCCTTCCCGCATCCCTGTGCCCCAGCCCTGCATCCCGCTCAGCAGCAGGAGCATCTCTCTGGTCCCCTCGTGTCCCTTGCTCCCCTTGCCATGAAGAGCCTGTGCCACCCTCCCCACACCCTGACCCTGCACCTACCGCTGCACTCGCAGGAGGGGATTTTCCAATCTGAGGACACACAGGTCAAATCCCGCAGATGCTGCTCCCTTACCCACAACTGTTGGGTGATTGTTCTTCCTAAAAGATGCTGCCAGGCTGGAGGGAAGGGACCCCTGGAGGTCCCCTGTGCTGAGCAGGAGGGGACCATCCTTGCTTGAGCCTTTAGCAAGCAGGGAGGACTTTGTAGTGTCCTGGTGGGGGAGGCACAGAGCAGGACAGAGCCCCCGCAGAGCCACCCAGCCCTGGGGGTAAGAGCGGTTCCCTGGCATGGGGGGCAGGGAGCAGCCCCCAGTCCTGGGGCCGTGTGGGCACCCGCAGGAGCCGGGGTGAAGGCGATGCTGGTCTGGGGTGTCACAGATCTCTGCAGGGGCCGCGCTTTGCTGTGGGCAGTGAGGAAGTGATGAGCCTGTTTGGTGTCACAGGTGCGTGTTTCTAACGGGGAGCGTGACCATGGCCACGGGGGGGACAACCAGCCCCCCCAGCATCCCTCGTCACACCAACCGCCTGATTAACGAGAAGTCCCCGTACCTCCTGCAGCATGCTCACAACCCCGTGGATTGGTAAGAGCCGCTGGTGCCTTTCTCCCTCCTCCTGTCCGCGTGCCCGTGGGACCGGGGTGGTCGTGGCTGTGACGGTGATGGCAGGCGAAGCAGCGTCGCCTCCATGGGGCATGACGGGGGCCTCCTGTGCAGCTCCCCGTGGGCTTGGGGACCACAATCCTGAGCCAGCTATGTCCCCAGCTATCCTGGCCGCTCTCCACCAGGCAGTGGCTTCTCTGGCAGCTTTAGAGGAGCCTGTGAATCCCGGCAGCAGTGACCCCTGAAGCTCCTTTCTTGTCTTCCCACCACAGGTACCCTTGGGGTCAGGAAGCCTTTGATAAAGCCAAGAAAGAAAACAAGTTAATATTCCTGTCAGGTAACCAGAAACAAGACATATTTCATGTTCCCATGTGTTGCTCAGCAGGTGACCAGATAAGCCGGGCTGTGTCCTGAGCTGGTGTGTGAGTAGCTGCAGAGGTGGGGATGGACTAAGTGTCTGTGGCAAGAGAGGGCTTTAATGGCTCTTGCTGAAGATGGGCTGCAGCCCGGGGCCTTCCTGGCTACCAGAGTCCTTGGCCAGATTTTAGAAGCAAGAGCTGGAGAGCCCAGGAGGCCCTACAAGCCTCCATGCTTGCAGGAGGCGTTTCTCCTGCACCTCTTCTCCAGGGGAGCAGCAACTGTTCCCCATGGCGGGGTGTCCCCCTCTGAGCCATCGCCCCATAACGCGTGTCCTGCTCCCTGCAAAGGGCCTTTCCTTGCTCACTGGAGCTTGTTTGCAGTTGGCTACTCCACCTGCCACTGGTGCCATGTGATGGAGGAGGAGTCCTTCAAGAACAAGGAAATTGGGGAGATTATGAGCAAGAACTTCGTGTGCATCAAAGTGGATCGTGAGGAGCGCCCAGATGTTGACAAAGTCTACATGACCTTTGTGCAGGTAAAGGAGGGACGGGCAGGGCTTGGGAGGCTTTGACTGTCTCAAGGTGAGGTTCATGGTCATGTTCCTCAAGCAAGAAGAACCAGTGTGTGGTGTGATCTGAATGGGGCCATGCGTGATCACAGGGATGGAGAGAAGCACGTGTCTGTCCTCAAGCGAGGCATGTACGTGTGCCACAGGGGTGCCGAGCAGAGGGTCCCTCTCGTGTGACCTTGGTGCACCCGTGACTTGTCTTTCAGGCGACGAGCGGCGGAGGTGGCTGGCCCATGAGCGTCTGGCTGACTCCAGACCTGAAGCCCTTTGCAGGGGGGACATACTTCCCCCCTGAAGATGGAGTTCATCGTGTTGGCTTCCGGACTGTGCTGCTCCGAATCGCAGAGCAGGTACGGAGCAGGAATGGCGTAGCAGGGAGTGCTGAACCAAAGGGGCCAAGGGGAAATCGGTGTGGACTTGATGGGCAGCTGAGTTAAGCGGTAAAGTCATGAGAAACAGTGACCCAGAGAACCTGTCAGAGCTTTGGCTGCGTTAGAGCTGGATTGGAACTGATCTGGGGAGGGGACTGAGAACTGCTGTTGCAGTTTGGACTGGTGCAATGCAGGAAGCAGAAAAAGACACAAAAAAGTGGAAGAACTGACTTTTTCACTCTGCATCTTAGTGGAAGGAGAACAAAGATTCCCTGTTGGAGAGCAGCCGTAAGATCCTGGAAGCATTGCAACACGTGTCCGAGATCTGCGTGCGGGGCCAGGAGTCACCCCCACCATCCAAAGAGGTGATGGCCACCTGCTTCCAGCAGCTCTCCAACTCCTATGATGAGGACTACGGTGGCTTTTCCAAATCCCCAAAGTTCCCCACCCCAGGTCAGTCTGGCCTCACTGGTGAGCCTCTCCATGGGGCAGACAGCACCCGGGGGGCAGAGCACACCCCACAGCTTTCTCCCTGTGTTTCAGTGAATTTGAATTTCCTCTTCACTTACTGGGCCCTGCACCGAACAACTCCAGAAGGTGCCCGGGCACTGCAGATGGCTCTGCACACCCTCAAGATGATGGCCCATGGGGGCATCCATGACCACATCGGCCAGGTAGGAGGAAAGCCTTGGGTGTAAACCCCTGGCATGCCCAGGAGGCATGGGGTAGAGATGTGGGGTGGAAATGTGTCTGCTTGCTCTTTGCAGGGGTTTCACCGCTACTCCACCGACCAGCACTGGCACGTCCCTCACTTTGAGAAGATGCTGTACGACCAGGGGCAGCTGGCAGCTATGTACAGCAGAGCATTTCAGGTATGGCCGTGGCATCCCTTTGTGTTTCCCCGCCCTTTGCCAGCTCTTTAAATCAGAATCACTTTTTATGTCTCCCCGTCTCTTGCCTCCTCTCAGCCCCTTGTGACACTGACATCTACCCCATTGCCTCCCGCAGATCTCTGGTGATCAATTCTTTGCCGATGTCATCCAAGACATTCTGCTCTATGTCTCGCGGGATCTGAGTGACCAGGTAGGTTGTTCCCTAAGCTGGCCTAGAGGAACCACTTACCTGCCCTGGGACGTGGCTCCGGGCTCCCTTTCCCTCCCTTTCTCCCTTCCCAGTCTGGGGCATAGCTACATCTTGCTGGCTGGAGCTGGCTGAAGGGTCTCCAGTAGCTGGAGGGTCTCTCTGTTGCTCCTTTCCCAGGCTGGAGGTTTCTACAGTGCAGAAGATGCCGATTCTTACCCAACCACCGCATCCGAAGAGAAGCGAGAAGGAGCTTTCTGTGTGTGGGCGGCTAAGGAAATCCGGGCTCTCCTTCCTGACCCTGTCGAGGGGGCCACAGAGGGGACGACCCTGGGAGATGTCTTCATGCACCACTACGGAGTGAAGGAGACTGGCAACGTGAGCCCCATGCAGGTGAGGGAGAGCAAAGACCTGCCTGGTACTGGGAGCATCGGTGGGGGACCTGCACCCCTGGGCATGGGGGATGTCCAACCCCTCCTCAGCCCGGTGTGGTGGTAGAACAGGGCTCTGCTTTCAGGACCCCCATCAGGAGCTGAAGGGCAAGAACGTCCTTATTGTCCGGTGCTCCCCAGAGGTGACAGCAGCCCAGTTTGGGCTGGAGCCGGGGCGGCTGGGTGCCCTGCTGCAGGAGGGATGCCGGAGGCTGTCCACAGCCCGGGCACAGCGGCCACGGCCACATTTGGACACCAAGATGCTGGCGGCGTGGAACGGTGAGTGGGGGCTCTGCTCCAGGGGTGTATGCTGTGGCTGGACCCCTCTGCAGCTGCCTGGGGTCAGTGCGTTTTTGGGGGCTTATAGGAATGGGTCCTGCTGGGACTGGGCAGCCCCCCAGGGAGACAGAGGGAGGGCTGGGATCCCCAGGGCTCTGGGAGCAGCTGTGGGGCTGCTGAGCATTGGGATATTTCAGGCTGGACATGAGGAAGACATATTTTACACCGAGGGTGGTGAAACACTGGCCCAAGTTGCCCAGAGAGGTGGTGGATGAACCATCCCTGGAGACATCCCAGGCCAGGCTGGACGGGGCTCTGAGCAACCTGAGCTGGTGAAGATGTCCCTGTCATGGCAGGGGGGGCACTGGGGGAGCTGGGAAGTGTCTGTGGCAAGAGAGGGCTTTAATGGCTCTTGCTGAAGATGGGCTGCAGCCCGGGGCCTTCCTGGCTACCAGAGTCCTTGGCCAGATTTTAGAAGCAAGAGCTGGAGAGCCCAGGAGGCCCTACAACCCAAACTATTCTGTGATTCTATGATATTGCTCCGAGTTTGTTTTCCTCCCCTGTTGCCAGCAGAGAGCAGCAAAACTCTTCCCCTGGCTCAGCCCAGCTCCCTTGGTTGGGCTCAGGGGACAGACACTGAGTTGGGAACCCAGGACCCAGGTGGGGTGCAGAGCCTATCGCCACTGCTGCGTTAGGGGGGACCACAGCTCTGTGTCTGTCTGTCCGGGTGTCCTGCAGCAGGTAATAGCTGCAGTACCCCAGGCAGCGTTCCCAGCAGCAAATTCCTGGGTAGCTGGGTCTGGAGCTGGTGGGAGCTGGAGTTATACCATGTCTTAAGCCCTGTTTATGCACACAAGCAAAAGCTTAGCTCTTGTTGGCCTTGGCAGTGCTCTGCCCGGCTCTTTGGTGACAGTCAATGACTTTCTCAGTGGCTTGAACCAAGTGCAAGAGCTGATGACTGAGCCCTGACCTGCCTTGAACGTCAGGCAGGATGAGCTTCACGCTGAGCATCCTTTAAAGGAAAGACAGTGACACCCCTGCTGATTCCTTGTGCCCCCCCTGAGCCTGTCCCCGTGTCTGTGCCTACGCAGGGCTGATGATCTCGGGCTTTGCCCAGGCTGGCACGGCCCTGGCCAAGCAGGAATACGTCAGCCGGGCTGCGCAGGCAGCTGCCTTCCTGCGGAGACACCTTTTCGACCCCACCAGCGGGAGGTTGCTGCGGAGCTGCTACCGGGGCAGAGACAACACGGTGGAGCAGAGGTGAGCAGAGGTGCCGAGAGGGTCCGCAGACCGACCGGCCACCCCCGGGTGCTGCCCAGGCCCTCGGCTGTCCCCGTCCTCCCCTCCAGGCAGGGCTGGAGTCACAGGGAGGCTGTTTGCCTTGCGCGGAACCACCTCTAGTGCGGTTTGGGATGGATTAGTGCCCCCTACCCAGCTGAGGAGGAATTAAGGTCAAATCCTTTCCCGTTCCTCATCTTTCAAGCTGGCAGGAGTCTTCCCCTGCTGTTCAGAAACTCGAGGCTGGGCTTGAGGAAGAAATTTTTGACACTGAGGGTGTTGAGACCCTGGCCCGGGTTGCCCAGAGAGGTGGTGGATGAACCATCCCTGGAGCCATCCCAGGCCAGGCTGGACGGGGCTCTGAGCAACCTGAGCTGGTGAAGATGTCCCTGTCATGGCAGGGGGGGCACTGGATGAGCTTTAAAGGTCCCTTCCAACCCAAACTATTCTAGGATTCTGTGACCTTGGACTGAGCTCTGAGCTCTTATCTCACCAGTAGATCGGGCTTTGCTGAGCTAGAGAACATTTCCCACCTGGCCAGTGTAGAGACCCTGATGCTCCTTCCCCGTCTGCTCCTGCAGCGCTGTGCCCATCCAGGGCTTCCTGGAGGATTATGTCTTCGTCATCCAGGCTCTCTTCGACCTGTACGAAGCCTCGCTGGAGCAGGACTGGCTGGAGTGGGCCCTGCAGCTCCAGCACATGCAAGACAAGCTCTTCTGGGACTCCAAAGGCTTTGCGTATTTCTCCAGCGAGGCTGGTGATCCCTCTGTGCTCCTGCGTCTGAAGGGTGGTGAGCTCGGGGACGTGGCCATGGGTTCTGGTGTGGGGCAGCTCGGGGAGGGCAGGGCTGGAGGACCGAGCTGTGGGGTGGTGAGGCCTTGGGCTGATGGAGGAGCTGTTGTTCCCTGCAGACCAAGATGGAGCAGAACCCACCGCCAACTCCATCACTGTCACAAACCTGCTCCGAGCAGCTTGTTACTCTGGCCACACGGAGTGGGTGGAAAAAGCCGGGCAGATCTTGGCCGCCTTCTCAGAGAGGCTGCAGAAGATCCCCATAACCCTGCCTGAGATGGCCCGGGCGACCGCTGTCTTCCATCACACCCTCAAACAGGTACAGGCTGGGGTTTGTGTGTCCCCTGAGGGGCCAGCTGCAGGGAGCGGGCCCGGTGGCGGTGTGGGTGCAGTCACAGCTCTCTGCTCTCTCCCTCCTGCCCCCCACGCTCGCCCTGGACAGGTTGTTATCTGTGGGGACCCCCAAGGAGAAGACACAAAGGAGATGCTGCACTGCGTCCGCTCCATCTACAGCCCGAACAAGGTAGAGGTGCCGTCCCTACTGTCCCCGCCGTCCATGCTGTCCCTGCCATCCCTGCCAGCCCTGCCAACCCTCCCCTGTCCCCATGCGCAGCTGCCCCCGCCAGCTGCCATCACTCTCCCTGCTGCCGCCTACATTGCTGGTGCCTTTGTCCTTCTTCCCAGTGTGGCTGTAGCATCCATCCTCCTCTGTCCTGCCTCCCTTCTGGGGAGCACCTTACCCTGTTTTAATTCGTAAGCACAGCCGGCAGAGCCGCGGCTGAGCCCCTGCACCCCTCTCCCTGGCGCAGAGCGCTGCCAGCCCAGCCCGGGGAGCGGCTGCAGCAGCGGCTGCTGTCCCTGCTGTTCACTCTGCTCCCAGCCTCGGCCCCGCATCCCCAGCGCTGCTCTCCCGAGGGAAAACCTTTCGTTCTGGTGCGGATGTGTCGTGCCCGCTGTGGATGTCCTGCCCAGTGCAGATCCAGCCAGTGTCTGGGTCACCTCCTGCCCGGAGCCACCTGGACATCCTTGGGAAGCGACTGTGGGTCCCCCCAGCTGCGAGGGGCTGGCTTTTCCCAAAAGCTTTGCCCCGTGCTGTACTATCACTGTGTGCTGGGGTCACCATGTCACTCANGGCTTTTCCCAAAAGCTTTGCCCCACGCTGTGCTGGGGTCACCACATCACTCTGCTTGCCTGCATCCCTGCTCAGAGATGCACTTGGTGCATCCAATGGAGGGACTGTGCTGCCACGTGGATGGAGCGTTTGCTGTCGGGGAGGGCAGCGGGCAGCTGGTTCTGTCACATTTGATGTCCCCTGCCCTGGGGACAGATGGCTCTTGCCTTGGCAAGGCTGTTGAGCCAAGGGAAGCAGGGCTGTGCTGTGGGCGAGGGGGCTCCACGTTTCAGCCTCTGGAGCAGATTCTTCCCTGCTGGTCGGGGTCCTGGTGCCAGGGACTGGCACATTGAGCCGGAGCACGTGGGGAGCTGGTGCTGAGGCCAAAAGCACCAGTTTCCCTCTGTGACCCCAGCTGGGGTGTCAGCAGGAGATCCGCTGCTTTGTCCTCACGTTAGCTCAGCCCACGGAGGCTTTATCCCTGACTCTGCCTGTGTGCCCAGTGGTGTTTTAACGCTAGTGTTGGGGGACAATCACAACTTCGGCCCAGGAGTGTGGATGGGGGACGCAGCTCTGCATCCTTCCTCCGCCACATCCCATCCCGCAGCACCCTTGGCCACACGGGTCCCCGTGCGAGGCCTCTGCTCCCGCACTCGTCCTCTCTCCCTGTGAGGGATTATGGCGGGTGACCCAGTTTGCAGGGACGGGCAGCGCCGTGGTGGCAGCTCCCTCTCCCGATGGTGCAGCCATCGGTCCCCGAGTCCCCGCGGGCTCCAGCAAGGGATGCAGCCGGCAGCTTTGGGGTCTGGAGCAGAGCAAATAGCACAGCTGTTTCCTCTCCCGAGGGTCCTGCTGCCTTTGGGAGCAGCCTGCTGCCTCCTGACAGCCGTCCCTCTTTCCATCTTGCATCGCACAGAGAAGGGAGATGCGGGTGCTCCTTTTCCCACCCACCTTCAGCCCCCCAGCTGCTCCCCAGCTCCCCTTTGCCACCCCTAGAAGCCACCCGAGGCACAGCAGCTCCGGGATGCGGCAGCTTTGGGAATGGGCTTTGCCAAGGAGTTAGGGAAATGTCACCGCCGCGTCCCCTGCCACCCCTGCTCCCTCAGTGCTGGCAGGGTGCTGGGGGCTAGGCTCGTCTGTTGAAACACAATTAATTAGGTCACTCCAGTAATTAATTCCTTACAAACTTCAGACTGGAACCCTTGCTGTAACGAGATGCCGATGATAAAATGGCATTTAGGTCGTGGATTTAAATGGACCCTGTGCCTGGAGGAGCCTTTTGCCACCGGCAGCAGCCGCTGCCTGGGGGATGCGGGTGCTCCGGGGGCGATGCCGGCGGCTGCTCCCCTGGGGCACCTGGTGCTGGATCCCTGCTCTGGGGCTGGATCCTTGCTCCTGGTATGGATCCCTGCCCTGTTAATGGTCTTTAGGGTAATCATGAAGGATCCCATTATCTCCTCAGCTGCAGAGCTCTAGCCTGCCGCTTGCCTTCATCCCGGCCCTGCAGGAGGACCTTGGGGAGCTTGTGAGAAAAATGAATAATGAATTTCAGATTGGACATGAATTGGTAATTAATCACTCCTGGAATTAATTCCAGACAAAGGCGAGGAGGGAGCAGGAGGCAGGCTGGGAGACGGGCTGAGCCGGAGCTGGGTCAAGGCAGGGGCCAAGTGGCAGATGTGGGGTGACAGGGGACAGGACAGCAGCAGCTGTTATCCAGGGCAAGGGCTTGGGGACACTGGGTGTCTCCTGCCAGGCGTGGGGGAGCCTGCCCAGGTGCCCCCGCTGTGGTGGGTGCTGGCTTTGCCCCTGGCCCAGGGGCCGATGGCAGGGGATGCTGTGCGTGGGGCGGTGCCATGGTGTTGGCATCCCTTGGTGGCACGAACGGCCTGAACGTGAGCGTGTCACTGCTTGGCGGGTGCCACAGCGGGCACGCGTGTGGGGCTGGCGCTGGGGACAGCCGTGTGCTCGGGAGCTGGGACGCTGCTGCCGTGCCTTGGGCTTGGGAAGCGGCTGCGCTTTGCTCACCCTTTGCATCCGTGTCGTACCAGGCTCCCCGCCAGCTCCTGGCGTCTCCCCTGATTAGCCCACCAGCCCTGAGGCTTTAGCAAACATTTTTCCTTTCAGAAAAGCTAATTATCACGGCAGACCGGTCATCACCCCTGGCTGGTGCTGCAGTCTCAGCCAGTAGAGCCCCCAACACACTGCTCCATGGGTCTTTTTGAGCTTTTGGGAAGTGTCTGGAGGGCCAGAGGAGCTGGGCTGTGGGGTGGGATGGGGAGATGCTGCAATTGGGGCTGTCCCTGGGCTGGGTGGGTGTCCCCAGGGAGCCAGCTGGCTTGGTGTTTGCTGGTCCCCGGGCTTTGTCCCCAGCTGCTGTGTGTCTGGAGGGGAAAGGGAGGCAAAGCTGCTGGGGATGCTGTGGACCCCAGGCTCCCTGTGCTGCAGGTGGGGAGGTGGCCATCCTGGGACCCTGGCGGAGGGGCTGGCACGGATCCCCTTGGCTCCTTGTCCCCTCCCACCTCTGGGTGAGTGTGTGGGGACACTGGCAGTGCTCAGCGTGTCTGTGGGCAGGGGAGGAGCAGCTGCCTGGCGCTGGCTGCGCTCTCACAGCTCCTTCTCCGCAGGTGCTGCTGCTGGCAGATGGAGACAGCGCTGGGTTCCTCTACCGCCAGTTGCCTTTCCTTGCATCCCTGGAGAGAAAGGATGGCAAAGCCACCGCTTACGTCTGCAGCAATTTCGCCTGCTCCCTGCCCGTCACCTCACCCCAGGAGCTGCGTGGGATGCTCTGCCCGTGAGCCCCTTGGCCCCTCTGCCCGCAGGGAGGTGAGGGGGCAACAGACTGTCACAGCAGCCTGGGAATGCTGGAGAGACCCATAATAAAGCCACTCTGGGCATCAACCGCCTCCTGGCTGTGCCCTTCCCTGCCTGCAGCAGCCCCTGCCTGCACCGCTGCCCGCGCAGCATCTCGGTAGAACCAGCTCTGGTCCCTGGTGCTGGTTTTGGCACGGCCAGGAGGCACCCACCGAGGAGCATCTCCTACCTCTGCACACGCCCTCGCTCCTCGCCTCTTCTCCACAAGGAAAACAAATTAAAAATAAATCCCAGCGTTAATGGAGAAGTCAGATGGGAAAACTATTAGGGTTCCTATAGCAACCTGGGATAACATTGTCAAAAGCACCTGGATGACTTGGGAGTCAAGTGCTTTTGAAAGTGTTATGGGTTATGACAGCCGCGGTATTTTTCCATTACAGGGTAGGTTGTAACATAGGTTAAGTTAAAATATAGCGCATGCAGAAAACCTGCTGATTACCACAAGTGATGAAAACGTGCTGCAAGACCCAGCTTAAGCACTTCCAAACAGTCCTGGCTTTGCCAAAGGTGCAGAAAGCTGGTACAGCTCGAGAAACCACTTCTCAGAGCCTCATTTTCTTTGTTAAAGACCAGGCAGCCCATGCCTGCAAGGATGGGGCTTGTGAAAAGGTTTTTGCAGAAAGTTTCAATAAGAAGTAACCCCTAAAAATGCCTTTTTCCCAGCGTTTGAAGGTGTTTGCTCTGAACTTTACTGGCAAAGCCTGGGCTGAACCAAGGCTCTCGCCCATCCTCACTGGGGGCTCGGCCGCATCCTGCTGACACCGGCCATGGGGACAGTGGTGCTGGGTTTTGGCATCTCAGCGCGCTGAGCAGCGGGAGATAACCCACCCCGGCAGAACCGGGGTGCTGTCACCAACCACACAAGCTCCCTTTGCTGCAGCGTAAACTTCATTCTCCCTTTCCTCCTGCCTCTCCCTCCTCCTCCTCCTCCCCCTCCTCCTCCTCCTCCTCCTGGCTTCCAAAAGGGCGAGCATCAAATTTCCAGCATCCTTCTGGCACCCTGGGGCTCCCCTGACATGGCATCCCATGCCCCGGCTGGTGGGATCCCGTCATTTGGCAGCGAAGCGGCGCCGAACCGCGCTGCCCGCCGGCTTTCCAGCGGTTTGTGCCAGGGTTTGGGGTACCCAGCCAGGAGAAACGCCTTTGAAGTCAAAGAGGAATTTTGCACCTCATCTCGTGAATGCTTTCTATGCTTGTGGAAGAGGAGGGGTTTTATGTTCTCTCCTCTCTTGGTTTTCAAAGCTGAAGTGTTTCTGGAAATCCAGCTGAAAATCGCTGGTTTGGCAGATGGCTGGCTGCTTTCCTCTGCTTTGCTGTTTTTTAGTTTAGTTTTATTTTTTTTTAACTTGGCATCTCTGCTGCGGGGATGGGTTCAGCGCCCATCCTCGTGAGCACTCAGAGCGGGTCGGTGCTGTGCCTGTGCCAGGGGGGCATCCTCAGAGAGCGGGGCCAGTGCTGAGCACCCCTCAGGGAAGCCCGAATGCCTCGGGCCCCAGGACCAGCCAGGTCTGTGTGTGTCAGCCGTCCCCGGGCTGGTGCGGTGCTGGGGACGATGTGCTGAGCTCATTTCGGTGCCCACCAGCCCTGCGTGGCACAGGCACAAGGTGCCTTTCTCCTGCATCGCCTTGCTCGTCGGTGCGTCTCTGTAAGCAGCCGCCGGGCAAAAATGTGCCGTGAACCTCTGTCAGGATGGATTGGACTCACCTTTTGAAATACAAAAAAAAAAAAGGGAAAAAAACAGAAGATGAGTTTTTTGTTATAAGTAACTGATGCTGTGGCAGCTCAGTCCTGCTGGTGCATCCCGGAGCCAATGTTCCCATCGCGCGCAGCCCTCGGGGTCCCACTCCCTGCCCCAACCCCACAGCCACCCACCTGCTTCAGCCCTTTGGATTTACGGCCTTGGCAAGGGGTGGTTTTGCTTGAGTTCATTTGCAGCACCCACCTCGCTGGTCCCCTCAGTGTCCCCTGCCTGGGCTGGGTGCTTGGGCACCCATGGGTGCTGCTGCTTGGCGGCAGGCAGGAGCTGGCAGGGCCGTGGTGGTTAAAGCCTGCTGACGATGCTCCCTTCCTCATCGCTTTCCTCTTGCTAACCCACCAATTTTCCTGCAAATGCTGTTTATTTGCTGCAAGTGTTTTCCAGAACGATTATTGGGCTGGCAGGGTGCTGCCCGCCTGGCCTGGGCTCTCGGGGGGTGATAGAGTGGGGTCTTAGTGCTCAAGGGTCCTGTGCCACTTCATAATACCCATTTTTCTGAAGCCTTCCCAGTTTTCCTTTGGCAGGGTACACAGGGGCTGCGGGGGACTCATCCCAGGGCAACACGACCCCCCTTTCCCACTGCTGGAGGAGCTTGGGGTGACAGGAGGAGGCATCTCGTGCTCCCCTGTGCTTCTCTCCAGCTGCAGAGCTGTCAAAACGAAACAAAACAAAACAAAAAAGGCAAAAAAACAAACCGCGAAAACGCATTAAATAACCCACGTGCTGCTTTTTGCTAATGAACACTTGGGTTTGCCATCAGGCTGCTCCGGAGGGTGCAGGGGGGGGTTTGTCACCCTGCCCAGGCTCTGGGCTTGCCTGGAAACCCCAGCAGCCACAGATGGGGGAAAACAGGTTTTTCCCTTCCTTCTTTTTTTAATAAAAAGAAAAAACCTTTCAACATTTTAATTTTTAACTCTCACATGGGGGTGTCTGCTGTGCACCCCATTGCTCAGCTCACTGAGGCAGCTGGTTGGGCTGACGCCCCTTGTGCCCTTTTGGGGGGTCCGGGGCACACAGAGTGGGGGGGAGGCAGCGCCGGCAGCCACCCTTGCTGCTCTAATGAGGCTTTCCCTCTAATTAATATTCCCCAGCAAGGCGGCGCTGGTTCTGGGTCTCTTGGCTTTTATCTCTGCTGGCATTGATGTCACATCAATAGGAGACGGGGCTTTGAAATCTGTTTGTTATTTGCGATGTTGCATCTGCGAGAGAGCAAGGATGGAGAGGGGTGTCCCCGAGCCCGGGTCCAACCCTGCTTCAGTGCACCCCGAGACACACATGGGGGTGCAACTTGGGTATCCAACCCCTTTGAGAAGGTGTGTTGGGCAAAATAATGAGGTTTTTGCACCCTGTTGTTTCCCACATGGGTTCCTGGACATGGGTGCCCAATTCACACCCGAGCATGCAACTAATTCACACCTGAGCACCCCATTGCGCTGTGCTTGGGTGGCCAATTAGTCAACACCTGAGCACCCAATTAGTCAACACCTGAGCACTCAATCTGCTTATGCCTGAGTGGCTGATTAGCTCCTGCCTGGGGGTTATTTTGGGCATAAATGGGCAGGTTTTAGCAGCTGAGGGCTATAGTGGTGCCGATGAGGGAGGAGGTTGTGAAGGGGCAGGTTTGTGGCTGCTCTAAAAGTGATGGAAAAGCCCCATTGCTCCCCAAACCTGGGTGGGGGGAACCTGCAGCACCCCAGCACACACAGACCTGGGGAAGGACAGCGGCAGGTGATGTGGGGCTGGAGTCCCCCTGGTGCCAGGGGTCCCTCGGTGCCTGTCCTGTGCTGCCATGCTCAGTTACTCCAATATTCACCCAAAGCAAATTTGCAGCCAGCGAGCTGATGTGGTGAGTCTTCCAAGTCACAGCGTCCTCCCCGGGGCATTTTGGGGAGCTCACTGGGGTCCCCTTGCGCTGGGGGGTGGACACGTGTTGTGTCCCGGCTGTCCCCACGGCAGGGGCTGGCTGCATCCCGCCAGTGTCTGCGGGCAGCCAGCTCCGCTCCCCCTGTTTGCTGTGCACAGATGTTCGCGCCATCCGGCTCCAGCAGCTCCAATGTTCCTGACAAGTGAATTTGCAGCTGACGCTGGCCAACACTTGCTCAAAATGTGCTTGCAATTTATTTTTTTTTTAATTGTTTTTTTTCTTTTTAAACTGACTTTCCATGCAGGTCGGTGCCAGGGACCTGGGGGCAGCGCCAGACCAGGGTGTGGGGGCTTGGCTTGGCTGCTGCCCCAGTTTCCCCTCCCATGAAAGCACGTCCTGGCCATTCCTATCCAAATCATGCACCGTCCCTGCGTGGCCCTGCAGCGTGTGCGCTGCTCAGCCTCTCCCAGAGCCACCGTCTGCTCCAGCTCCTCTTTTGCCAGGGTAAACTGGGGATCCTGAAGGCTGCTTTTCAGGGCTGTGCCCCCAAAGTGGGGAGTGACGGGACCCCAGAGAGAACCTCACGGCTCTGCCCTCGCAAGTGGGTTGGTGTTGGGATGCTGCACTTGGCGCAATGGGGAGGGTGGAACAGGGTTGCTACCTGACACCCCCCAGAGGGAGAAAACCCAGGCAGGATGCAGCCAGACTATTTAACACCTACTTTTTCCTGAGCAGAGGAGGGCAGACATGCTCCAGGGGCCACGCAGGGGAATTTACAGCTATTCCCAGGCTGATGGCCACCAGCATGTGGCTGAGATGTTTTGGGGGCCACTACCTCCCCTCGATGCTCAGCTGCTCCTAACAGGTGCTGCAGCTGTGGGCCGGTGCCTTTAGCCAGCTTGAATACTTAAAGATCTCCCCTTCCAACCTGGCAGTGCCACGGCAATCTCATCCATCTCCCACGGGACTGTCACCTTCAGCCGGCACTGGGGTGACAGGGAAGGGATGTCTGGAGGCTCTGCAGCACCCACGGCGTGGCGGGAGGGTGGCAGGAGGCCATCCGCGCTTATTAAGGGTTATGCAATAGACACTTTGCCATTACATGGCTATTAATCCTCCTTTAATATGGTTTTGGTATTTGCTGACCATGGTAACTATCGCATTAAATTGAAATTAAATGTGTATTTTGGAGGCTTTACAGGAGGGCGGAGAAGGATGTCTGGGGAGGTGGGTGCAGGTTTGCGGATGCCTGGGTGAGAAGGGGGTGCTGGGGGTGCACAGAGGGGCTGGGAACCCAGTGGGTCCCAAGTGGCCTTGTCACCAGTGTGAGGATGTCCCCCTGGTGCTGTGCCAGGCTGTCACTGCAGGTGTGAGGTGCTGGTGGCATCTCCGGTGCCTTTGGTGCTTTGTGAGCTGCTAAACGAGAGGCGAGAGATGCTGAGGGAGCCTCGGCTCCTAATCAAAGGGGAACAGGGTCTGCTTTTCATCTGGGGTTTTAGAGGCAGCTCCAGCAGGACTGAGACTGCTCTTCCCCCCAGTCCGGGAGGATTTGGGATTAACCCCTTGTGTGCTGCAGCGTGGCAGAAGTATGTAGCAATGCCTCATGGTATCAGCCAAGGCTGAAACCCACATCAGGAACCTCGGAGCTGGGGAAAACATGAACCGGGTGGTCATGCTTAGGCTTTGGGGCCAAATCTCCTACTGGTATAGCTGTGTAAGCTGGGTTTTTGGCTGCAACATGGCTCTCCTGACACCCCAGTGCTTCAGGGCTGATGCCTGCTGGGTTTTTGGGGGCGCTTTACCCACAGATAAAGAATCTGAATGTCCCTGCCTGATCCAGGACTCTCTTCCCTGTCCTCAACACCCACAAATCTGTGACAGGCAGAGCTGGGCTCACCGCAATTATCCACGGATTAAAGGCAGCTAATTTAGTTTGAGTTATGGAGACTAAATGGGATCGATACGTCGGGGTGAAGCACATAAAAGAGGAATCGATAGGCATTCAGAAATGCAGCAGATGGGTTGTGTAGCTCTGTGGGGTGACGCTTTCGGGGCCGGCGCAGTGGCGATGCCCCAGCGGTGTGGGGACGTGGGAGCGGGTGGCAGGCGATCCCTCGGGCGATGCACGGCAGCAAAACAGAACTGCAACTCAGCACAAGGCTTTCATCGGGTTTTTTGCAGCTCAGCAGACTGGAGGCTGCCGTGACAGGCGTGAGCTCCGGCTCGGCAGCATCCGAGGCACGAGTTTGACAGCCGGCCCCCGCCCGTGCCGCTGCGCTCGCCCCCGCGCTCGCCGGGGACGTCGCGGCTGTGGGGAAACTGGTTTGAGGTTCAACAAGAATTCGGGCAGAAGCTGGCTTGGGCTGTCTACAAGGTGTGCACCAACCAGGCACCCTACAAAGGGTTGCTTGCTGGTGTGAACTGGGGATGTCCCAGTGGCCCCCAGGGTTTCTGAGCCCCTGTGGCCACCAACAAGGGCTTGGTTTGTCTCCCTTGTGCTGGCTCTGGCAGGGCAGCGCGGTGGGAGGCAGGCTCCTTTTTCATAGCTGACAGCCCATGAATATTTATAGCAGCGTATTAAAAATGTCCACCGCATCCCAAATTAGTCATGGGGCCCTGGATAGAACCAGAGTGCTGGGGACGGTGACACTGATGTCACCCCCAGCTCCAGGGTCCGATGGTGGTTGTGTGGCCCTGTGGCCGGGGTGTGATGGAGCTGGGGGGTCCCCAGGAGCAGCTCTTGGGTCCTGCCTTTGGATCAGGCCCCGCTCCTATATCTGACCCCCTCATCCCTCCTGGGTGCCTTCTTGGGGTGCTGGCAGTACCAGGCTCTCTACCCCTCTCAGCACCTTTTCCCCACCATCACATGCTTTAAAAGTCAGGTTTCTGTGGCTGTGACTGGTGTCTCCATCAGATGCCAAGGTGTGTGGGAGCTGCTCCCCCCACTGCATGCCAGGGATGCCCGTTGCCTCTGGGATGTGCAGAGTGCGGCCAGCACAGATGCATTTATCTCCCAGAAAAGCAGGCGAGAAAGGGAATTGGTGTTTTGGTGAATGACTGGAAATTAAAGGGGAAGAAGGGGACCAAGCTATTTCCCAGCTCTTAAGGGTTGGCCGTGATAACAGAGAAAAGAGTAAAATGTAGTTTAGAAAGAATACAAGGGCAAAAATGCTGGAGGGGGTTCTGGTCATGGTGTGGAGCCTCAGCCTGGGAATCAATGGAGGATTGTGCTGCAAGGCCATGGGGGCTGGATATGACCTGGTGGCTCAGCCCGAGGGGGCACAGAGCAGGTCTCCCTGTGGTGTTTGGGGACCCTCCAGCCCATGAGGTGGCTGGATTGGGGCTGAGCTCTGGCAGGGAAAGGTCTCGGGCTTTGCAAAGCTGGGAAACATGGGCAAAAACCCCTCTGGGAAGTTGTTGTTCTCTCTCCACGCCACCTCCCGTCTGTCTGCCCTTTCGCTCTGGTCTCCCTCATCACACGCTAATGACGGTCCTCATTAACGCCGCAAATGAAGGGCCATGGCTTTAATTGCCAGGACGGATCTTGTGCTCATCTCTTGCCGAGTTCCTTGTGGCATTAATGAAGCTCTAAATTCACTTTTATCTCCTGGGGCAGCCAAGAGGAAGGGCTCCTGTGCGGTGGGGGTCCCGCAGCCCCTGCCCGGAGGGGTACAGCACCCAGGCTGCTCCTCAGCCGCATCTCCATGGCAACGCCGAGGGATGCTGCTGCGGGATGCTGCTGTAGGATGCTCCTGCAAGGCCACCGAGGGGAATCCCAGCAGCCTGGGGGCTTTGGCATCACACAGAAATGCCTGTCTGGGCTGGAAGCACAGCTGTCTGTCTGTCCGCCCACAGCAATATCCCTGCGGATATTGCGCATAGGCGCTGCTTGATCTCGACCCTGGCAGCCGCCACTTCAAACCCACGTCCGTGTGGCTTCCCCCGCTCCCCAGCCTCGCCAGCAATGATGAGCATCTCAGAGCAAATAATTACAGAATTAACCCCACAATCCTTTCAGCCCCTATTTTTCCACCCCTGACTGTGTCCTTAGCTTGGCTTCAGTGAGCAGAGGGATAAAAGTCTCCAGCCATTTCCATAGCACAGCACCAGGGCAGCATTTGGCACCAAATATCTACTTCTCTGTAACATCTGTCTTTCTTTTTCACAGTGTTTTTTTTATTACAAGACACATTTGTATTAAAGTAAACACAGCCCAGGAGCGGGGGGCTCGGGGGTCCCTGTGACACATTGGGATGTCTGGGGCTGCTTCACACGAAGGCATGGGGGATGGTTGCAGGATCCATCCTGCTTCCCCCAGGGTCTGCTTTGGGATGTCTTAGGGCAAAAATCAGCCCTGCAGAGGGAAGGTAGAGCTGTGCCTGTGCTTGCTGCCTGGTTGCTGTGGGATGGCGGTGCCTTTGGTGGGGCTGCCCTCTCCTCCCAAAATTATCCCCTTTGTCCCCCCAGGGCGTGCATGGGGAGCTCAGACTGCTCCCCTTCATTTGTTGCTGTTTGTCTATAATTTAGTGTGGGTTTTAGTTATATTCTAATTGAGTTTCATGTGTCACAGCGTGTCTCAAACAGAAAATATAAATATTTAACAACCTCCACTGGTAATAAAGATTCACATTTGCCTCGTTCTGGTTCCCAGTACATGAATATTCTGCACCACACTCTGTGGGTATTAACTTCATTCAGATTTCTCCCCGGTTATGCAATATAACAGTAATGACAGATAGAAGCCAGATCTTTAAAAAAATTATAATCAAAACCAACACCAATAAACCAGTTTGATGTCATTAACTCCCCTCCATTGGTTAGGGGAGCACTAATATGTTCCTTTTCATTGATGGTTCCTCTGTGAAAGTGCTGTGTGGCTGCTCCAGCAGCGCCACAGAAGCTGCCCCAGTCACACCAGTAAGGGCGAGAACTGGGGTGTGTGAAGGGCAGGGGCAGCTCGGTGGGGCAGGAGGTGTCTGAGGCTCGGGTGTTGCACGGCAAGAGCTGAACAGAGCCCGGTTTGGGCTGAAATGAAGCAGGATGCTGCTGCTCAAGTGGGGATGTGTGTGACATGAACTGGCC
Source organism: Pampusana beccarii (assembly GCA_013399365.1). Lineage (NCBI taxonomy): Eukaryota > Metazoa > Chordata > Aves > Columbiformes > Columbidae > Pampusana > Pampusana beccarii. Next base: position 2,653,573 of record VWYH01007034.1, on the reverse strand, counting down.
ATCACTGGTCCCTGCCTGGGCTGGACTCAAGCTGTCCCAGCCGGGGGCTCAGGGGGTGAAATGGGTTGGGGATTGGTGGAAGCCCCCTGTGATTTTCGGGTGGTGGCTGCTACCTGCAAGGAGAAGCTGGAATCTCCCCCCTCCAGCCCTGCACGCATCCCCTGGGCTCCCCACACACCATGGGGACGCTGGATCCCACTGGCTCTGCCCTTCTCCTGTGTTGGCAGCCCCGACACGCCAGATCGGCATCTCCTGCACCCACGAATCTCGTATTTGCCCTGCGCAGCTCTGGCCACATGCATTCACAAGGGCTGGGCAGCTCCATATCCATATTTTTTTACCCCATTCAAGTGGTGACCCTCGCAGCCCTCAGTGCCACCCACTGGGTTCAAACCCCAGTAACCAACTGCTCGTGTTAGGGATGCGTTAGGTTAATTATGACCCATGCCAGAGAAAGGCCACGGCAGGGCTGTGTGATTCCGCTAAATGGTGTTGTGCTGGTTAAAAGCACCTTGGGCACCACCGGCACAGAGAGGAGCGACTGGAGCCGGCACGGAAGAGGGGACCCCACTGAGTGGCCGGCACGTAGTTTGTGCCCGGGGTTTTCTGGGGTGGCCGCGTTGCTCTGTCACCTCCAGCATCGCTCCCCTCGCTGGGATTTCACACATCCGTACACACACCTTGCTCCTGCGATGGCTGAACGCTGTTTCTTGACGGCGCTGGGCTCGGCAGCGAGCTGTTGCCTGGGCTCCCGTATCTCATGAAGCTGTTGCAAGCTGCTGAAAATTCAAAGTGCTGTTTTAATTACGTGCTATGAGGAAAGCAGCCTAAATCTTGGAAGGAGGCTGACAATGGGACTGTCAGGATATTTTGCCGTGGCAGAAACCCAGAATACATCCCAAGGTATCTCTAAAAGGGAAAAATGTCAGGTATGTCTGTGAAATAATAACTAATAACCTATAAACAATGACATCACTGTCCACCTCGCTGCTGGGGAAGTGATTTAGAGATGCCTTGCCTAAGTGAAACGAGAACATCTGCTCTCTGCTGGAAAGAGGAGGAAGATCTCCTCATCAGCATTAAATTTAAATGAGCCAGCTCTCATTTGCACACTTTTATGGTGCTCCGGCTCCTGCAAGAGGGTGACTGGGGAGCGCAGGCTTTGGTGGAGGCTCAGCAAGCTGGTTGTCCCACCCCGCCTTCCTGAAAGTGCGAAAATTAGACTTTTCTACCCAAGAAGGTTCCCCCAGGTGCAAACTGACCCATCGCAGCCCCACAAGCAGCCAAGGAGTGATCAGGTATCCCCTTGCCCAGCGTTTCGTGTTCAGCATCTCTTCCCACCCGGCCCCTTCTCCCATGGGAGGGTGAGGACAAAGTGTGACCCAGTGTCCCCAGGGGTGTGATGGAGAAATCTGGTGCTCTGGGTGGTTTAAAAATTGCTTTAGGGCTAAATGGGGCTGGGATGAGCCCAACCCAGCATCTCGCAGCGGGTACCCGTGCGCCCCAGCACTCCCATGCTCGGCTGCCCCGCTCCTCCTCAGTAACCTGCATCTCAAGCTGCCAGCAGGCTTTGGCGTGCTCCACATTACTTTTAATTATATTTTACTTTAAAGGGCCACTAAGTACAAAGATTTCCCAGCAGAGGCTGTATTTAAAAAAAAAAAAAAAAGTAAAGGGGTAAAAAAGAAGCCTTTTCCACATCAAGGGTTGTTGGGGATGGGCTGGAGTATGAATAATGAGTGGGTTTTAAGCAGGGAAAGAACAAAGTTTGGGGTGTAGGAGGCCCGGTGGCTCTCAGGGGTGCCTGCAGCTCCTGGCCAAACTCACCTGTGGATGCAGAGCCCTGTCCCCAGAGGAAGGGCAGCTGTCCCAGTCATCCCATCCCATCCCATCCCATCCCATCCCATCCCATCCCATCCCATTCTCTTGCTTGTGACCCAGCATCCTGCTGGCTTGGCAGTGTGTACCCCCTGTCAGCAGCCCTAGGCCAGCCCCACTGTCCCCTGTCCTGCCTCTCTCCTCCCGGTACCCCCCTGGGATGCGTTTCTCCATCCCCCTGACCTCACTACTGTTCGTCTTTCCTTGGCAGAATAGGAGACATCTCTGTCACGTCAGTCAGTCCTTGCTATCAGTGCTGTGTGCTTGTTTAATATTTATTTATTTTGAAACCGTTTGGGTCATTTGCTCCTCAGGTGGAGGGGGGAAGCTGCTGTTTTGGGACAGGGGAAGGGGTACAGAGGGTGCAGTGTCCCCCCCAGGGAGCCAGGAGATGGCACTGGCTGCTTTGGGGTAGGGTGGTCACCCCCTTCCCCACAGCAGCATGGCCCTTGTGAAGGGGATTGTTGAGTTTGACCTCCAGGACACAAAGCTCAGCTGGGGCTGCCACAGCCACCTTGACTAGGGCAAATTTTTGTTAATCCTTTTTATATGACTCAAAACCTGGTTTGCTCATGCCTAGCCCCCAACAGCACCAGGAGCTGCTGCCCTCTCCATGCGCCCTCTTCCCTCACCCAGCTTTTCTCAATTAACGCTTGCTCAGCAGGTGCTGATCAATGTTCCATCTCCTGCCTTCCACGTGCAGACCCTGGGGCAGGAGGTTGGCTGAAGGTGGTGCTGCAGCTTCGGGGCGATGGTGTCTTCTGGCTGGAGCTCCTGAATGCTCAGGTAAGAGTCCAGGCTAAACTGTCGTGGTGGGGCCTCTTGTTGGTGTTGTGCACCTTGCGCCAGGGCAGCGGAGATGCCCTTGGGTGCCTCTGGCTGCTGGGAGCTCCTGCATGGAGATGTAGGAATTGCTGTTCTTGAGTCTGGAGTTGCTTGGAAGGGTGGTAGGGTGATTTTTGGCTGCGCTGCTGTTGCTCAGAAGGTTTCTTTTCCTTGCAAATGTATATGTGTGGAGCAAGGTCTTGGTGCTGTGATCCTTGCCAAGCCCAGGGGTGAGCTCTGCCTGGTGCGAGCTGGGTGTTTGTGTGGCTCTGCCCTTTTCTTTGTCTGATACCTCTGCTCTGGTGGCTTTTTGACACCTTGTCCCCTCTTTTCTGTGGCCACCCTGAGCTGTGGCGATACCTTCCTGGGCTTACTGGGAGCCCTTGCAGAGGTGCTGGGGGCCAAGACAGGCACAACTGGGAGAACCACGCAATGTTCTCCAGCATCCTGGTGCTCAGCAGCGCTCGGGGATTTGGGGCTTGGCAACAAGCGTCTCATTTCCCTCTTGTCTCTTCCTGTCAGACAAGATTTGAAGATTCAATTAGAGTGGGAGCCGCTGATAGCGGCGCTGCTGGCGTGCTGCTCGCACCCCGCGCTCGCGCTGCATGGGAACCAGATGAAAGCGATGCAAGGGGGGTGGGGAGAGGAGGGTATGGGAAAGGGAGGATCTTCGGCTGGGAGAAAAAGGCAAGAAATGCAGATTTGAGGGGAGCAGAGGGATTGTTGGAGGCTCGGGATGTGCTCCAGCCCCTGGAGCTGCAGAGCAGTGCCCGCTTGGGAGAGGGATGCTGGGACAAGGGGGACCTGCTCCAAAATCCCCTGTGGGTACTTGGGGGGGTGAGATGGGGTGTCAGGGAGGAGATTGCTCTCCTGAAACCTCATCTCACAGAGCTGGGTCTTCAGAAAGGCAGCAAGGTTAAGCCAGGAGTGGGGCCGGGTCTTGACACCTGAGGGGATGGCAAGGCAAAGTCTCCAGAGTGTGCCAGCTGGCGAGATGCCTTGACCAAGAGGCAGAAAGCTGGATTGCAGTTGTTTGGGTTTTTTTCCCCTTTTAAAAGGCTGCTTCTCCCTCAAAAGCTGTGCTTTGTTTTGCACTAATGCTTCAGAGAGGTGTAGAGCTGCAATAAACGCGAGAGGGTGTTAAATAGGGTCAATGTCCAGCGTGGCGCTGGGTCCTTGCCTCCCATCCAGGGGAGGTGTCTTTGTGGGGTTGATGGACTTTTGTGCCTTTTGAGGGTCAGAGCCAGGATCTGGCAACAAAAACACCCTGCTTGCCCACCCAGGATAGTCCTGAAAGGCCAATTCCCTCTCTTCTCAAAGTTTTCTGGAGGTAATAGCAGTTGTTAAGGAGAATGTGTTTTGGTGTTCTTTTTGTTTGTTTGTTTAATTTTTTTTTAAGATGGTGGCACAGGAAGATTTTTATTATAAATTATGTTTTCACTATAAGTTATATTTGTGAACCCCAGATCTGGGACGTGGGCTGGGCTCAGTTTTTGCTAAGTCAGGAGATTCAGCCACATGGATGCTCCAGCCCCAAGCGGCTCAGCCTTTGCAGACGTAGCAGTTCCCAAAACTCGGGCCGTATTCAGGCACAGATTGATTGCGTACCAAAAAGTCAAGGCGTAAACATTGATCATGCAGGAAAGTGCTGGTCATCAGACAAAATTAAGCATTCCCCAGCCTAAATTATTAATTCCTTTCTGCACACCAAATGGATTGCGCTGGTCGTGTATGTCCACTCTGCACAGTGGTTGTGCTTCATGCCGTAGTATATTTTCCCCACAACTACTTGTCTGGCTCTTCACTTAATAAAGATTGAGAGAGACAATAAAAACATTCATTAAAGAGGAAAAAAAAAAAAAAAAAAAGATGAAGCCCTGCTTGTAGCCTCAAGCAGTTGGTTTTATTAAGCAATTGCTTCTCCCAAACCCTCCACGGTGGTTCCTGGTGCTGGTACCCAACCCTGGGGTTTGGGGATGCAACACCAGGCTGGGAAGCCCTGGAATGCTCGGGGTGAAGCTCATGGCCATGGGACCAATGGGATAAGTGAGAAGGACAAGAAACCATCCAGGTGATGAAAAAGGGAATTAGCGAAATAAGCTCTTGGGAAAAGCAGCTGTTTGGATGGGGTCATGCAGGGTTAAGTTGTTATCTTGTGTCTCAGAGGTGAGGCTGGTCTCCTGCTCCTCCCAGGCCCTTGACTGCTGTTCTCAGATGTGAATTGCTCTTCCAGCTGTGGCACTGAGTGATGGGAGCACTCGGAGGGCTGTGCTGGGGCTGGGGGGACAATGGGAGGGAGCAGGGGCTGCGTGGGGCTGGGTTTGATGGGTGTCTCTCTGCTGTAGCTGCATCAGCTGAAATCCGGCGAATGGTGTTTCTCAGGAGGTGAATTTAGTGATGGGGGTGGCCAGGACCCCTGTGCACAGAAGGGCTCTGATCCCCCCACTCCCTGTCATCAGTGGGCTGGGGGGGCAGGGACAAAGTGCTTTTGAGCAGCACTCGGGTCTGTGAATCAGTCGTGGGAGGCACATTCTGCCCCCAAACTGTGACAGCTGAAACGAAATGTGTGTTTTCTCTCCAAGGCATGAGAAGAGCTTTGGATCTTGTTGCAATTTATCACTCAGCCCTGAGCCAGATGCCTATATGGGTTCAATCTATAGCTCCCAGAACTGATAGAAATATTATCCCATCTTATTAAAATCGCCCACAGCTACTGCAGCTGTATGTCAACAGCAAAACAAATAGCGACCAGTTCCCATCGGTTTGGAGCCTCTCCGTTGAGGCTGTCTTCAATCCGCTTCCTGTTAAACTGGTTACAGATGTCGGCTTTTCCCATTCCAGCTCAGTGTAGCTCCTGTACAGCCGACTCCAAATCCTGTTACCACGTCAGAGCTCTCTTTGGTGAGCATCAGCTCAGCTAAAGCTCCTCCACTGATGTGAAACGTTGCTCACGGTGTTTTTCCTAGAAATACTGCTAAGAAAGAGAGTGCAAGGCTGTGCACCCCTGAAGGAGCCCAGAGATGGTGGGGGCAGCTCTGATGGGGGGGAAAGGAGAGCAAGAGGGCTGTGCTGGGATAAAAGTGGGGATGCTTCCACCTCCTCCTCCTCAGGTCACACAGCTCTCATTGCTGCTGAGGGTCTGTGGGCTAATTTGGGCTGCATCACATCTGCTGCCAGAGGCATAATCCATATTGCAATTTGCAAACCCGCTTCCTCTCACCCCTCCAAAACCACCATGGCCCTAAAATTCCTGCCATCACCCCTGCTGTTCTTGGCTCACCCCCATCTCTCTCTCCTGTGCTATCTTTGGTATAATTAGGAGGCCAGGACTGTGTGTGTGAGGTGGACGTGACCTCATTAGTTTCTTATACTGTATTGTAGTTTCTTCTCATTTACATCCCTAATCCCTAAATGTGCAGCTCTATTCTCTGGGGTCACTTCCTGCTGCCAGCTGAAGCAGGAGGTGACAAATGTCCTGGCTGGGCTGCGATAGGCTCTGTGTTCTCATTCCTATAAGATCCACAACCAAGATCGCTCTTCCCTGACAAGAACATCTTTATCTCTGTTTGCTGTAATACACGGATTCCAAAATCCTGCTAGGCTGGTGCTGGCTTGATCCTCTTGACGTTTGGATGCTTCCTTTTAAACTTAGAGGATATATGGCTCTGTTGAGCCTTTCTTCTTTTCCTGTCCTAGTTGGAGGAGGAGTGCTCTTTGAGATGGGAAGGTTTGCATCATCTCTGCTGTGTGATGTTGGATCTCTTTATAGGGCAGGTATCTTCTAAAGCAAAATGTTTTCAATTCTCACGGCGAGCATAATTCTCAAAAATGTACGCAATAAACAAAATGAGCCAAATGTAATTAAAATGTAGACAGCATATAATCTGGTAACCCACTTAGAGGCTCAAAGCTTCAGCTTTTAAAAAAATGTTTGCTCCAAATCCATTTAAATAAACAGACCGAAATACAAAGGCTCTCTGTACGTTATCAGGATATAAAGAGAATCGGATCAAAAGCAGCTGTGGCCAGGCTGTACATATGTAGCGAGGAAATTGCTTGATCTAAGGCTGCACCTTGCACATGCAAATATGTTTGTGGACCTTCCTGTAAATTGCATTTGCACAACGATTGAGCTGTTGGGCTGCTGGGCTGTGCTCTGCTGGGCGGGCAAAGGTTGGTGTTTGCCCCACCACAGGAGCCTTTGCTGGGTAAGAGATGGAGCTCCTGGTGTGTTGGTGTGACTGCTTTGGCAGGAGTGGAGTGAGGCCAAAGACCAGCTGAGCTTTGCCTTCTCCATGGGTGCAGACACTACATCCAGAGGGAGCAATCACTCAGAAACATGGGAAAAAATGGGAATCCGCATCCTAGGCACCCATGCCATGGGCTCTCCACTTGCCTGGTGTCACATGTGCCACGTGCTGCCACGCTTGTGTCCCCATGGGCTTGCAGGAGGATCTCCTGACAATGCGTGTTGGGGCTGTGGGGTTTGCATCTCCTCTTCTGCCGGGACACTGTCTCTCGCAGTTCTGCAGCAGAGTCCAGCTGGCCTTGAGGTTTTGCCAACAGCCATGTGATTTGTCTTGGGCTGGACAGCACAGGCTGTGAATCCAAGATCAAGTGCGCTCCCAGGCCAGCAGGGTTCAGCAAAGAGAAGGCATTTTGGGTCACACAAGAGCATCTTCCTATTGCTCTCACAGGTGGTTTTGAGGTAGCTGGAGCTCTTGGGTGCTCAGATATACATGATGTGGAGGGCTACCAGGGAAAAGTGAGAAAGCAATTTCTAAAGACATTTTAAGGATTACAAACATTGCCTTGGTTCAGCCTGGTGGATGTCTGCACTCAGGACGAGTGCTGCCTGCAGAAAATCCTTTACCCCGGCCCTGATGAAAGAAGGTTTCTGGCTTGCGCCGTGGCCGGGAGCGCCCAGTGTGGTGTGTCTCTCGCTCGGGGCCGTGTCTGCCCGCCCCGGGGATGCTTGCGGCGCGGTTCCCGCCGTCGGGGCCATCTCCCGTTGTGGCCGGGAGTCGCACCGGCAGAGGGAGCTCCGGCCGCGTCCTCCGAGCAGGGGAGACCGGACCGGGGGTACCCGCTGCTCCCGCGGCTGGGGGCGGCGGGCGCCTTCCCGTTCGAGGCTCGGTTCCCCTGGGAGCTGCTGGCCGGAATCGTGTCCCTTCCCAGCCCAGGGGCCACCTGCTCCGGACGGGGTGGCCCCCCGCGGGGAGCCGGAGGGGACACGCAGCGGTGACCCACATGCTCCGAGCCCAGCGGCACTGTCTCCGTTCGGAAACGGTGGGGGACATGGCGGGGGAAGCCGCCAAGGGCCCTGCAGCGGGGCGAGGCCTCCTCCCGCTCCATCATCTCCTCCCCCCTGGCCCACCTTCTCCCCGCCTTGCCGCTCACAGGCATCCCCCTCTCCCGGTGCTGCAGAGTGTCCCACCGGGGTCAGCCTCTGTCTAGGGCAGGGCAGGGCTTCCCCTCGCCCCAGCCTCCAGCGCTCGGCCTTGCGGATCCCCCTGGTCCGCTTCCTGCCCACCGCTGGCAGGGGGTGACCGGGCCCGACCCCCAGCCGGGCAGCGCCGGCGGGTGCGCCCCGTCCAGCCCCGCCGGGGAACCGTGACTGCCCGTCCAGCTGTGCTGCCTGGACGGACACCCGCGACAGCCAATGGGGAGGCGCGGAGGGGCCGGGGAAGCTCCCCCATTGGTGGCGAGGGGAGGAGGAGCCGGGACTTGAAGTTGGAGTGAGGGATCCAGCTGTGCGGAGCGCTCGGCTCGGCCGCCCGCGGGAGCATCCTCCGCCGGCCGTCCCCGGGGCGCCGGGCAGCACTCCCCCGCCCCGGGCAGATGTTGGGGCGCGGAGGGGGCAGGCAGAGCCGCTAAGGCGGCCCGCCCCACGGGTGGAGGCCAGCACCGGCAGCGGGGGCCGCCCCGCCGCCTCCCTGCCTGCGGCTTGCCCGGCTCGGGCCCCCGGAGGCACGGCGAGGAGGAGCTACGGAGCCGCCGAGGAAGAGCCGGAGCCGGGCAGAGCCAAGACTTTCATCCGCCTTAATGACCTGTCCGGGGCCGGGGGCCGCCCGGGGCCGGGGGACAGGGAGGCGGGCAGCGGCGACTCGGAGGCGGAGGCGCTTCCCTACCCGGCGCTGGCCCCCGTTGTCTTCTTCTACCTGAGCCAGGAGAGCCGGCCGCGGAGCTGGTGCCTCCGGCTGGTCTGTAACCCGTATCCTTTGCAGGTGCTCGGCAGCGAGGTAAGCCCTGCGGGGCCCCCCATCCTCGGAGCGGCGGGCAGGGCGGGGAGCATCTCCCGGCTGGAGCCCGCCGGCTGATGGGGAAGGAACCAGGATTTGGGGGACCCATCATCCTCCGTCCCTGGGGTAAGCGGGGGGAACCCAGGCGGTGCTCGCCCCCTCCCCGGTGTCCGGCTGGGAAGTTTTGCGGGCTGTTGCAGGGGCCTCGGTGCTCCCTGGCGGGATGCAGAGGAAAAAGGCGTTCGGGGCTCCCCTCCCCCGGCCGCCCCGCCGCGGTGTCTCGGCTCCCGCGGGCTCCGTCGCGCCGCTCCACGGGGAGTCGCGGTGGGAGTCGCGGCGGGAGCCCCGGGCGACCCTTCCTCCCCCGGGGATCGGCCTCCGGTGTCCCGGCTTCTCCCGGCGCACCGAGGGATCGTAACCCCAGTCTCCCCCCACCTTGCACGACGGTTCTTCCTCCCTGGCCCCGTTTCTCGTCAGTTTTAGGCTCTTTGGTCCCTTCCCCGAGGGTTTTAAGGGGGGTGCAACCTGGGGAGAGGTGGTGGGGTTGGGAGGGTTGGTTTGCTGCCCTGCTCCAGAGTACCTAAATAATTCAGGGCGTGTGAGGCTGGGCTCTCTGCACTCCCCTGGGGGATGCTCCTTGCTTGGACGGGTTGGAGCAACGTGGGGGTCACAGTCCTGGGGTGTGCATCAGACAAGGGCTGCTGGTCACCAGGTCCTGGGGTGAGCTGTGACCCCACAAAGGCATCTGGTCTCTTTCTGGACTCTCCATCTGCTCCGGCACAGGCTCTGTCCGAGCTGTTTTAGTCAAGTTTAAGCTTTCAAAAGAAGAGGAGGGGGTGGAAAAGAAATAGAAAAGACAATAGAAAAAATTATATCTTGTCATGGTCTTGGCGCCTTTAAAGCCTCCCTTGGAGTTCGAGTTGCAAGCAGCACACGGTTTGGAGCATCACAAGTGTTTTACCATCCCCGAACTTCAGTTCCATTTATTATTTGCAGGAACAAAACCCCAAAATGAAATAAAGCAGAGCGATGTGTCTTCCAGCAGGGGCTGGTGCGGGAGAGGCAACCGCTGCCTGGGAAGTTCCCAGCTCTGCGCTGCTCTGCCTGCGCGAAAGGCAGGCGAGGACGTATGGGCAGCAAACCCACATCTGGAATGCGAGAGGCTGTGCGGTAGCGGGGAGGACATGTTACATGGTACAGAGGGCCAGAATATCCTGTGCGAGTCCTCTCCTGGTGTGTGGGAACTGTTAGGAATTACATCTCGGCTGAGGTCGGTGTGCCAGGGAAGAGTGGCGAGGTTCTGCTAGCATTGCGAATATTGTTTTACTTGAGCTTCAGCAATAATTTATCTGATAAACAGGCTGCCTTCTTTCCTAAAATGTCCCCCAGGAGGGGAGAAACAAGATTTCTCTTCACAGTCATGAATACTCCCAGCAGTCTTCCCCAAATCTCTCTCACACCAGCTAAGCAGTTCAAAGCTGCGTTTATTTAAGCATCTTAGGAAATCTTGAAACTTTGTCAAGCCTTCTGTTTTGGGAAGAAGTATTAATGGTAGGCTGCAAGTCACTGTGCTCTTATTGCCTACTATGACTAATATTATTTATGATTGCTGATTTAAAAACATTTTCAAGTATATACATATTTTTTTTTCTTCCTAATGATGGTGTTTTGAAGCAGGTGTTAACACCTGCATGTTTTTAGTCATCTTCAGTAAACCCCCCCACCCCTATAATGGCTTGAGATGCGTCTCCTCCTCTGTGGCTGCAAATACAAGCAGATTAACTTTTGTCCTTGGAAAAATAGTGGTATTGTGGGCACCTGCAAGCATCGCTGTGAGCGGGGGATGAGCATTAGGTGCAGCCCTGCAAGCTGGGATTTTCCTTCTTGCTAATTTTTCACTCCTTACCGACAGAAAAAGGCACTTGCCAGCAGCCCTGGGGCCACGGGGGACAATGCTGCGGGTCTTCGAGTCGTGTGTCTGCATGCGGCTGTTTGTTTTCAGGGTCACTGACCCAGAATTGGGGGAGTTTATTTAAAACCAACATGAAAAAAGCAGTTCAGCTTACAGATGAGAGGAAGGCAGTGGCCAGCTTGGGCACTCATGCTGCATCCCATCGCTTGTTGGGCTGTTCAGCAGAGCAACGTCTTGCTCGTCCCTTTGGCTCTGCAGCCCAAATGTTGGCTCTGAGTCCAGTGCTTGTTTATATTTATTACTTTTATTTTTTTGCCTTTAGCGTGGTAGGTCAGTAAAGTGGCCCTTCTCAGGCTGTAATCTTCTAGGAATCATGCCCCGGTGCTAAAACCGTATAGTCACGTTGCTGGAAAGTGGTTGTTGCCACCAGCTGCCCTGGAGAGGAGTGACAGCACTCGGCCTCACGTGGCTGGTGAATCCTGCCCTGGAGGGTTTGAGGCTTTTGCTGGATTCTGGGTTCTGTCACTCTCTTGGGTGGTTTTTACCTTTTTGCGGGTGATGCTGACTGCCTGTGCAGAAATTGGGTGGGAAGGCTCTCGTTTGAGCTGTGCCTGTGGAGATGCACGGTTTGCCAAGGCGGGTTTGCGGTGCTCTAACCTGGCTGATAAACTTCGCTGCCAGCAGGGTGTTGGGCAGAGGTGCTGGAGCTGCTCCTTCTCCCTCAGCTACCCCGGGAAGGGCAATTTGTGTCCCTTGGGTGCAGCTGAAGCTCCTGGGATGCTGTTCTCCATCCCTGTCTGGGCAGCTTGTGTGAGCGTGGTAGCTGAGGCTGGGATGCAGGGTTAGGGGGAGCGTGATGGTTGATGTGCTGAGTGCCCAGCCAGGATCTAAAGTGCTGTCAAGGTGGTTTGTCAGGCTTTTCTACTGTGTTTCAGAACATCCTCTGCCTGGGCCAGGGCGGTTTTTCTCTTGCTGTCTGGAGATGGGAGGATCCATGCTGCTCTCCTGCTCCTCCTCTCCCTTGGGGCTAGAAAGAGGTCATGAAGTCTCCTGAAATACTCCAGAGCCTGAAATCTTGAGGTTTTAACCCTAAAAGCATATCACTCTTGCAAAGCTGTCCACCCCTTCTTCTCCATTGTGGTTTTAGAGTGAAAACCTGGCTGGGGCCAGGTGTGCCATGCCGTGGGGACCCAGGGAGCCTGATTTGTCCCCTGTGTGTTCCTTGTGGCTGCGGGATGAAGGGCTCTGCCCCACGTAAGGACAACCTGCCTCAAAAGGGCAGGAGCAGGGACACGGCTGGGACGTGTTCAACGGTGATGGCGCTGGACCCATGGGCTCGGGGCTGGGAAGATGATAACAGGCAGGGATCCTGGTGTGTGTGCTGGCAAGGCGGTGAGAGGAGAAGCAGGCGTCTCCAGGGGGAGAAAAGAGGAGGCAAGCTGGTGACTTGACTTTCACTTCTGAAATAAAAGCACCAGGAAGGCTGGGAGGATGAAACGCTGTAGCAGGGTCTGTGCCAGGCTGCTCCTCTGATCAGAGACAAGAAATGAGGCTATTTGTTGAGACTTGCGGAGTGATTGAAGAGCAGGGATGGAGAAAGTGGGGAGGATGCTACTGCTTGGTGTTAAGAGCTCTGAATAGGAAAATAACAGTGTAACTGAAAGGGCCTGTGATCTCTATTGTAGTACTGAAATCTGCCTCTTCCCCCGCGCAGTGTCTGCCTGCAGAGCGCTGCTGCCTGGAGAGCTGCAAAAAGCTGCTGAAAGGTGCCGTTTTGGGGAGGTGCCCCCAAATTAGTTGAAATTCCATCTTTTTTCTTCCTGGTTTGGCGGGTGAAGGGCAGCCCTGTAAACGCCCTTGCTGGTGGGGGGGAGGTTTGGGTGGCACTGGGAGGAGCGCTCCTGTGTTGCCTGGTGTTCCCATGCACGGTCCCCGGAATTTGGCTTTCAAAATTGACTTTAGGGAAGAAACGCATCTCGATCCGGTCACGGCAACCAGCCCTGCTGCCTGCCTTCGCTCTGCAATACCAGAGGGCTCTTCCAGCCGCCGCTTCGCACGGCCCTGCTTGCTTCCCGTTAGCGAGAGGTGGATGATCAAAGGCTCCGTCCCGGGGAGCTGCTGAGTGCCCCCAGTTCTCGCTGGAAGTCGGCAAAGCTGCAGATGGCCAGCGGGACCAGAGCCCTTGGCAGAGCTGAGGTCTGTGCTGGGCTCGCTCACGGGACGGCTGGAGCTGCCGTGCTGGAGCTCCGCATGTTGTGGAAGGCAGCGACGGCCCCGCCGATGGGGGTGGTCTGTCCTCACCCGCCGAGCCCACCCCGAGCCCCATGGGTCTGCGTCCTGGCACCGCTCCACGTCGCCCGGCTGGATCCCCCTATCCTGGAGGGACGTGTCTGTGCCCGACCGCACTGGAGCAAGGAGTCTCCTGCGTGATGGGGAGAAGAACTGAACCCACTGAGCTGTGCTGTGTTTTGGGCTCCCCAAGCCGGCGGTGCCTCCTGGAATGCTCCCTCCCGTGGGGTGGGCACTGGGTGACCAGCACCCCGTCACCTCAATGTGTGCTCAGGGTCCCCGGCTGTGCCGGCTCGTGGGGAGAGCTGGGCCTGCGTGTGCTGCTGTTTGAAGGGCTGAGCTGTAGCAGAGTTAAAAATATACATATATTTTTTTTAATCAACAAGATGTGTTTTGAGGGGAGAGTACGCGTAGTGTCCTTTAAACTTTGGTACGTTTATTCCAACCTCAGTTTTGGGTTTAACAAAGAAAAAGCTTCCGTTTGAGAGGCTGGACCTGAAAGGGATCTTGTTTTGATTTTAAAAACCCCACAAAGAGTCAGAATCTGTTTGCTTCATCTGTGTCTGATCAGTCCCATGGCACCTGAACTTGTTTCTTTCCCGTCACCCTGATCACTGGCTGGTGTCTCCCACCCCTCATCAATCAGATGGAAATGCTGTGGCCCAAGCCTTCGCCTGCTCCGCACCCCTTCCCTGGCTCATGGGGGGAAATGAGAAATGTGCCTAGCCAGGCTGGGGGGGCTCCTGCAGCCCCTCAGCCCCCCAGCCAGGGCTGAGCATCCTGCTGCTCCCCAGGGCAGATGCTGGTGCATCCCTGGGCTCACACCAGCTCCTGGGCAGGGATCTTGGAGAGAAGCAGGAGCCATCTGTCACCTTTAGCAAGGGCAGCGTGAGGGTGGCGGGGTTATTTCCCTTCTCCGAGGGAACAAATAGCTGCCAAACCTCTTCCCTGCTGTTCACAAACCCTTCAGGAGCGAGCTCAGCAGGAGGAGCAGGCGCTATTCACCTCCCAGAGCAGCCAGCATCCTCCCCGGCAGAGCTGGGAGCCTGTCCATCCCAATCCGAGGGATGCAGCGCATCCCACCAGGGCTCTCCGGGCCCATCCCCAGCCCGGCTGTGCCGGCAGCCGGGCGCTTCCTTCGCTCCCTGCTTGTGCGTGTGTGTTTTTCAAGGAGATTCTTCTGCGAATTCCCTCTTCCAAGCTGTTGTGTCACATCTGGAAGTTTTTGTAGGAGTTTATCCAAGCGCTGGAGTACAGAGCAGCTTTTTCTCATTTAAAAATCATAGGCTGGCATTTTGAAGCGGGCTGGCGGCGCGGGGCTGGGGGGTGGAGGGAAGGGGAGAGGGAAGCTGTCTGCCAAAAAGGAGACTGGAGCAGAGGAATCGTAATGACTTCCAGAAGTTTTCTTTCTTTCTTCCTTTCTTGCTTTCCCTCCCACTCTCCCGGCGCGCAGACAAAAGGCTCGGCCTCATGCGGTTCATGGTTATGTCATCCCGGCGTGGGGAGCCCCGACGAGAGGGTTGGCCCCGTCCTGCCCGGGGACCCCGCTCTGCTCGGGGACAGCTCTGCCCTGGCTCCGTGTAGGAAATCCGGGACAAGGGCTCCCAGACGGGGCCGTCTCTGGGGACCTGCCTTTCATTTGGGGTTGGGAACCGAGGCGGGGTGGCCAGGGGGGAACCTCAGCCTCTTTGTGCCCCAGGACTGGGGGGCTCAGACAGATGGGCGGTAATTTGGGATGGGGTAGGACCACCCCAGCTCATCCGTGGAGCCAATGTGTCTCCTGGTCGATCTGTGCAGACTCGCTGTTCTCGACTTGATCAGCTTTTTTGTTCTCTCCCCCATTCAGTAGCGCTGGGTGTTGGAGCCGGTCTGGAAATGCCCGGGATTTTATGATGCATAGAAAACTTTCTGCTTTCTTCTCCCCCTTCGCCCCCCTGCAGATATCTTGGCATTGTGCTGAAAAATGCATTTTACCCATTTTTTGCTTTAAACTCCGTTTCACTTTTTTTTCCCGGGCAGAAAAGACCAAGTTTTTGATTGCCCCACATTCCCTGCCTGAGTGTCTCTCGTTTCTCCTTTTTCTTTTCCTACTGTTTTGCTGGAAGGGAGCAAAACCTTTGGCCAAAATGAACCTCCCTGATAGCTTTTTCATTTGGATCGTGAAATCATTTTCCCTTGGAAGAGGAGCCTTGGGGAGCCTTTGCCCCCGGTGGCTTTGCTGGCCGCTGTGGATGGGGAGGAGGGTCTGGGGGAGCGGGGCCATCTGCGGGGAACGGGGGACGGAGCATCCGGAGTCAGGTTGGGAGGGCTTTGAAGCTTCGCTGTGGTTTGGAGGGGGTTGAATTTCCTAGTTAATTAGGAGGCCTAAGTGTTTCTGGGTTTGTTACGAGGCCAGATCGTGGTTTTTCCTTTCCCCGGCGCCTTGGCTCCGCTGAGCGACCTAGATGCGAAATATTCCCTTTGGTCGGTGATGCACGCGGAGGTTTCCCCCAACCTGCGTTTGTTTGGCTTCAGTTTTCGCCAGCCTTGGCCTCTCACCCAGGAATCTGGCCTGGCGCTAAGAAATGAGAGAGGNAAAAAAAAAAAAAAAAAAAAAAAAAAAAAAGGAAATTCTCATGGTTTTATACAACAGAGTGAGTAACAACTGATCGTGCTTCGGGATGCTCTCACATCTGCTTTCTACCAAAGCCCCGGCAAAGTGGCTTCGAGCAGATGGAAAAAGCACATTTTTCAGCCTGAGTATTTGCGGAGAGAAACTTCCAGGCTCTGTCTGGGCCACGGCTGCCGTGGCACCGGCTCCTGCCTGACGGGAACCGGGCTGTGGGGGCGCCAGGGGAGCACCGCGCACCCCGGGGGCACGGCCGGGCAGGTCCTGGGCTGAGCCCCGCGCCGGGGCCGCGCATGCGTGTGAAACCGGGACGTACCCGCGACTCGACCTCTAGAAGTTCACCAGTTAGTCACAAGCAGATGGAAATGGTCTATTGGTTTGGCTCCGGCGCCTGGAACATGGTTTTGGTCGGGATTTTTAACGTGTTTTCTAGGTGGGACTTGATGTTTGGTGCTTCTTTGTTTGTTTGTTATTTTGCTGGCTTTTTGTGTGTGGGGGTTTGTTTGTTTGGTTCCCCCCCCCAAAAAATTTTGTCTCTCTGTGTCCTCCCCGCTTTGCCTCTCCTTCCACTGGGATGACTCCAGGGTGAGGGCAGGAGGAGGCTGAAAACAGGAACAAAATGCTAAAGCAGGTGATGGGCGAGAGCGGGGAGCTTGGCACAGACAAGCTTATAAAGGAAAGGGGATTTATTTACTGTAATCCTGAGACTAGCCCCACACCTACAGGGTTCCCGATGCAAAGCATCCTTATATTTATCTCCAATTTGGGTCTTTTCCAAGAGGTTTCCCTTGGTGCATCCACTGAACCGGCCTGGAGATGCTCCCTAACCCCGGGGCTGATGGCAAACCCGCAGCTGGCGTTGGAGCTGGGCGAGGGGATTCACCCACCTTGGCAGCCCAACCGCCTGGCGGGGGGGTTTATGCCTTTGGGATTTCCTGTGATTCATAACTTAATCAGGTCAGGTTTAGCGCTCACTCCTCCTACGGCGCTATCGACTGTCTCAGCTGCGCGCTCCCGAGATGCTGGTGGCCAGAGCAGCCCAAGGCTGAGCCCCCCCTGCCCAGATGGCAGACAGGGCTAGTTAATGATTTGTTAATTCAATTAGAAAGTGCTCATTAACCTATGGCGAGGCTGAAGCTCTCTTCTGGAGGGCAGGGCTCCCCCCCGCCCCGCCATGCCTGCGACTCCCTCTGCCAAAACATTTATTTGGTGTTAAGCTGCCAGCCACACTATGCAAATATAGATGTTAATCGTGAATAAAGGTTCATTTTTAGCTCTGGGTTGAGACTAGACTTGGGAGGAATCTGGCTGCAGGGGGTGGTGGGGAGTGCTGCCTTGCGGGGGGGTACAGCCCCCGGTGCTGGGCTGGCCGGTCCTGCGGGACAGAGCGAATGTCTCGGCTCCTGCTCAGCCCCGGGGTCTGGAGGAATAAAATGTTCCTTCTGCTGTGGTTGACTTATTCAAGCTTTCGAGTGCATTCGGTGGCACTCTAACCATCCTCCTCTGTGCCAGCGTTAGCTGCTAGTAGCATGAAACCTGGATATGGGCTGACAGGGCCTGTGTCGATTGCAGAGTATTAATTTGGGACCATGGTGCCCAGATAACCTGACTGTAGCGATTCTGCCTTAACGGGAGAAAACAGAAACCCCGGTGAGAATGATAAATAACAGGGTCCTGATGCTCCATTGAATTAATGCTTATTTGGGCAGACAGGGAGGAGAGGAATTAAATTAATATCTGACTTGTAACTGCTACTGTATGTGGTTATTGACTTATCTTGCTTTGGAGGACCATAAATATGTCTCGGGATATACCCCCGAGACCATAATCTGCTCGGGGTCACAGCGCAGGTCTGTCTCTGATGCTCCTTCAGAGACTCATCCCGACTTCTGGGGTCAAAAATCCAAATTCCTCTGACAAAAGACCCAGCCACGTGCGGAGGGGAATGCGGTTGTGCTTTACTGCAAATATACGGCATAAATCTTGAAGGCCTCTGCCTTGCATAAATCGTTTTATTGTTTGCAATCCTCTGGCCAGTGCAGAGCCCGGTTCGACTCGGGGGAGAGGCGCGGGTGAAGCTCCCGTGTTGGGACGGATCACAGCTGGAGCCTTGTGCCTTTTCCCCTCTTTGCCCAGGATTTTGTCCCCCTGAGGCAGTTGTTTGAGGGTTGGGGATGCCTTGGTGAGATAATCTGGAAGGGGGGGGGTCTCAACACATCCACCCCTCAATAGCCCCAGCCAAGGGGGCTGGGTATCTGTGAGCAAAACCTTCCCCTTCAGCCCTCGATGCCTTGTGGATTCTCCGGTCTCAGTGACCAGAGGTGATGCTGACCCCAGGCGAGCTGTGGCACATCCAAGCCCGTTCTTCTTCAGAAACCGCTCATGGCAGCAGCACGGGGGAATCCTGTCTTTTACGAGGCTGGAAAACAGCGGAGGAGCCCAAGGGCAGCGAGGGTGGAGGCGCTTCTTCCTTCATCTCAGTAAACGGGCTCTGGCTCCTCCAGCAGCGGACGTTCAGATCTCACAGCTGGGTTTTGGGCTTGGCTTTTTGCTGGGTTTTGTTTTCTCTTTTCTTGTAGCCCCACGAAACTGGGCTGGGTTGGCTCCAGGAGCGCAGAGGGTTGAGCAAGTGGCAGTTAAGCTGCAAATCTGGTGGTGAATTGGGGGACAAAAGGATGCGATAAAAGTGCTTTGCTGTGCCTCCTCCTCCCCTCCCCCAAATCCCCTCCTTTCATCTGCCGAATACCTTGATTTTTACCCACCTCTCTCTCTCTTTTTTTTTTTCTTTACCTATTGCATGGGTTTTGCATCGGGGGCAGTATGGAGGTTGGGGGGGGGGGGTGTGTGCGATGAAGCTATTCGAGGAGTTGTGATCTCTGCATTTCATTTTGCAGTTCAGCTGGAAAGATCTCGTTTCCAAATACACCCACACACAGGCACAGCAAGAGAGAAAGCAGGCGAGGGAGCTGCTCAAGGGGGATGGGGTGACGTGGGGGGGGCCGGGCAGCGCGGGGCGTTTGGGAGCGTTTGGTGACTCCTATTTGGAGCGGTCCGTGGACTTTAACTGGGGACAGGAGATGGTACCCACTGCCTCAACCCTGTATCTCAAGGCCGTGTAGGTGTTTGGCTGCACCCATGGGTACCTGGCTGCTTTATTTGTGAGGAAAGGGGGTCCCCGAGCCTGGCAGTGGCCCCAAGAGCATCTGGGGGACCCCAGGGCAATTGTGGGGTTGCACACTGTGTGTATTAAGTACACGCATACCTACCATGGGCGAAGCAGAGCCCAGGGCATGGCAGCAGGGTGGTGAGACCTGCTTTTGCAATGGAAGAAGAGCGAAGGCACGGAAAGGAGTCACAGAATTCCTCTCCCGGTGTCCTTCAGACCAAAGTCATCTTGTTTCCGAAGATGCCGGACTGGCTCTCTCAGTCTGTATGTCCCCATCCGCACCCTCTCCCTGCAGCTCCATCCTTGCCAGCCAGGTCCTGACTCTGGTTCTCGGTTTCTGGAGGAGCTGGTGGTGGTGTGGATGTGTCTCCCAGCACTGGGAGGGACGGCGGTTAGTGGAAAAGAAATAAACCCTCATCCTGGTGGGCGTCTGGGTGTGCAGCAGCAGGTGGAGGTGAGGGGCTGGCTGGGATATTGACTTGATGGTGATGGGTTTGGAGGGACACCAGCAGCTTGTCTCTGCAGCAGCATGCTGGGGACTTGGGGAACAACTGCCTGAGCCCCTGGGTCTGGCTTTTTCCCTGGTTTGGGGGCTCTAGAGCAGCTCAGGGTGCTGGGGTGTGCGAGGGAGCACCCCTTCTTGCAGGGTGCTGCTGTGGGTGCCCGTATTCCCCCAGCTCCCGTCTGTGCCCCTTGGGTGGATGCTGGTGGCACACGTCTCAGCTCACCCCCCAACACGGAATCCTCTCGCTTGCCCTTCCGGGGTCGGCACATGATTTTTTCCATTGCTCTGCGGAGGCTGAGCTCGTACAATATTCCCCGAGCCAACACCGCTCCTTTTTGAAGTCCCTCGTTTCGGTATTCCTCAGGCTCTGTATCCTCAGGCACGAAACACAACACCCCTCGACACCGGAGGCTTTTCCACACCATTGTGGCTTTGGTTTTCCCCAACATCCCACCGCCTGGTGAAGCCACTGCCCCGTCCCCAAGCCACTGGTGGATGCCATCCCCTCCCAAACTCCCCATAAGTCTTAAACGGTGATAAAATAGGATCCTCTGGCCACCTTGGCACACCGCAGCCTGCTCCCGGTGGTGTTTGTCTTAACTGGGGGCCACGGCCAGAACCGGGGCTCTGCCGAGCAGCCAAAATGCCAGAGCTGTGAGTTTATCCCACCGTGTTTGATCTGTGGTCTTGGTGGAAGTCAGGTCAGGAGTAAATGTGGAGGATGTGGGAGAAAAGGGCAATTTCAAAACGGTCAGAAAAAAACATCTCGTGGTGCTAGAAATCGGGATTTTCTTTTCATTTTGTCTCCGCTTGCTTCTGGCCGCACCGGCTGTGATATGAAGTTTATGGGAGAAATAGTGGTTCCGGGAAATATTTTGCCTAGCTCGTCTTGTTGAATTTTATTTTATTTTTTCTGGCAACGGATGAAGGAAACGGGAACACAAAACAGCTTGGCTGGTGGGTTGTTGGTCCAGAAATCAGTCTGACCAAGAGAAGCTGCTTCGGCAGAGAGAGAAAATACTCGAAAGCGGATGGGGTTTTCATTGCTTTCGTTCTTCTCTCTCTGTCCCCGCTCCTGGCCAGCTCTGGGGATGCTATTAAACAAGGGACAAATGCATTTGAAGGCAGAGACTGTTAAAGCAAGGATGTGCATTGATGCTCCTGGCCTCCCGTGCATTTTTGCTGATTAAAATCTTAAATTCTTCCAATTTTGACAAGATTTGGGTTTTCTGTACGGAGCTGGAGAGTCTCTATGGCAACAGCTAAAGGCAACTTTTATCCCTAGCCCTCTTTTTTTTCCCGTTGCAGAGGGGGAAGATGATGGGTGAACAATGATGGGGCACCGCTAACTATTCGAACCCCCCTAATATTTGAGGTAGAGAGAGCTGGACCGGTTAAATTGAAATACATAATTTTTTTGTGCCTATGAAGCCAAGGGGCTGGGGCAAGCTCTGTCACAGCTGGGCCCTTCTCCCCTCTGCTAATAAAGGTAATTTTTGACTGTGGGAGAGAGCGGGGTCGCATCCATTCCTGCATCCATCACACCCCCAGGATGGGGGGTTCCCACTTGGATTAGTCACGTCCGGAGCAGTTTGGAGCGGTTCTCGGAGCGTGATTGCGGCAGCGTTTCAAGACGCAATTAAAACCCTAACCTTTCAGGAAAAGTCTTGCGGCATGTAATAGAAAGGAAACCAGCTGGGCTAGATTGAAACATAATAGGTTTTGGGAGTAATTTTTAGAATCCTATACTGTAGGTCTTTCTAGAAAGATACTATACAATTTAATTACATGTTATATTCCTATATGTTATATTTAAATCATCCTATAGTATTGTGTGGGAGGAATCTAATTTTCCACTACAGGGTAATACACCTTTCTATAGGTTTTCAGTTGTGGGTTTTTTTGGTCCAGCTAAATGAGAAATTATATCCTTCTTAGAAAATGCAATAAGATGATGAGAAAATAATACCTTTATTTAATAAAGCGTGTAAGGATTTTCCACGGGGGTGTGTATGGCCACATAAAAACCCACTTTGAGCCTGTTGGGGAAGTGGTTTTGTGATCGGATAGAGATAGGTTTGGATATGTTCTTGGAGAAATGGGCTTTGGAAATAGCAGGTAGGGGCTGTGCTGTGCTGCGTGGACGTTTGCAGTGGGATGAGGAAGAAGAGGGACAGAAGGGCGGAAAATTTAGGCACAGGGGTGTCAAATTAACCCAAGGAAGGTGCTGTGCTGGTCCTTAGTGGGTGCCTGAGCAGCTCCGTGTTCAGCTCAGCACCTTGTTCAGGGTCAGGCTCATGTCGCTGCGATGGTGCAGCCACACAAAGCATGTCCGGTAAATGAAAAGCTGTTGCCTGCAGCAAAGTGGGGTATGTAATCCCAGATAACCCCCAGCCTCAGGATCTAATTTTTTATTTTGATTTTGTTTTTTTAGCTTCAGCTCCCCGTGTGGAAGCCCAGGCTAGGGTTGTCCGCAGGACCTTGGGGTGTGGATGGTGCTCTTATACTTATTTTGCATCGCTGTGTTGTCTGTAAGGGCTGAGTCCTGTTGCATTTCTGCCTGGAAACGCATGGTTTTGGTCATAGAGTCATCTCCAAAGTGGGGCAAAGATTTCCCCTCCCTGCTGTGCTAATGGGAGATCTAACAGGGTTCAGATGGTGACCAGGCCCTTCCATGTGCTCACCTTATAGCGTCTCCGTCAACTGTAGCCCTGCCAATAAATCCACATTCCTGGGATGCTTTGCTTGGGTATGGGCATGGCTGGGACACATGATGCCCTGGGGGTAGATGCTGCTCTCTGTAAGAAAATGTGGGGCTGAGCCCCTTCTATCTTAGCTCAGAGGTGCCCATCACCGTGGCCTTGGGGACCTGCCTGGCCCAATTTCCCCCCCAGGCTCCCAGGGAGCTGATGCCATCCCAGAGAGAGGCACAGAGGGAAGCTCGTGGCCCTGGGCCTTGGAGGTCCCCAGAGGACAAGCGCCTTTTAATAGCCATGGCAACTAATAAGCCCTGCATGGTGACATCCCCGCCGTCTCCTTGGTAACAGGCTGAACATCACATAGCAACATGTGCCTCACGTACCCATGGAAACGGGCCGGGTAGTTTTTTAGCATCGCTGTGTTAAATCTCCGTTCTGGGAGGAAGCAGTGGGGTTTATCCCGAGGTGAACCTGACGCTGCGGGGAGAGGGTCCTGGGGAGAAACCAGGGGGGCTTGGGGGCTGTGGGACCCTGAGGGCTTCATGGGAATTGAGCCTGTGATGTGACCCCGGGGTGCAGCCCAGTGGGATGTTCCCAGGCTGATGAAGATGAGGAAGATGCAAGATGCTTGGAGTCTGTTATTTAAAAAAATTTTTTAAATGTTTTTTTCACAAGGGCAGCGGTTCTTGGGGAGAAAAATAATGATTTGAATTAATCACCCAATGGGCTTTTCCTTGCTGAATGTGGAGAACAATAAGAGGTGCTCAGGGCTGGAGAGCTGGAAACTACCTCGCTGCAGGCAAAATGTTTTCACAGTAGGATATTTGCGGGCTGGTTTTCCTCACCGTGTCTGGGGTCGCCTCATCCTCAGCCTCCTGAACTGGGCTTTTCCAAGCTGCCAAAACAGGGTGTAGGGGTGGGGAACATCGCTCCTTGGTGGGCAGCATCCAGCAAGCGGGAGGCAGCAGGACGTGCACCCCTGCCAGGGCTGGCTCAGCACCTCGTTAACTCGCCCCAGCTGTTTTGAGTTAATTAGGATTTGTAGCTGTTGGGTGCGAGGGGCCTGCGAGCTCCGAGCAGCCCCTGCTCCTGTAAAACGCTGCGGATGTCGAGCTGCGCACACGTGCAGGGTGCAGCATTCGCACCGAGCTGCTCTGGCAAACGCAGCCGTTTCCTGAGTCTGTCCGCTAACAGGCTGAAAATTTTAGGAATTCATTTATTTGGAGCTGTTAAAGCATTTCTTGCAAATGTGTTTCAGCCTTTCTTCCCCCTTGTTGCAGACCTCCCATTAAAAACACATTGCATGGGCACTTAGGAATATCTCTGGTTTCTGTAAACACTCATGCAAATAAATGTGATTGCTTTAGGAAGGTTTGCATTTTTTTTTTTTTTAATTTTTTTTTTAGTGGCTGTAAACTAAGCTCTTTTTTTTTTTTTTTTTTGGTGAACTTTGTAGCGTTTTCTCTCTCTTTTTTTTATTCTTTCCTTTTTTTTACCTCCCTCCTCCTGGCTGGTGCTTGGTCTGCAGGGGGCTGGGACTGGTGCTTAGGTAACACATTCAGCAGTGTCCAAGTCCTGCTGGCTTTCTGAAGGGCTTAAGCTCTGACTTTGCTCAAGTGCTTGTTGGGTGGGACTTCAAAACTGTGGAGGCTTTTCGGAGTTTTTCCCGTAGTTTATCTGCTGTGGGATGATAAACCCTGGCCGAGAGCAAGGCTGGCGCTGGGGGAGGCGGTTCCTAGTGGCTGGTTTGGGGTTGTGGGTCCGTTCTGGTCAGGTGTGAAATCACTGTAGTGAAGGATGTACGTTAAAACTGGGGAAAATCTTCGTGCCAAAGCTCTTCTGTGCCTATTTTTGCCTGCTTGTTGAGATGCTGGGGCTCCTGAGGCACTGGCAGCTGCCTTCCCAGCTCCACCCCAATGACAAATCCTTCCCCTCACCCTGAAATCTCGCTGCATGTCTCGTCTTGTGCATGTGAAACGTGGCTTGCGATGTGATTGATCCAGAGTGCTTTGCCTCTCCTCTGCTGCTTGTGTCGGACACTTAATGGTTTAGAGTTTAGGAGGAAAAAAAAAATCAGATATCCACGATAAGTGGCAAAAGTTAGGAGAGATTTGGTGTCCAGGTGATGCACCAGTATAATCCCATTGGCTTGAGCTCTGTCTCCGTCCATTTGGCTTCTTACCCTGGCAAGTGTCTTTTGCTTCTGGGATGGGGAATTAGCCCCAAGCCGTGGACTTTAGCTGGGACCCACGTGGCAGCATCGGGCAGGAGTTGCCCTCCCTGGCATTGGCTCAGGCTCCTTTCGCCACGTGCGGGATGCTGAGTGATAACGGCATCAGCGCTGGCCTCGAAGGAGGGCTGCAGCCAGCTCAGCGAGGTTTAATTAAATCTGAAATCCCGGCCCTTTTCTCTCCTGGGCTTTGGCTTGGGATGCCACGAGTAGGAAATCAGTGGAAGGAAATAATGAGAATTAGAGCAACTTCAAGGGCCGTTGCGTTCCTGGCTGGCAGGGGCTGGAGAGCAGGGGGGCTGTGGTGGGACAGAGCTGTGCTTCTCCTTTGGGATGTGCGTTGGATGGACAGGATAACTCCCAGGGAAAGGCCGTGCCATCGCTCCAGCCGAGCAGCATCCAAATTGGGATCTGTTCAAACCGGGAGCTGGCCCTGTCGTCTCCAAATCCCCGTTAATAACCGAGTGGCTCTGTGCCTGGCAGCAAACAGCCCTGCAGTAGGTGTCTTGTCTTTCGTTTTTTTTTTCTTTCCTTTTCTTTAGAGGCATGCTCATTAAAGCTGCGAAGAGCCTGACTATAAATTAGATACAAATGTACAGTTAACGCCGAGTCTCCCTAAGGCCAGTGTAGGTATTCTGGTATTTAAACTAGCAGAGCCAAGGGTGTAAGGATCCAGCAAAGAGGGGAAGAAAAAAAAAGGAAAAGTGGCTGTAATTGAGGTCGGTATTTGAACAGTGAAGACCAATTAATGCTCCTGAATCAATAGGTCTGCGTGACTGAACTAATATCCCCGCTGAGGATTTGTGTGCATGCTGTGCTTGGGTACCTTTGCCAAGAGCCTCTCTGGGGTGAGCTGTGCCGTGGTGGAGGTTTTGGCACTGGCAGAGTTTTTGGTGTTCGCACCCTGAAGGATGCTGAACCCCGGGGTCGGTTGGCAATGGCACTGGCTGGCAACTCCTTCGGCTTTGCAGGAACCTGTGAAAAGCCGCTTATCCCCCCAAACCGCAGTCCCTCCTCACTATGTTTCTACTACCCGATATTAATGCCAAAGGAGATTTAACTGGGATGGGTTTCCTGGCTGGGGTGCGTTGACACGGTCGAGGTGCCGGCTGGCTGCGTGTCCCCCTAGGTCCCCATCGAGATGTCCTGGTGCCGCGGGCATCCCCCCGCTTCACCTTTCGGCCACCCAAGCCTTGCCATGGTGGTAGCTTAGCAAACATCCAGCATTCCCAGACTTACATTTTTACTCTCCTTTATTGCTCTTCCAAGAAAATGCATGTGTGCATGGGGAGAGGAGATTACCGCGTTAGCATTAAATACCCTGGGGGAAGGTGGGGAGGGCCGGCTGTGTGATTTTTGCCTGGACTATCTCGCAAGGACAGGCGGCCCGAGCAGCAGTGTGTGCGATGTGGCACCCGTGGGTGCAGCTGCACTGGGCACTGTGGGGTGCAGGCAGCAGATGCAGTCCTGGGGAGCCTGTGCTCCCTACAGATGTGAGAAAGTGCGGCGAGGAGGAGGAGGAGGAAAAAGAATCCGTGTTGTTATTATTCCACGAATTTCATGTGCCGAACTGATGCATGTGGCAGATGAGATGATTTGCCTCCAGGCGTACAGGAAAAGCGACGTGAGACAGGATCTTTTTGGCAATCCTGTGTTTTAATCACGAGATGAAGTTTTCCTGAAATCGGAAAGGCGTGGAGGGGCCACGGTTCCTGCACCTGGAAGCGGGAGGTCACACCATCCCTGCACTGTGGCCGGTGCTGCCCGTGGAGCTGGTGAGACTGCAGCTCACCCCGACGCTGCTCCTCTTCATCCCCACCTTTTCCGAAGAGGGGAGAAAGTCGCTGCTATTTCCACCGTCTCGCTCCATTTCCAGGTTAGGAATCCAGGACGCTCCCAGGTTTGCTGGAGGAAGGTGGGGGAAAGGCTGCCAAACCTGGCTGCGCTCGGGAGGTTATTTATGGCCGGGTTCGGTGCCACGTTTGATACCTTTCGCTACCTCGTTCCCACCTCCCACGGCCCCGTGCTGCAGCTGGGCTGGAGGAGGGGGATGAGGAAAACGCTGTTGGCAGCTCCCATGGGGCCTGATCCTGCCCTGCTCGGGCCGTGGAGGGAGAAATGAGCCTGTCAGGTCTCTGCGGGGAGTTACGCTGCCCAGCGGGGCAGGGAAGCGAATGCCCTCCCATCACATCTCACCTTGCCCAGCTGGAGCAGCGCAGGGACAGGAGGACGGTGCCAGTGTCCCCGTGCTGATTCCTGCAGGGTGACACAGATCCTGGAGACCCCCCCGCCACCCCTCCCGCTCTCGCTGCCAAGGCCGCGTGGGCAGATGGGATGAATGAGCGGTGCTTTCGGAGATGCTCGCAGCAGGTGCTAACGAGCGTGGATTGAAATACCGCATCACTGTTAAATATGTGGATTTTACTTATTAAAAAGGCAGAAAAAAGGCATGGATGCTGGCCAAGAGTGTTGGTGGGAGCTTCCTCATTCTCTTCCCTCACCACCAGCGGTGCCCTGTGACCAGAATGTGATGGTGAGGATGCTGCAGGCTGCGATGCTGTTGGGTACCAGGGTAGCAGGATGGGTGCAGGATGCGTTCCCCAGTACAGTACGAGCAGGCTGCTGGTGCTGGAGGGATGGCAAGGTTCCAGTGCCAGTTCAAATCTGCTCTAACTGGCTCCCTGGGAGTCAAGCCTGGCTCTCGGGGTGCCCATGGTCTGGATGTTTCAGCCCCTGACCTTGGCTGTCGTTTCCCTTCGAGCTGACAGAGGCACTGGGCGAACCCGCGCCAACCCAGCGTGTTTAGAAACAGCACAAACGGCAGCTTCCCCTCACCTCCAGCACCATCCTGAGCCGTGGATGGGGAGTGTGATTTATGTTTTCATGCTTTCCTAGCGATTTGTGGTGTGTTCCCACGACTCCAGCTGCCGGGACAGCCAGGGGAGCAGCTGGCTGGGCGAGCTGGCAGCGCCGGGCGCTCCTCGCTCCTCCCGGCTGGCCCACGCCTGCCCAAATCGAAGCTGGGGAGAACGTGGAGCTTGCAGGCTGGCACTGAAGGTGTGGCGGGTGGTTTAGCAAACTGGCGTTTTTCTAAAATTACTGAGGCTGGTGAATCTCTGGTGCGATGCCGCAGCTGAGCAGGGTGCCGTGCATCCCACTTTCCCAGCATCGCTTTGCTGCCAGAGAGGTTTTCGGCTCAGCATCCTCTGCAGATGGAGGGGGACCGGCGCCGGGCGGGCTGTGGAGACCCGCCGCACGCATGTTTGCGGAGAGTGGAAAGTAAACACTGTCACTTTGCATTATGTCCCTGCTTGCCATCGGACAGGCGTTGGCAACTGCTGCCTGCATCCACCCTGCCCGTACCCACCCCGCTGGCAACCTGAGCCCGGGTGGCTGTGGCCAAGAGCGGGCGCCAGCCAAACCCGGAGCGGCTGCGTCGGCCACGTTCTGCGGAGCAGCCTTGGTTGATTAAGAAATTGTTGCGTAACCTCTAACGAGGCTCCTCTCTGGTTTACAGCCGCTTGCCTCTCTCCCTTCTAATTAAGCTGGCGCGGTTCCCCTTGGGTTTGCCTTCCAAGGAGGGCCGCTGTGCAGATAACGGGGCTGGGGCTGCTGCGCACTGCTTCACCTGCCCCAACTTTTGAGTCTTTTTAACGCTGTGTCTGTGGTGGCGTTGGGGATGGGAACAAGGCAGCACCTTATGCTTGTGCTGCTGGTTGGCGATGCAGCATGAGCATCGCTGCTGCCTTGGGTGGGTGCAGGACGAGGCTGCTGCTGCTCAGTGTCACCGGCTGCAGATGCCAGAGCTGCTGCTCACCCGTTCAAAATATGCAGAGTCTCTGAATGCTGCTGCCTGGAAGGAGGAAAAAGCTAAAATATTTTTCTTGGAGAGAGGAGGGAGCCAGGGAGGGAGCCCAGGGTGCCGGCTCCTTTCTGCAGTGACCCCAGTGGCCGGGCATGTTCCCTTTGGCCCAAGCTCTCTTTTCTTAACGTGCACGGTTGGCACCAGCAGGCTGAGCCGGGGGTGCTGCGGGGAAACCCAAGAGGCTTTGGCTTTGCTAGAAATGAAATGACCAGAGGGCAGGGTGGGGGGACCCTGTTAGCAAGGAGGGTCCGGCCCTGTTTCTCAACTCAGGGCCGAGGGAACAAAAGAGAAACCCACGGTGACATTTGGAGCATTGCACAACTTGACACAATTGGCAGCGGGTTGGCTTTCTCAGGCTGTTCCCTCTATGCACATCCTTCTTCTTCCCCGGCCCCAGCTCTCCTCTTCCTCCCTGGGGAGCAGGTGATGCTGGGAGCTGCTCCTGGGGAGGATGAGCCCCATGAGCTCCTTTCTTGCCTAAGTAGGGGATGATGTGTGATGGAACCCCCCAACTGGGAGCCTGAGGGTCCTGCTTTACTTCCACGTGGGTCCTGGGGGGCACAGAGGGGTAGTGCTGAGCCCCACGGGGTGCTCCATCTTGCCTGGAGGTGGTGGCAGGGAGGGGGGGACATCCCTGGGGTGGTCCCTTTGGGGCTGAGCCAGCCCTGTGATCCCACTCCCACAGGGTGGGCATTGGGTGGCTCTGTGTCCCCCGTCCTGCTGCTGCAGCCCCCCAAGGTCCCCACAGCTCGGCTCGGGGGAGCCCCATGAAAGCAGATTTGGGGGGGTGGGGGAGGCCTGGCTCTGCTAGCTTGTCCCTCTGTTTGTCTCACATCCCTCAGGCAGTCCCACCAGAATATGTGAGCAATACTTGGGGAGGGTATCTCAAGGGATCCCTCTTTTCACTGGCAGCTCCTGGGGCTCTGGGTTTGCAGATGGCTCAGGAACACTGAGCCCAGCACTCAGCACGTGTCCCAGCACGATGTCCTCAGCCTCCATTGTTCCTCCACTCCCTCCATTGCTGGGTGACAACTGCCCAGACCCTGGCCCTTCCTGGCCACATCGGCAGCAAATGCCTCACGGGGCTGCTGGTCCTGGCCGTGCTCAGCCCCTCGCAGGGATGGAGAGCCGGGTGAATAATTCATCTTGCTAATTTATTAGCTGGATGAACGTCACTGAATTCCTTCCTCGGACTGCCCACCAGCAGATCCCAACCTTCCTAAACCGGAGAGCATTCCTTCCCCCGCCGTTTCCGCTGGTGAGCTCTGGCTTGCTCTGTTTATTTGCAAATAGCCGGGTTGTGTGTGTTATTTGGATCACTCTGATTGCGCCTGCCTTTGATTTGGACACGTAGCTCGCTCCGAGGGTTTGCTGACCCCCGGCGGGGTGAGATGCAGCTCTGAGAACCAGGTCTTTGCCATGAGCAGCTGCAGGTTGGTTTTTTTTGTTGTGGTTTTGTTTGTGTTTTGTTTTGTTTTGTTTTTTTTTAATTTGAAATTTGTTTTCTGCATCTGATCCCTGATTTTTCTCACCACTCCTCTTCCCGTGGCAGAGAGGATCCTGTGGGAAGCGAAGGGAGAGTGGGCAGTGGGGATGGAGTGAACCTGGTGGTACCCAATGGGCTGTTGGCCTCGCTCTGTCTGGTTGTGGCAGCAGCTGCTGCTCTCCCGTTCCCGGTGCCGCGGGATGGGGCAGATGAAGCTGGCACGGCTGGAGCCGCTCTTTTCTGGAGTAAATGCTCTGAAACCCACTGACTGGTCCAGCTCCATCATGTTGGGGTGCAAACTGCCTGAGGTTCCCCATGCTCGATGCCTTTTCCAGGGCTTGGGTTTGGGTCTGTCTTTTCCAGTGCTTACGGGATTGATTTTTCTCACAAGCCTTAGGGGCTGGCTGGAGAACCCTGTTCCACTTGGTCCTGTTTGGGTACAAAGTCTTGACAAGCGCAGGGGGTCTGAACTCAACCCCGAAGGTATTTTGGGCTGCATTGCAGGGCAAGAGTCCCTGTTGCAGATCTGGAGGTGACAGGGGCTGCAGCCTGGCTGGAGATCCAGCAGAAGAGAATGCCATGGCCCAAGCCTCGGGCTGGGGTCATCCATAAAAATACACATGGAAAGTTCCGTAGAGAAGAGCAGCCCCCTCTGTCCTGCGGGAAGCACGGGCTGTCCTGTCCCATCCAAAGGTGCTCCGGGCTGGGGAGTGTAGAAGGAAAAGCTTTATCCTTTACAGCCAATTAATCAGGCAGGGGTGTTTGGAGCAGATGCTCCAAGGGCTGTGGGGGTCTGTGCAGGAGGAGAATGGAATGAAATGGTGTTTTTTTCAACAGCACCTTTTCTCGGCCAAATCTTCCCCCTACAAGGAAAGGCCTAGAGTGAGAGGACATTGTTTCCTCTGCTAGGATGGCTCTGAGAGTCGTGTCTCTCCTGGCTTGGTGGTGGGAGCCTGTGTCCCCCAAAGCTTTCCTGGGGAGCTCTCAGCTTTGGCCATCACCTCTGTGCGAGGCGGGGGTGCAGGGCAGAGCCCTTTGTCTCTGCCCAGGTTTCAGGGCAGGTGTTTTTCCAGCCGTGCGGGCCGCGGGTCGCGGTGCTGCCATGCTGGGCTCTGGCGGGTGAGTGGCAGTGGCTCTAATTGTGCCTGAATTCCTCCGAACCACAAGTGAAATGTGCAGAAATACAGAAAGTAAACAGCTCAGGGCTGAAATTCCCGGCGCTTTGGGGAACCTTCCACTAGGAAAAGTTTCCAAGCTGCTAAAAAATAAGAAGTCTGCTGTTCCTCCATCCTGCCCGTGCGGAGACCCCCCGGACTGGGAGGGATGCGGCCGCAGCGCAGTGGGGACCGTGCCGGGAGCCCTGCGGAGCCAGGCTGGCTTCGCGCCCTGGAGCAGCTGGAATAAAAGCTCTTCCCAGGGTAACTTCTTTTTTTTTTTTTTAAAATTTTATTTTATTCTTCTGCTGCACACGTCTGCTGAGCAGGAAGGTTTTAATCTCTTGCTTGCACATTGCAAGAACAATTGCCCAGAACGCTGGAGCGACCTTTGCCGAGAGGATAGGGGTCAGGAAAATGGCAGTGGGAGCCAGCACCGTGCTGCAGCCCCCCAGTGCTCCGGGGGGCTCTGCTTGCCCTGCGGGTGCTGGAGGGGGACAGAGGCCATGGAAAAGGCTCAGTAGCCTGTGCCGGTCCCTCGCTGTGCCCTGGCACACGAACTGGGGAAGATGTTGTCCCCTTAGCGTGTCCCCAATGTGAGGGTGACTGTCCCCGGGTGTGAGCATCTCTGACGCTCACCCCGTTGTCCCTGCTTGCTGGGCTGGTGCCCAGCCCCTGGGTTTCCCTGTGCCATGCAGACCCTGAGGAGGTTTGCTTGGGGCTGTGATGGTGACATGGAGCCCCACCAACATCTGCTGCCCCGTTTGCACCCGTGCTGCTGCCTGTCGGCTCCATCCTCAGGGACCTGGGCACCTGGCTGGGAGCCAGCAGCTCAGCACCTGAAACTGCGGTAAAATTGGGCAAGAAAGGCTAAAACGTGCACATGAGTGCATTTTTGGGGTGCTCTCCATGGGAGAAGCCTGGATTTCCTGGGAAATATCCCCACACTGGACCCGTTCTCCCACCCACGCGTGGCAAATTCCCAGTGACCCCTTCATCTCCGGCTGGGGACAGTCCCGGCACCTCCCGACCCCGCAGCCCCACGGGGCAGCTCCGGTTCCCTTGGCCTCTCCCTGCGGGTCAGGCCTTTCTCTGGCTCCTCTCCAAGGTTTTGGATCGTCTCTTGGAAAAGTAAAGCCATAAAGTTTGCCCCAGCTGGAGCACAAACCCGCAGTGGCTGGCTTGGGAGGCAAGCACCAGACCCGATGGATATTTATAATGCATCAGCAAGGTTAAAAATAACAGAAATTTAAGTGCAGGAAGTAGTTTTGGAGGATAAGAAACTTCTGCTTCAGTTTTAGGATACCAGGGCTAGTGCTGGCCATCCTCTGTCCCTGTACCGTGTCCCTTGGGGCTCTGTGGGTCCCTTCCTCTGGGTGCATTGGGTTATGTTTTGTGGCTTCAGGATTGTCCCTGTTCCCAGAGGAAGCTGGGGCGCTGTGGGGAGCCCCAAAAACTGCGGTGCCAAGACGAGAGGTTGAGCCAGGGGAGGCAAAGCAGGGCTGGGCTGCAGGGAGGGAGCATCACCCCGTCCCGGCTCCTGTGCATCCCACCCAGTTGCTTTTGTTGCTGCAGCCGTTTGTTCCATTGCCAGGGGTCAGAGGGGTTCCCAGTCCCTGCTCCCAGCATCTCCACCACCAGCAGGCACATCTGGAGCAGATGGCCGTGCTGCTCCTGGCGCCACGAGCCCCATCAAAGCCTCCCGAGGGGTCCTGCAGCGCAGCCAGCTGCCTGGGAACGGCGGGTTTGGAGGATGCTCCCCGGGACCCTGTTCTTGGGAGCTGGGCTGGGCTCTGCTGAGCATGTTCCTGGTACAGCAGCTTTACAGGGAGAGCCAGAAGGGTTGGTTTGCTGTCCAAAACCTTGGCAGCTCAGCATCCCCCATGACCACCTCTTCCAACCACTATGGCTAGGACACCAAACCTTCACAGATCGCTGTGCAGGCACGTTTCTTGGCATCAATGTCTTTATTTTGGTTCAACTCAAACCTTTACCCTGTTGACACAGCAGCAGCTTTGCTCAAGCTGGCTGGGCCTGAGCAGGGTGACCTTTCCCGTGTTTGCTGTCTGGGCTCAGGATCTGTCCGTGCTTTGGGCTGTGGCTCCGCAGCACCCAGTGCAGCCGGTGGAAATGCGTCCATTCTCCGGGCTGGCACCCAGCACGTCCAGTTCCACCTCTCTCTTTTCATTTCTGTCCTCCTGGTTTTTGGATCCTCTCCTAGGACCTGATCCTGTCTCATTTCCCACGTGCAGAGGGACTGGGGTTCCCCTGCATGCTCCTCCAGCTCCTTATGAGGAATGGTTGAGGGAACTGGGACTGTTCAGCCTGGAGAAAAGGAGTGGAGGGGAAACCTTGTCACTGTCTGCAACTGCCTGAAAGGAGGTTGGAGCATGGAGAGTGTTGGACTCTTCTTCCAAGTAGCAAGTGATCGGATGAGGAAACGGCCTCAGGTTGCACCAGGGGAGGTTTAGATTGGATTTTAGGAAAAAATTCTTCACAAAAGGGTTGTCGGGCATTGGAACAGGCTGCCCAGGGAAGTGGTGGAGTCACCATCCCAGGAGGTGTTTAAAACGTGTTTAGACAAGGTTCTTAGGGACGTGTTTTAGTGCTAGAATTAGGTTAGGTTATGGTTGGACTCCATGATCCTGAGGGTCTCTTCCAACTGAAACGACTCTATGATTTCCTAGCGGAGTGCTGGAGGGAAAGGGCTGATCTATCCCATCTCTGAGTAGCTACCGGGAATATATAGCCCTGTTCTCCCAGGAAAGAATCTCCTCCTTAGGAGGGCTCTTCAAGGGTTAACCTCACATTTGCACCCTCTGTGGGAGGGTGCCTGTCCCCAGCCTGACCCAGGGGAGGTTTGGGGACACCCAGCCCTGCCTGTCTGGGTGCCAGCGGGGGGTGCAGAGCATCTTCCCGCCTGGCCGGGGGCAGCCTGAGACCCCCCACCGCTTCCTCTGCCATGGGACACATCTTGGGGAGCGGAGCCAACAGCCTCACGGCTGCTTTGGCAGCGTTTCGAGTGGAGCAGAATGAGGCGGGGATGGAAACTGGAGACGAGCTGGAGGTTCCGTCTGTGACAGCGATTCCTGTGGGATTCGGGTGGACTCGCCTGTCTGGTTCTGGGTAGCAAAAGCGATGCCTTAAACCCTCTGGGGGCTGTCCCGGAGCATCCTCGTCCCCTTTCTTCTTACTAAGCCCAAGCAGCGTGTGAACCCAAACTCTGCCATTTATTATCCGCAATGAAGCGAACTTGCTAATGTTACTTTTTGGCAAAGTCTTACTGAGAAGTCCTCGAGGGTGAAATGAAACAGGGTCACAGAAGGGTTTAATTCAGTACTTTGTCCTTCAAGGGAAGGAAAAGTCAGACAAGAAGTTTTAAACATTTTATAAAAATACCCACATGTGCTCAGCGCAAAACTCACCGTCTTTACCTAATTTAGAAAATGACTTTATATGGGGAAAGATTTAACACTGCTCCATGGAGGGGAAGAATAATGAATACGTCTGTACCAAATGGCACTGTCATCCGAAGATCTCCAAGTGCTTTCGAAAGTGTTGGAGAGAAATAATTGTTCTTTTCTTCCCTGGTTTTAGAAACTGAGGCATGGGATGAGAAAGCCAGAAAAGCGCAACTTTCACGGCTAATTTTAGCCATTTGAAGTCCAGATCTAAGCACCTAAATAAATGGCCTGATTTTAATAGACTGCTGGTCAAGTCTCCAGGGTGAAACCTGGAACAAGTCTGGCTCTGTAGGTCTGCGAAGGTGGCCTGGGTCTGGAGAGGGAGCCTCCTTCCCTTCATCTGCCACTGCGAGCATTGCTAAGATCTGGGAGCAGACGATGAAGCTAATGAGAGGGGAATTGATTTTTCTCTGAAGTTCAAAGAAATTTAGATAAAGAGTTGCTGTTTGGGGCAGCCTTGCTTGAGGCAGGTGAGTTAAGGTCCCTCGGTAGTGCCAGTCTGGATCCTTCCAGGTGTGGAAAAAAGGCTTTTTAGCCCCCATTATCACACCCAAACCTCTGAAATTTGTTTGGCAATAAGGAGTGGTGAAGTGAAAGAGGAAAGCGAGGTAACTGAAGCACCTGCGTTAACCCAAACATCTCCTCAGATGACAAATTGGCTCTGGGATGCTTTCGGCAGCCCATGGACCATCTTCCTCGGCAGTGGGGGGCAAGGCTGAAGCTGCTGCTCTGCCCCCCATCCTGCTGCTGCCCCATGTGAAGCAAAATCCCTCGAAAGGAAAACAGGATCTCACCTAGCTGAGCAGTCTGCCAGGTCTCTGGGGTCAGCCTCCCCAGGAATAAACAGTGAAAAGCTTGTGGAAGTCGAGCTTTGACTGCTCATCCTGGGGAGCCGCGGTGCGGGCAGCGTGCTGGGTGGATATTTGCCCACAGCACAAGCAGGGTGCTGGGTACCCAGTGGTGCCGATGGGAAAAAGGCAGACCAGGTTTTTGCATTTTGCTTTCCACTTGCTGCTTGGTGGCCCCATGCCTATTTTTTTTTTTTTTGCTCCTTCCCCATTTTAGAGCCGTTCCCCTCAGCTGCTCTCACGGGAAACTCACCCGCCTTTGCTCTCTTCTCGTTTAGAGATGTCACCTCCCCAGCATGTCCAAAAGGCACCTCCTGGCCCGCTGGCACTCTGGGTGACAGGAATCCTGGCTGCAGCACAGATGGGGTGGGAAAGGCTAGATCAGGGGAAAATGAACTAGGATGAGCAGAAGTACCCTTGATCAGGACGGTTCCCTCTAATCCGGCTCCGTCCTCCTTATTTACAGTTGCCGAGAGGGGAGGCAGGAGAAAAGCAGCCCGGCAAGATGCACAGAGCTGATCTCCCTCCCTCCAGCTGCTTTGCTCTCGCTAATGTATTTGCTGGCAGCGCTCGCCGTACCCGGAGCGCTTGAGCACGGTCGGAGCGACCGTTCGCAGCCAAAGGCAGGAGTGGTGGAGCGGGCACAGGGCTGGGAACGTCTCAGGGGGGTGATGGGATCCCCTGGCCCCTCGGTATGGGATGCACGTGGGAAAATGAAGTGCTGAGGTGTCCCATGTCCCCTCCTCATCTGGCAGGGAAACCTGGCAGCTCCTGCCTGCGCCTGTGCTGCGGGCAGCACCCGGGTGATGCTTCTGCCTGTGGCGCTGGGCTGAGCGCTGGGGAGGTTTCCCCAGGCTGTCCTGCTTGAATATATCCATCGAGAGACATCAGGGCTGCTTTTCCTCTAGCTCAGCACTCAGTAATAAGAGTGGAGACATCTGAGTGTGCTGCCCTGCACAGGGACATGGGGAAGGACAGGGCTCCAAGAGACTTGATTTGGTTGTAGCTTGCAGTGTTGAAGAGGAGACCAAAATCACCCAAAAATCTCCCGCACCATAAGAGGAGGCATTTGACAGCCCAGTTGCAAACAAGTGCTTCCCTCCCCAGCAACAAGGGCTCCTGTAGTGTGAGGAATCTGCGCTGTGCGGGACAGGAGACCCCCAGCCGGCTGCGGCAGAACGTTCTGGCATTTTTAATAAGGGTTGGTGCGGTCACTGCACTTGTTCCAGGCAAAGGCAATGAGAATTTTATGAGGTGTAAATGGATTGTGAGTGCCTGAAAGTGGCCGTGTCCCACTCCGTGAATGCATGCATGTGCTTCTGCACCTCCTCTCCTCGGTCAAAATATCTTGCCTCCTTGCAGGCTTGGAGAAAAGATAAATATTAGCACCGTGAGATGCTCTGATCTGAGTTTCCATGTTGTTGTGGTTAAAAACCCCTTCTTCAGGCTGTGTGATTCATTAGGGCCCAGTCTCCGGGGTTCAGAGGGAAACTGGAGCAGCTGTTAATGAGGGAGCAGTAATATCTAGATCTCGTTTCAAAGCAATAATGGAATTAGGAAGAAGACAAACACAGATCAGTCCCGTGCCTGATGGCTTCATTTTCAGCTTCTTTCTTGCTTTTCGCTTTATTAGTTAGAATTAGAACATCCATTTTGCATTAGAGGGCAGACGATGAAATCATACGGGATTGGAGAGTTACCAGCGATGGGCTGAGATGGGGAAGTTGGGGCTTTCTCGGCCATTTCAGGGAGATTTTGCTGCAGAGAACAGCAGTGAAAAGTGCAGGGGGAGCAGGAGGGGACGGCGAGGCTGTGATGGAGAGCGAGACAGGACAGCGAAGGGCAGGAGCTGGAGCCTGCAGCCTCTTTAGCAAGCCTTGTAATACGTTATTAATGGAAAAGAAACTGCAATTTTTATTTTGTGGAAATTCTTTTGTTCCACATTAATTTTTAAAGGGCGCTTTGCTCCCGTTACAGCCTCCTGCCTGAGCGCGGTGCTGCCTGGGAGGAGCTGCCCTTTGAAAGGCTTTGAGGGACCCATTTTGTGTTTGGGCAGGGGTGCAGGGGTACAGGGTTTAGTGTAGTGTTTAGTTTAGGGCCAGCATCTCAACCCCACTGCTCCGATCACATCCACAGAGCATCACTCAGGCCCTGGGGTGGGGGACGTGGAAGGTGCCTGGTCTGGGCTGCAGTGGGCTGTGCGCCTTCGTTAGGTCCTGGGGCTTGACGAGGGCTTGCCTCCACATGGAGCTTGCTCGTAATTAACTCCATGTGCATAGAGACACGTGGATCCCAGAACAAGAACAAGGCGCCCTTATTCCCCAATAAGCTTGTCCGCACATGGAGTAAATCAATAGCAGCTCATCAGGAGCAGCGCGCTGCTGGCTGGAGATGCGCCTGAGGATGAGTCACATCCAGAGAGGGGGGCAAAGTAAAAAAGAAAAGAAATTTTAAAAGAATCTGAGATTTGAGTCCAGAGCTGGAGCTAAAGAATGACCATCGTGTTTCTGGTGTGCCAAACCGAAGGGCTGGCTTTGCACCGTGTTCCCCTCTGCTGCCTGGTAAGCCTTGCAGGTGACTTTTGCACCTTGAACCCGAAGTTATATGTCGGGTTGGGGGGTGGCTGGATATCAGGAGACTCCGTGACTTTCGAACTGGTTGCGGGTTGGTACGTGTGCACTGAGAGCTCGGCAGCAAGCGGTGCTGGGGTTTGTGCTGCCACAGGGCTCCAGCTGGGCTGTCCCAACCTGCTGTCGCTTGTGCTGCCAGTAGCATTTCTGCGTGGTTTTGGGCTGGAGTGTGTGCGGTGAGTCCCGCTTTTAAGCTGGTTTTGCCCTGTTTTGGGCTGGGCTGTAGCTGCGTGGGCACCCAATGCTGTGAGGGGGAGGCGTTTTGGGGTGACACCTCCTAACGTGTCCATAGAAGCGCCACGGCAGAGCTCAGCTCTGCAGCAGGACGTGCTGAGCACCGTCCCAGCCCTGCCTTCCTCCCTCTGCCACCTCCCTCCTCCTCCTCTGCCAGCGAGATGCTAATTAATGAGTTCCCAGCCATGGATTTGCATGCAGGGAGCAATTAGACCGGGCTCACGGGCAGGCATGGGGAGCAAGCCCTGCCTGGCCCCCCGCAGCGTGCTCCAGCTCCTTCTCCCCGCGGCAGCCCCGCATCTCGCTGCGCCCCATCGTTTCGCATCAGCCCCGCACCCGTGACGGCTTTTAGTCGCATTTAGTCGCTGCGGTATTTTGACGTGACGTCGAGATGTTTCAGATCATGCAGACGAATGCTCCTTGTCGGCACCCGAAGAGCGGAGGCAGGCGCAGCGGTGTGGGCACGGCCGGTGGCTCCAGCATCGCATGGAGATGCTGCCCCCGAGCATCACCCACTGCTGCCTTGAACTGGAGCAACCTCATCCATATGGGGGAAAAAACAACAGATTTGGGGCTGAGGTGGCTTCAATCTTCATTTCCCCCCTGCATAAAGACCTTCTTAATGCCCATTCCCATTGTGAAAACTCTGCGTTGCTTATGCTGAAAAACATTATTTTTCTTTTTTTTTCTGCGACCATAGACTTCAAAATCCAAAGCATGTAAGATGGTTCCTGTCTAATTAAGTACTTAACCTGCAACAAAATAATGTACTTTATGTTGATGGTTTTTTTTTAGAAAGCAAATGTTGACTCTGTTTCTAAGCGAAACATTGAAGCAGGCCAGTTGGAAAATAGTCATCATATTCAGACTTGGTAAACATAATGTTTTTAATATTTTTCTTCCCCAGCTTGAAGCCAGATCAGAAAACATAAACAAAAATTTGTGGGTAGTTTCAGTTGCCCCAAAGCTGTGTTTCTTCAGTAAAGCTTTGTATGGAAAGTTATACCCAGCGTTTGCTAACGCAAACCATTAAGTGGAAAGGGCTGGGCTCCCGCTGGCGCCCAGGGAGGGGTTTGCCCCAAAGGAGACTGTCGCCTTGGTTTTCCTTGCTGTCACAACATCCCAGGCATTGCCCTGAGAAGCTCCAGGGAGCCTGGCCGGTGTCCCCAGGTCAGGGTAGGACACTGGTGCCAGTGGAGGGGAAGAGAGAAGGTGTGGGGACACAAGGTCTGCACCCCACAACTCTGCTTCAACTGGTGTTAAGGTGTTTGCGTCCTCCAGAAACAGCAATACTGGTCCCTCCAGCCCTGCGCTGGTCCATAGGGTTACAATGACGCTGTGTTCATCCTTGGATTTGTCCTCTGAGCTTTTTGCAAGGCTTGGCCAGGTTTCTTTAGGGGCTTTGAGCCTGTACCCTTCTGCAATTAAAATACCAGCTGGGAAGGCGAAGGACCCAGCTGCAGCAGATGTGGCTGAGCACTGGGTGCTTTCGGCTTGCTCTGGAGCTGGTGCAGCCGGGAATTGTGCTGCGTCTGCCCCATCTCTCCCTTTTTCCACTGCTGAGCCCCAGGCTGCCCGTTTGTAGCAAGCAGATGGGCAAAACTCAGAGTTTGAGCTTCTCTAAAAGGCTTGAAAGCCGTCGACCTCAGTGCGGTGGTCACGTTTCCCTGTGTGGTGGTAGAGGGCAGATGGGGGGGTGTTTTGAAATGCCTCTGTGCCTCTTTGCCTTTCTGGAGATCTTGGTGGTGTCTTCGTGGGTCTGGCAGCTGCGTGGCAAGGGCTGTGCCCTGGGTGGGATGCTCTGCTGCTGGGGGGTTGGTCTCTCTGGTCCATCCCTCCTGCCCTGATCTCCCTGTCTCTAAAATCTCACCCGCAAGCATCCCTCATCCCTTGCCCAGGTGTCTGCAGATGGACAGGAAGGCACTGTGGGAGGGGGGCGGGGGTAGAAACCTGCCGGTCCTGCGTCTGAGATGGAGCTGATTTGTTTAGCTCGCTCGCACCCCAGCTCCTCGCTAACAGCTCTTCCCGGCGAGGTTTCCCCTGGCCCTCAGTCAGCAGAGGGAATTCCCTCTGCCCGAGCTCCAGCTGCAGCCCGGATCGCTGCAGCCAGCGCCAGGACGGGCTGGAATTGCTGCCTCTCCCGGGTTTTCCCGGGTTTTGTGGTCATTGCCTGGTTACTGCGCCTCCGTGCCGTTCTCCTTGCCGTTCTCCGTGCCGTTCTCCGTGCTATTCTCCGTGCCATTCTCCGTGCCATCCTGCCGCCCACTCATTCGGGCGATTAGGGAGGCACTGGATTAATCCGCGGCTGTGATTGACCCTGCAGAGCCGTCCCCTCTCCCGTGCTCCCCGCTGCAGCCGCTGACATCCCCTGCTCTGGCTGAATCCTTCATGCACTCACCTCACGTATTTTTAATAGGCTGGGATTGGGTTTGAGCTCCTGCTGACAGCTGGGGGGGCTCAGGAGTTGGAGGGGGCTCCAACTCAACCCCCAGCGGGATGTGGCTTGGGGGGGAGAGAGTGGTCCCCAGGGTGCAGAGGGAGGCAGAGAGCCCTTATCACCTCTGCCAGGTGGATTGTTGATGCTCACAGGGAATATTTCAGCTCCACGGGGAATATTTGGGGTCTGCAGGGATGGGCCCAGGGTTTTCCTGCCCAAGTGGGGGTTAACCCAGTGGTGGCAGAAGCAAAAAGCTCATCAAGGCTTCTCAGAGCGTGTTAGGGATGGTAAGGGAAGCAGAGAAGCTGCCAGGACAATTAGCACGGGCTTGTTCTCACCAGCACGTCCCTGGGATGGAGTGGCTTTATAATCAGCCTGTCGCTTCCCCAGCTTTATTAATACATTGATTTTTTGGGGGGGGTTGGCTCCATGTGGCGTGGTGCCTGCCAGCGAAGCCTCTGCGGGGAGAGGGGGAATTTGGGGTGGTGTGTCTCTGGACATGGCAATGTCTCATTTTGGAAGCTGTTCAGGCTTCTTCCTAGGGGACCGATGGTGGAGGAGGAGGAGAGACATCCCCTCCATCTGTGCGCTGCCCTAGGAAGAGATTTAAATCACAGGCTTGTGAAACAGATAAAATGTGCCTGTTTTGCTCAGGCTTTGAAGTTTGTAGGAGACTCCCAGCGAAGCTCGCCGTTCCCATGTGGGGACGTCTGGCTCGGGGAATCTCTTTTTTGGCCCCGAAGGCAGTGGCCTCCGTCCGGGCTGACTTTTGGGTCAGTAGCGAGGACTCAGTGCCCCCCTTCAGCTCCTGGGTCAGCGATGGGAGGAGGTTTTCTGTGCCTGGGGCTGGTACCTTGGTCCCCCATCTGCCCTCTAGCAGTGCAGGGCGAGGGATGCTCTCCATGGAAACATATTAATATATAAATAATCCTAGATAATTTAAAAACGAAATATAAATATGTGTGTTTAGGGCAAGTTTTATCCTGATCCACCTTCCCATGTGTCTGGGATCTCCTCCTCTCTGCTTTGCCCTCTCATTCTTTCCTGCTCCGTGTGAACCCACCCGGCC
Organism: Pampusana beccarii; assembly: GCA_013399365.1. Taxonomy (NCBI): domain Eukaryota; kingdom Metazoa; phylum Chordata; class Aves; order Columbiformes; family Columbidae; genus Pampusana; species Pampusana beccarii. Next base: position 2,612,032 of record VWYH01007034.1, on the reverse strand, counting down.
AGTGCAGCACCCCTGAATGCCACACGTGTGACCATGCAGAGCCAGCTCTTCCACGTCTTCATTTCACCAACTGTTACATAAATCCGCTTTTATACTGAAATTGTGGACGTCACTGAAGCTCTGTCCATACCCATAACATCACTGTTGCCATGGGAACCAGCGTACTTCCAAGGGGGAAAAAAGTAGAAGGAGACTAAAAAAAGGACAAAGAGGGAACAAAATAAGACAAATATGTGACATATCCCAACTATGTGTCGGTGTAGGATGTTACAAAGATTTTGCTGCAATTTGTTTAGGAAGCCTTGCATAACAGTTTTTGTCTTGAGTAGTACAGCGAGCTGGATGAGGGCCATTACAAACTTAATTGTGTCCCAAATATCCCAAATGCCTTAATGAAATGGAGGAGTTTCTGACAACTTTGTACAAGGTGTATTTTTTGTGTGAGCGTGAGGGGAAGAAGCATCTGTCCATGTTGCAGCATTTACTGGGGTTTCTGTGGGTTTTCCTGCTGGCTGGGGGCTGCACGTCGTGACAGGGGGTGGAAACACTGGGTGTTGCAGATCATCCCAGCGAGCAGCCAGTCCTGCTGATCTTCTGCTCTGCTGAGCTTTGAGGTGCTATTAAGGGACAATTTCCAGCCAGCAAGTTTAAAAATATATATATTTGGGGGTTAAGTGTCTATCCACTATGCACTTCATAAGGCGTGGTGGGAAATAAGGTCTTAAATATATTATTGAGCACCAGTTTTGGCACATTTAGTGTATTTTAATGTGTAACCCCAGGTCCCTCCTGCAGAGGAGGAGTCCATTAGGAAGGATTTTATTGCTCAGAACAACATCTTCAATAATGCCACGTGTGAGCTGATGGAGGGAGCACATCCCCGGGGTCCGTCATGGGAGGTGATGGCCGGTGCGGAGGCTGAACATGGGGTGTTTTGGGCTGTTTTGTTTGTTCTCTGCTCTGTGATACCGAGACAGGCATGAGGAGGAAGGAAGGACTGGGACGAGAATAAATTCAGCCTGAAGTGCTCTGGTTTGCCATTTTATTTTATTTTTTCAAAGCCCCCATCCTCCCAGGTGCTGGGCCCAAGGCTGGGCTGCCAGCAGCCGAGCCCTCCCAGTTCAGAAGTTAATTGCAAGCGATACGTAGGGCTTTTCTTAAAAGCTCCAGCTCCTGAAGTTCAGAGATTATGCAAGACACTCAGCTTGCAGGATTTTTTTTTATCTTTTTTTTTTTTTTTTCTCTTTAAGCAATACGATTTTAAACCCTTTTTGTTGCTGAGAAAAAAACCCTTAAAGTACAAATCTAAAAGGTTACAGGGAAACAATCCCGTAACAGTAAAGCAAATAAGGACATTTTCAGGAGACTTTTTTGACAAAACATCTTTTTTTTTTTTTTTTAATCAAGCTTCATCCTCTCTAAATACAGCATCATTCTTTGCTTCATCACCTGGGTGGCTGAGCAGGGTTCCTCTGCACTGCTGAGCAAATCCCACATCCCCCTTGAGAGGCAGCTGCATCTCCAACCTGCAGCAGACAGGGCAGTTTTTAAATCTTTGGGAGAAAAACGAAAAGATGACTACTCCGCAAAATCCCCTTTTCTCTCTTCTTTCGGGCTTTACATTTGCCATTGTGCATTACGGGGCCTTTGGGGACCGCGGTGTGGCCGTGGTACGGGTCAGACAGGAGCAGCGTGTGGCTGGTCCACAGCAGAGGGAATCAACCGCCGGCACATCCCCGTGAACATCTGCAAGCGAAAATAAATTGGAGATGAAATTTCTATAAAACACTGGCATGAATAATCGCCCTGTTTTGGTTTCCCAGGTTTAATTGTGAAGCTGCATGAATTAAAATCATCTCCTGGGTCTGTCTATGCTGTGAGGGAAGCGGTTTTGCAGAGCAGTGACGAGGCAGAGATGCTCCCTGGTCGGCTTTTTCCCAACTCAGAGCCTGTGAACAGGGACGTCAAGGCTCTGCTGGGCTCAGAGAGGTTGTGTCAGCTCCTGGTAGAGTGTGTTTGTGCTGCCAGATGTGGCGGCCTGGGCTGGAAATGCTCTCTGAGTAATGTTTTGAATTTTTAAACCCCTTTGCTGCAGCCCCACTGGAGCATCCTTGGCTTTGCTTTCCAGGAACGGGCTCTCCTGGCAGGAATCCCCGCGGATCGTGGGGCAGGAGGCGTGTGCTCCATCGCACACGTGCACAGAGTGTGCCCGGGGCTGCTGTGCCCACAGAGGCTTGTCCACCCTGCCAGGAAAATGCGGTTTTGCTGTCAGTGCGATGCTGCGGGAAGGGCTGTAAACCTGCCGCATCTTCCCTGCTTCCTCCCGCTCTTGCGTTCCCCAGAGAGAGGGGAGGTATCTCAGCTGGAAAAGCCCCTGGGAGGGCAAACCTGGGTGATAGAGACCATGTCAGGATCACACTGGGGCAGATCCTTGCCAGCTGTGAGCCAGGCAAGTGGATTTACTGGGTAAAGATGCTCCGGGAGCACCTCTGGCATGCAGCATCCAAGGGGATGCAGATGCTTCCCTCAAGTGCTAGAAGCAAAAGATGGGTGCTGGTTTTGCTTTCAAAGGAATATGACAGGAAAAAAAAAATCCAATTAAATGTCAAGGCTTGTGATGGGAATCCTATAACCTTTCAACTGGACGTGACATTAAGAGCCTTTTCCTGCTGGCCTGGTGCAGTTGGAGGTGGAGCTGGGAAGGGGTTATTATTTCCATCCATGAGGCAGATTAATTCTGAGGACTTTTAACTTTCCTTGCAAACGGCCTGAATTAATGTTTTAGGATTCTAGTCCCTGCCTCCTCCCACCCCCCCAAAGGCCAGACCCTGGAAGTGCCATTATGCTCCTGTCAAAGGGGCTATTTCTGGAATTGATGATATGAATGAAGCCTAAAACTCCGCTCTCATTAACGTCTGCAGCTTATCCCAGTGTCATTCCTAAGCTGGTGGGACTTGGTGACACTGCAGGGGGAGGCTGTCGTTTCAACCCAATTTTCACATCGCATTTGCACAAAATTTTTTCCAGGCTTCGCCAGCGCTTTCGGCACATTTGTCAAATACCAGCCGCTGTCCCACAGAGCGAAGGCAGAAGAGAAATGACTGCGAGCGGTGATGGGGGACTCGATTGTGGCCATGGCCATGGCCCCTGTGTCCAAACGACCTCTCCTTGCCCCAGACAGCAGGGAGCAGAGCTGAGGTGTCACCTGGCCAGATCCAGGCAGCCCGATGCGTTTCTATGGTTGGATTTTACTGTAGGATACAAACTTGCAGCCCTGGTGCTGCCTGGGAGCTGGTCCCCACCTTGTCTACGGAGTCCCGCTCCCCATCACTCCGGCTGTGCTTTTGGGGGGTCTCACCCCATCTCCCAGTGACGGCAGGACAGCAGCAAGTTGCTCTGGAGCATCGGGGGCTGCTTAGGGAGAGCTGGATAAGGGCTCAGGGAAAGAGACAGAGAGGAGATGGATGCAGGGAAGGAGGAGAGGAGGAACGGCCGAAGCCGCCTGAGAGTAGCAGCGCATTAAAGGAAGAAATATATATTAATCTCATAGAACAGCACCTACCCCTGTAAAGCATAGAGTCGTATTGGTTGGGAGAGAACCTCAAGGTCATAGAGTCCACCTGTCAACCCAATCCTGGCACTAAACCATGTCCCTAAGAACCTCATCTCTGTGTCTTTTAAACCCCTCCAGGGATGGTGACTCCAGCACTGCCCTGGGCAGCCTGTTCCAATGCTCAACAACCCTTTCCAGGAAGACATTTTTCCCGATATCCAATCTAAACCTCCCCTGGTGCAACATAAGGCCATTTCCTCTCATCCTGTCACTTGTTACTTGGGAGAAGAGATCAACCCCCCCTGGCTCCAAGCTCCTTTCAGGCAGTTCAGAGATCAGAAGGTCTCCCCTCAGCTCCTGTTCTCCAGCTGAACCCCCCAGCTCCCTCAGCCGCTCCCATCACACTTGTGCTCCAGACCCTCCGCATCTTCATTGCTCTTTTCTAAACTCAAGTAATGTTCTCTTTTCCTGACTTGGCCATCGGTGTGGGTGCCTGACACCCCCCCCAGTGATGGCACCACCATCTCTGGGGCCGGGTGATGCTGTTGCACTGTGGTGCCTACTCCCCCCATTCCCAAGGAGCACCAGGAGCCATGTATGCACCCCAACTCAATGGGGAGAACCTGGGATGCTGATGGATGGAGCATCATGCCCGCTGTCCTCTGGGTTGCTGCTGCCCTCGAGCAACAGCTTCCCACTTAATTCACTTGCTGGTGAATTTGATCCCAACTTCTGCAACTCAATCATAGCAAGCATAATGCAATATCTTTCTCTTTTGATTATATTAAGCTGGGTAGCGCCGGCTAATTGAATCTGGGGCTGTTGCCTCTTAATTAGAGAAGGTCGGGCTCTGCTGAGCGCAGGCAGGTAGCACAGGGATCGCTCGTGCTGGGAAGGGGCTGAGGGCTCTGGGCCTGTGCAAAGACTCCTGTTTGTAACACGTAAGTGACCTCTGGATATTTTCCTTTTATTTATTTTTTGTGCTTTTTATCTTATGAATTTTAAGAGTGAAGTTACAACAAAAGCGTTACTGAATATTTCTGTGCGGCAGAAACAAGATTTTGTTTTAATTGAGAAGAACCTGTGAGCATTTTGTCTCTCTGTCTTGGCTAAGCTTATGGTAAAAATGTGGATTTTTAAGAATAAGCTGGGGTGAGCAGGTGACCCCGAAAAGTGGGGTCTCCGACACCTATGGGATGGAGCAGATGGGGTGATTCCCTGCTGTGTGCGTGTGGACGCCATTGTTCATTGGTTTTAAACACACTCCCTGCCTGCTCGGTGTGAGGAGCGGGCAGGGTTCCCCAGCACCAGCGCCATTCCTGGCAAATATTTCTCTCACAGAGCATGGACCGTGGGCTCAGCTGAGTGCCAGGGCAAGGGGCAACGGCAGTGCCACCGCTGCCCTTTGCCGCCTTCTTTTCCTCCTCCTCCTCCTCGCCCCAGCTGCCGGCTGAGGACCAGCGCTGTCTGCGATGCTTCCCGAAGCCCCTTTGCCCCTTCCCTGCCCACGCAGCGGCAGCAAACGCCATTTCAATAAAGCACCTTCTGCTCCGACTAATTGAAGAGTTTCCCTTTGTCAGCCTCGGGGCTCAAAGGAGGGTCGGCACAAAGCCGCAGCCATCAGCACTTTGTGCGCCTCTGAAAATCCCATTAGCAGAAGAAAGAGCTTGAAGTTTCATTCAGCTGGAAAAAAAAAAAAAATAAGGCAAAAAAATAAAATAACTCTCCCTGCAACCTTCTGATCTATCAGCTGCATATTAACATACCGCCCTCAGCGCTGCCGGGGTCCCTGTCCCGGGAATATTTAATCAGGGTGAAGTGTTATATTGGACTGAAATGTATTTGCTTGAGGAGGTGATGTGCTGATAAGTGGGTCTGAGGTTAAAACTGGGGAAAAAAAGCCTGCCATCAGCAAATAAAAACCCTTCCCGCTCCCCGGATCCCCTTCCCCTCCTGAGATGGAACCCGCAGAGGAGACCCAGCCCCAGCACAGGGTCTTCTCCACCACCACAGAAGAATTTGCACGAGGATCTGCCTGTCTGGGGAAGCATCCGTCTGTCTCCGTGAGTTCTGACCCAACCAAGCTGCTCCCGAGCCACCCCGCTTCCCTGCTGAATATCTCACACAGCCCTTGTAGACCCTTTTGGGGATCTTATGGGGTTTTTTTTTATTTCTTTATGTCCTCAAGGGCTTTGCAGAGGTCTGGCAGAGCCATGGACACGGCTGGCTCTGCAGAGGGATGCTTTCCAGCCTCCCAAGCCAGGGAACGCCTGTGGGTCCCCCCCGGCAGCCGTTCCCCCTGCCTGCCCTGCAGTGCTATATTTGGGCTAAATATTCCAGCCCACAGCCCCGTCCTGACAGTCGGAATGTCTATCCCGATATCTTGTAAACATTTCTCCCGATTAAAAAGATCCAGATTTCTGACGACCGAGCTGTGACTCAGCCCCATGTGATTTCCCAGGAATTCACCCCGGATGGGTGGCAGGAGCTGGCAGCTCCAGCCCCACGCGCCCGCCGGGGAGGCACCTGCTGATTCATCCTCACCTTCTTCTTCCCCAGCCAGATAACGCGGCAGCACGGGCTCCCAAACACTGCCTGCCACCGCCTTGTAGCGAAAGCTCTTGTCTGACAAGGGCTACGATTATTTTCCTGGAGCCTGGAAGCTGCTGCCTGCGCCCAGGCAGGAGCGTGGCCCCGGCTGCCTGCGGCTCGCGAGAGCCGATGGGGTGTTTGCCGTGCTAGGCTAGAAAATAACCCCGTCACCACGTTGTGTCGGCTCCTGGAGTTCACATCTCTGTGTCCCAGGCTGGAAATGCCGCCTGGAAGGATGCGGAATTTGGGTACCAGGTTTGAGCCATCCCTACAAGGATTTGCTGCAGCAGCACACTGCGTTCTGCCCCAAAAGTAACAGCATCCACAGCCTGTCCTGGCAGCTCAGCTCTTTAAAATTTCTCCAAGAGGCAGCAGTTGGGGCAGGGGATGGACTCTGCTGGCCCGCACAGTCTTAAGGCTTTGGGGCAGTCAGTTAGTGGTTTTGACAGGCTTAATTTGGACTGGGAATGAAAAGTCCAAGCAGTGACTTCAGGGAAACGCCCCTGGGACAAGCCGTGACATGGTTAATGTCGTTAAAGTGCTTTTCTGTAAAATGCTAGGAGAAGAAATTAATGGTGTGGGGTTGTGTTGGTTTTTTTTTGTTTTTTTTTTCCCTAAAAGTTGATACAGTTATTTTAATTTAATTTTTTAATCCATCACATCAGCACTCTCGCCATGCAACTTTCATTTTATAGTGGTTTTCATATTAGCTGCAGCCACTGATGTCAATGAGTAGAATGCGCCATGAAGGTATTCGAACAGGCAGGCCTTCCATGCAAAACCAGATAAAATCTAGCCTAGAGAAGCTGGCACGCACCTCGCTTTAAAGACTAGAATAACCTTCCTGGTTCAGCGCTGGCCGCTCGCGGGTGCTCCTCCGGGTCTGTTTCTTCCTTGACGGGCTGCGGTGCAGGTGGTTCGAGCGGGTGAGCATGCTGGTGATCCTGCTCAACTGCGTGACGCTGGGCATGTTCCACCCCTGCGAGGACATCGCCTGCGACTCGCCGCGCTGCCGCATCCTCCAGGTACGGTCCGCGGTCGATGGGCGGCGGGACGGACTGAGCTGTGGCAGAGCTGCCTCCCTGGGTCCTGTCCACACTGCCTATCCTGCCAGCACTTAAAAACTGCTGATTTTGGTGCTTGGTGTCACCAGGCAAAGCCCCTGCCAGGCTGTGCTGACCCCAGTGTAGCCAACCTTTGCTTGGAGAGCTTGGAAAGGGTTAACCATCAAGTTTGTTGTGAAAGCAGAACCCAAACCAAACTTGTCCCTTTATCGCAGCACTGCAGGTGCTGTTGGCCCATCTGGGTTGGGGGAAGACACGGGGCTGCTCCCAGCGCTGCCTCTGCCTGGGGTTTTTAGCCCTTGGTGGTGCAAGAGGAGACCTTATTGGACTCAGGTCTCTAATCCCTCCCTGGTGCGAGTGTGAAACAATGTAGGAGCATCCCTCCTCCCTTCTTTTCCTTCGCAGAGCTTCGACGATTTCATCTTTGCCTTCTTCGCCGTGGAAATGATAGTTAAGATGATCGCGCTGGGGATTTTTGGGAAGAAATGCTATTTGGGAGACACATGGAACCGCCTGGACTTCTTCATTGTCATCGCAGGGTAAGCCCAGCGCTGCGGGTCCCCCTCTCCCTGTGCTTCTCTGTTGTCGTTCACGGCATTGCTTGGCAAGCATTGGATTTGGGGAGCAGCCGGTTTGCAGCAGTGAAGGTTGGGGGTTTGCTGGGCCTCGGGTGATGTCGCCCATCCTGACTTTTGGATTTTGGCCAGCCCGTGCCCTGGGGCTCCTCACTGGCATTGGACTTGGCTTTTCTCCCTCCAGCCACATTGGTGGTTTCGGTTTCCATCAGGCGAGGTGGCTGAGCTGAGCGGGCGGTTGGGAGCGCGGAGCGGCGTGCCAGGGAGGATAGTTCACTGAAATGTGCGTGATTGCGCTCATTCTTATACTTTTTTTTTTTTTTTTTTGAGGGAAAGCGACCAAGTTCGCCTTTTTGAGTGTTTTCCTTTCAGAGGCACCTGGTTTGAATTAAAGGCTCTTCCAGCACCCGCGAGTCTCCTGGCGGAGACTGGGAATCCACATGAAAAGTCCCTGGCCCCTGGCCAGCGAGCTGAGTTTCTTTGACACATGAATCGCTCGCCGGCCCCTGTCTCCCCTCCCTGCTCCAAGAGCCCAAAGACCTTTGGGAAAACAGTGGGTTTTTCCTCTTTTGATAGAGCTAGAGATCAAATTTGCTGGATTTTCCTGGAAAGGAGCAGTGGAACCTCCCAGCTGAGCTGTTTGCCTGGCAGGGGTTTTGTGTGTCCCATGAAGGGGCAACACCTTGTGGGCTTTGTTTATGGTCCATCGCCAGCCCCACAGGGCCATGGCACATACCTCTGCCAGGCAGCTGATAGAACCAAAGCAGCGGCCCAGTAAAACCAGTAAGGAGGTGCCAGGTTTCCCAGTGCATCCTTGGCCTGGGAAACTCATTGCCACAGGGTGCTGCAGAAGCCAAAAAGTGCAGTGAGGCTCCAGACCCAGGCTGGAGGCAGAGATGGAGGAGCAGGAAGGCCAAGAGCTGTAACCATCTCAGTGAACCCACCTTCTGCAGGATGCACCAAGCTCGTGCGTTCCAACTGCACCAGCCTCTGGCTTCTCGGGGTAGGAGAGGGATCAGTTTCCTCCTGAAGTGTCTGAGCATCGTTAGGGGCTGCAGCAATGGGATGTTGTACAAGATGGGACCCTGGGTCTCACCGGCTCTGGTAGGGTTCTAAACATCAGCAGCACAGCCAGGGGCTGGCGCCTGCTGAAGCCACCCTGTGTATTATTTATTTCTTCTTCTTTGTTATTTATTGTACTAGAATTAATTGTGATGAAGCACCAGAGCTCCCCTCCACCTCAGCCGCTTCCCGCATCCCCGATGCGTGGGGACGTTTATTCGCTGTAGAGGTTTCGCAGCCTTGCAGCTTGACCGCTCCTGTGACTCCTGCCAGATTGGCTTTGCCTCTCCCTAAATGATGGGTCTTTCCTTTGTGTGTGTGAACTGCTCCCATCTGGGCCTCGTCAAAACCAATTCGGCTGACAAAGGATCGAACTTAAATACAAAGCGGAGCCTCTCCTTCCCCAGCTGCTTCTCTGCTCCCTTTTGCACCCTTGCGCTCTCCTCCAGCCCTCGCCCATCCATCCCCGGGTGCTGCGTTCTCCTCGATTAAAGATGTAGGTAAAATACACAGTGAGGATAAGAGGATAAAGCAATGCAGGGTCAAATTCTAACAAGACAGAGGGAAAAGCTGCTGGTGGCCCTTGAGTGCAGCTCTGCAACTCCCACATGGGGCACATTACCCCAATGAGCATCCGGGGCACAGTGCCAACAGCAGAGCAGGGGAGCGAGGGACGAGCTGAGCTCGACATGGAGCATCTTGTCCCCAGGTGGGTGCGTGATGTGGGGAAAGGGGCCAGAGCTGAGCAGTGGCCATGGAGGACAGTGTGCACTGGGGTGATGCTCAGATCCCCGCTGTATTTGCTAAATAACCAACAAAGTGCATCACATTTTTGTGTAGGTCTTGCATAAGGGCTTCAGCCAGTATTTTGTCCTCCAAGTTCCTTGAGAAGTTTCTGGACCTGACAGAGATTGAGATTGCAGAGAAACCTTTTTTTTTGTGTGTGTTTACCCCAAATCTGGCACTTGCAGAGGGCTGGGAGAGCCGCTCTGTGCTGTTCTTGCCCCCGTTGTGATGCCGGCCACTTTTGTGGCATGCTATTAAATAGTTCTCAGCTCTGTTAAACTGTCCAGAGCAATCTCATGAGCTCATGGAGAGTAAATGACTTCTTTGTGACAATGTAATGCAATTAGCGCTAATTGTAGAGTGTGTAATGTCTGCAACACATCTCTGTAATTACAGGAAAACTTGCTGGAGATGAGAATAGCGCTGTATGATCAGAACTCAGCTTAGTGAAACGTGGCTTTGGCTGTAGGTTACGGAATTGCATGGGGAAAAGGGAAGGAAAAAAGTGATGAATGACATCATTATGTTGTGTTATTTTAAAGAAGAGGATTTGGGGAGTTAACTTTTAAGAGAACACTTGAAGGTTAACAGGCGTTGCAAGCCAGCTCTTGCCCTCTAAAGACGATTCAATATGATTTCAACCTCTCCCAGTGTAAGATGCTGAAGTATCGAGCATGAACAATTGTTTACATCTGAAAATATGCAGAAACATTTACAATTAAGTGCTGGCTGAGGCTCTGGCTGGTGAACCGGAGCTGTGGGATGGAGATGTGCCCTGACCTGCCGTGTCCCTGGCTGCTCCAGGGCCCAGCACCTGCTTTGCCTCCCGCTCCTCTGGGCAGGGCGCAGGGACCTCTCCACTGCTCGATCTGTGGGAAGAGGATGGACACAGGTTGAGATCCATCTGCTCCTCAGCTGGAGCCATCCGCAGCCCCAGCCTCTTTGCTGCAGTCCCACCAGCTTGCAAGTCATCAGCTTATTTTGACTTCCTTGAACCTCTGCATCCCTGTGGACTGAGTTGTGCTTTAAACCATCCTCATAAAAAAAAGATATACCATCCCCAAAACAACAATCCCTCCCCAAAGGTTAATTATTTTCCAAGGAGAAGCTTTAAATCAGAGGATAATTTGGTGGTGTAAGAGCTTACAGGGTTCCTCTGCCTTCTCTAGGCACAGGGTCCAGCAGGGCTCTGAGGCCGTGCCTGCATTTCTGCTGCCCCGAGCAGGGCTGTGCATCACCCGTGTTTGAGTTGAGTGGGTCTGCGGTTACTCCGGGCTCAGTCAGTTGTTTGGCCAAGTGCTTGGAGTCCTGTTTGTGCTTTGTTCGTTGTAACGGTAACCGGCCTCTTAAAGGACTTTGTAGGAAAGTTAAACACTTCTGGAACACTTTGCTTACAATTTGAGAGGAGCTGGAGGTGCTTGGCAGGCTGCTTTCTACAGACACAGAAATGCCATTTCTTTTTATCTTTGCTTCCTGAGCACTTCTTTTAATGTTCATCCCTTAAGGATGTCTTGCTCCCTCCTGGTTTTGAGTGCTGAATTTCAGGGATGCGATATGCTGCAGGAAGCCTTGCTGTGTTCATAGGTGCCAGGAGAGAAAGGGATGCCGCAGTCCCCACTCCATCCCTGCTCCTTCTCAAACAAAAGCACCAGGTGGTTTCTGAAAAGCTCTTGAGCTCAGAAATTGGGATAAGGATGATGATGCTGATCAAGAGGCTGTTGCAACTCCCTGGTTCAGATACAGGGAAGAAAGCACTGACATGGGGCTGCCCATGGGGGTCCCTGCTGCTGCAGGCAAAGGCTGTTCTTCCCCCATGGATTAGTCCCTTCATCCCATGAAAAAAAAAAAAGGCAGGAATGAATGTTGCTTTTTCATAGCCTCTGCCTATATTGATCCCTTTCACACCAAGGAGCAGCACCTTGGAGATGTGGATGCACAGCGCCCTTGGCGCTGCCTGGGCATCATTAGTGCCGTGGGGTAATTGCCCATGTAAGTGGCCGATTTGCACACACAATTACCCAATGTGCAATCACAGCCGCGGCCCCTTTGAGCTGCAGTGAAAACTGCACCAAACCCTCTCCAGGGATCCTCCAGTGCTTTCCCAGGTAGGTGCTCCTACCTGGGGCCCCGCTGTGTCCTGGCTCATCCAGAATTAGGTGCTCTTTGCTCCAGGCAGAGGTGGCAGAACCACATCAGTCTGATACTCTTGATCACAAACCTCCAGGGGTTCAAAATCCCAAGCAAGCCACATCCCTGACTCACAGAAACCTGCCGGGTAAAAGAAACCCCTCAGCACCTTCCCCTGCAGCTCAGCTGACTCAAACCCACCTGTGAAAAGACTTGTTTTTTTTTTTTTTTTAAAGTTTTAGGATTCTTTTTAAAGAGAAGCGTTTCATTTCTTTCAGTTCTTCAGCTGAATTTGCTGCTGCTTCAAAAGCCTCGTTAGTCAAGTGTCCTGCCTGGGACACACGGTGCCTCTGTGCGGCCAGATCCAGCAGCTGCGGGGCTCGTGCCACCTCCGGTGCTGTTCTTTTTTATTCTGTGCAGCTTGATTAAAATGAGTATTTTTAAAATTAAGCGGCACCCACGAATGAGGTGAGACTTTCGAGGCTTAAAAAGCAGCTCCTGAGCAAAAGCTGAGCACGGCAGAGGCAGGAAGGGCCAGGAGGAAATTTCCTTCCAGCTGTCTGAAGATACAAGTCTGCCTAAAAAATTTCCCCTTGTCTTTTCCAACACTGATGGCTTAAAATTATCCACTGATTGCTGTGCTTTGTAGATAAACGGTGCCTATATGCTCAGTTTTGGAAACCTTTTAATGCTGAATAAATGTGAGCCTATCTCTTGCCGGCAGCTCCTGCGGATGCTGCCCTGCCTGCAGGCATTGCTGCTCTGCCACTGGTTCCTCATATGACCTTGGTCACATCCCCTGGCTGTACGGCATCCCTGGCAGCCAGCTGTGAAAGGAGAGAGCTCAAATTTTCATTGCAAAGCTCCCTCAGCACAAACTCCACAGCTTTGATGGGTTTTCACAGCATCTTCTGCTTCCTGAGCTGGAGTAATCCCAGGGACAGGAGCAGGGTGGGTTGGAGTAATGATGCCGGGTAAACGTGGGAAGGGGTTTGCCAGTGTTTCTGTGCTCTCTTAGAGGCTCGCTGGGTGAGGAGAGCCCCTTCGGCCGCTCCTGTGATGCTCCTGAGCATCACTTCTGCGAGCCCTTTGCCACAGGCAGGGCTGCTGCCTGACACCGCACTGATGAGATCCTTCCCAATGCTTTGGGTTTTATATGAAAGAAACAGCAGCGTGCTCCGAGTCTTGCTATCTCTGGGCAGAACAGTGATGGATTTTGGATGCCTGGTCCATCCTGAGCCATCCCTCATGTCTGTCTGTCTGTCTGCTGAGTGCCGGGAGTTTCCCTCTCGGAGGAGTGTTTGCCAAAGGTTTGCATCAGCTCTCTCTCTGCATCCCACCACCAGCCCGTGCTACGTCTGGCTTTGCAGATGCTCCACTTTTATTCTTAGAAAGACTTAAATATTTCCGCTCTCCTCCTGAATAACTCCAGCGACTGGGGGTTGCTGATCACTCCGACGACTCTCAGCATTTGCCACGAATCCATCCTATTTAATGCTGAGTATTTTTCTGAGCCTTTAACTTGTTCGGGCACTCGGGTCTGTGACAGGCATCGCGCTTTCCTGTTTGAACAGAAATGACATTTGAGTTGAAGCTTCATTGGGGGCTTCTTGCACTGCAGATTTTCAATGCGTAAATGTTATATATGCTGGTAAATGCACCTGTCACCTTGCCAGTTGGTGACGTCCTGACGTTCACGCTCCCTGGTTATCTGCCCTGCCAGGGATGTAGATTGATTCCTCCTGTGCATCCCCTTGCCTTGGCAAGTGACCTTTGAGCTGGGAAGTGGTGGGATTCTCATTGGACTTGCTCTTTAGTGACTGATTTTTACTCACATTTCCGTCCCCAATACTGGATTCTCTCAAGGCTCTTGAGCTGCTATTTATCAGCAATGTGAGATTCCTGTAGTTTAGGTCTGGGGCTGAGCTTGTGCTCCTATAATGCTGGCGCTGGTAGAGATGTCTGGCAGCAGCTGTAGGAGAGCATCTACCTACTCATGGTCTTGGTGCTAAAGTGTTTGCTCAAGCTAGTGGGTGGTTTGGTTTGTTTTTTTTTTTTTTTAACGTGGTATTATAATTGTTCTTTAACATATTTAATCAAAATGCATTTTACAGCATGCCCTTTGCGGCTTACAAGCACACGCAGCTCTAGAAGTGAGTCTAGGGCTGTCATTAATCAGAAAATTATTTGTCTTGGTGCAAATAACCATATGCTGCCCTGAAGTTTGCTGGTAGCCTCTGTTTTAATAACAGATGAAAGAAAAGCTGCATGTTTGACATGGGCTTTTTACCTGAATCCGGCAAACCATACAAAAATCTTGTTTTTAGTGAGTGAAACTTCAGCACCAATAAAGTCCAGGGAAATGATTGCCCTTCTCCTCACCGGAGCTGAAGCTCACCCAGTGTGGTGAGTCCCACACCGAGGAAGGGGCTGGTGTTGTTCCTGGGGCCAGGGGGGCTTTGGTGGACACGCTGCCTTCCTCTGTGCTCAGAGAATGAGAACAAACCCACGGCATCCATATGTGTCTGTCCAGTGTTCGCATCCCTGCTCTGCCCCGTGGCTGTGGGTGTCAGCTAAATATGGGGGAATATGTTGAGGTTATTTTGATCTTAGATACGCTTTGATCATCACCATCCTCATTAGAGCCTATCAAGAGAAACGGGATAAAGCGTCGCGGCATCAGGAATGAAGTTGTGTATTTGGAAAGAGAGGGTCTTCTCCACCCGGGGTGTTCCTCACCTGCCGATGTCTGTGAGGGAGGAGAGGGGGTTTGGCTGCTCACAGCAGGAGCAGAAACCTCCTGTGTGCAGCTCTGATGCCTTTGTGCAAGGCGCTGGCAAAGCCTCCTCCAGAAGTTCGATGTTTAATCAGGGCTAATTAATTCAGGCCAGGGCAGGCGTGGAAAAAGGTTGTGACTGGGAAGCAGAGCGCCTGTCTGCGAGGTGGGGCTGGAAGAGCTGCGTTTGCTTGGTGTCACAGAACGACGGCTGAGAGGAAGGAGATGTGATTTGTCTTCTGTGAACCCATCAGATGGGTAAACACGAGTGACAAAGCACCTAAAAGACCGTGCTGCCATAAGAACAAATGCATGTAAGCTTGTCCTGAATAAATTTAGGCTGGAAGTTTAGCTTCTAACCGTCAAAGCTGGAGGGAGGGAACCACCCAAATAGCTTTGAGGTAGAACTTGATAATTTTTGGAAGAGATTAGTATCCTGTGGTTGCCTGTGGCAGCAGCAGCCTGGCTGTGTGGGGAGCCTCGTGGTCCTTTTCCTTGCCTCTGCCTGGCTCTGCCTCTTCAAGAATGTTTTTGGGCAGAAATCTTGTGTTTTCCCACGGCTGGAGAGCAAAGTCCTGGTGAGGATGTGACCGATGGCCCTGCTGTGCTTGAGCAAAGGTTCCAGAGCAGAGTGAGATGATGCTGGGGACCCCAGGGACTTGCAGCAGTCCTTGTGCATCCTCAGACTAAACCATGTGCAGGTTGTACCCTGGTGTCCTGAGCTGTGAAATAACCCCACCGGTCACAGCGTAGGAACACTGTGAGGTTCCTTGGTCCATGTTTGCTGCATTTGGTATCTGTGAGTGTCATGTGTTTTGATTTGTGTGCTTGCCCACAGCCTGAATCCCACCTGCCAATGGTCTCTGCTGTGTAGAGCTCGCAGAGCTCATTGTCTCGTGTTCCACACCGCTTGTGCCCTGCAGAAAGGTTCTGCACCAGGGATGCTCCTCAGCTTTTCAAGGTAGTGCTGGTGCTCAGCACAGCAAACCCAGATTTGTTGAAGTATCTGTACAATTGTTGTTAAAAACAAGACTGTGTCTGGAAATCGCCCTCCTGGAGTGTGCAGGGGGTTTTTGGAAGCTTCTGCGCTGGATCCGTGCAAAACCAATAACCAAAGCAGATAAGAGGGAGAAGATCTGTGGCTGTGTGAGCTGGTGTGTCGTGTTCTCGCTCATTGACTTTATTCTGATACGCAAACAACCCTTAATTAATTCCTCTGGCAAACTTTCCTGATGGGAGAGATGCAGTAACAAGTCCCTCTGTGAGCGGTTGGCATATAAGGTTTGATTTATAATGTTTGATAATCTAACATTTCTCCAGAAGATCCTTGACGCTCCCCGCTGTTCGTGTCTTCCGCAGGATGCTGGAATACTCCCTGGACCTGCAGAACGTCAGCTTCTCAGCCGTCCGCACCGTCCGCGTCCTGCGGCCACTCAGGGCCATTAACAGGGTCCCCAGTAAGTCAGATCCTTATTCCTTGTGGTCGATGCAAGTTCTTTATATCTGTGCCCCAAAGGTGGAAGAGCAAACACAGATGCTTCCCATCTTACATTGCTCCAACGTTCATCCAAGCCTGGTAGTGCTAGGTCCTACCACCACTCTCTGGTGTCCAATGCCTACTTTAAATAATGTTCTTTTCGACACTTTTAGCACCAGAGATGAGCCACCAGTCAATAAGATACCCAGGACTGTCTCCACACTCCTTTCTTTCCCATCTGAAGAGGGTCTTAGGAGGCCAGTAAGGTGAAGAGATGCAGGTGATAGGGAATGACTGAGCCAACAGCCTTTGCCAGGCAGCACAGCCAGGGCTCTGAGCCACGCTGCTCCCACCCTCCCTGCACTACTCCAGACTTTCTTAGAGAAACTGAGGCGAGGAAATCTTGTTGTCCCTGGAGACGGCTCCCCAGGAGATGCTGAGGAGTCTCCTCTTGAGGCGTATCTTGCTCTGCTCCCCAGAGCTGGTCCATACAGCCAAAATCCCCAACACCTCCCAAGCAAGCCTGGGTGGGCTGGGAGGTGGCTGTTCAGTGCTGGTTTATCAGGTCACACATGGGGATCTCAGAACCCCCTTGAGCAGCAATGGGTGGCATTGCCTTCTCCTGCAACACAGCAGTCAATGGCAACCCAGCCCTGTGCTCGGAGGGATGTTGGCCATCGCAAACACAACCCAAGTGCCACAGGAGCCGTTACTGCCGTGCCAGGCAGAGCCCCAAACGCTGGGAGTGGCATCAGTCTCCATCCCTCTGGGATGCTGTATGGATGGGGTGTGATACGTGTTAAGTACAACTGCACCAGAAATGTCCTTTTCCTGGTCTTACAGTCCTGGGTGTTGAACCCAGCATGGTTTTAGACAAATTAAACCCAAGCCCGAACTCCTCTCTCTGAACTAGCCGATGCCTTGACGAGAACTAATCAGCTTCAGTTCCGTCTGCCAATGCTGGAGGTGCCTGGGCTCTATTTATTTTTCTGATCCTGACTCTTGAACTTAATTTGGCTTTGCTGCTGCTGCTGTTTCAATCATTATGGTAGCTTCAGAATCCTGTTTGCAATGTTTTTTTTTTTGTCCCCACTGCTGAACTGATGGATGGCTGAATTTATCTGCCACTGTCTAACCGGGGATGTAATTCACTTAATGTATTTTGAAATCCTGGGCAATTTATCTTGGCTTCTCTGCAATGGTGTTACAATGGGATAGAAATGTAAGGTGAGAGAAGAAAAAAGAGAGTTCTGTATGATGATAAATGCAGTAACCACAGAAAGTCATTTCAGTTAATTAGTAGTTGATGCAAGGTGGTTGTTGCCCTGTAGAGGACTAGAAGAAAAACCCTGGTGAAGGAGGTGACAGCATCAGGAAGAGGGGAAAAAGTCTTCTTGAAGCATCAAAGTAAAGGGCGCAACAGTAAAGCTTTCTTTAAATGAAAATCAATATAAGCGAGTGAGAGAATGCAGAAGACGGGGAAGAAGGAGAGTAAGAGATGAGCAGAATATTACAGAGACGTCAGACAAAATCAATTTTTTTGTGTGTGTAAATGTCAAGTTGAAGTCACCACCAATTTGTCTTTGTTGCAGAACTGGCTGTTCCTGAACTTACGAGAATTAACTGCCAGAGAGAGTTGGGTAGTTTAAGGAAGAGAGGAGATTTAGGGTAGATGAGGGGAACTAGGGAGGGAAGGGAATTTTAATATATATGGAGTGGTGAAAGAAATGTGACTGGGCAAGGGAGAATGTCAGAGTTCGGTCTCAGGGAAGAAAGGAGACATATGATTGCTGGAAAATGTTAGGAGGAGAAGAGGACTTGAGATGGGGAATGAAGGGAGAGGAGCAGGGCAGGGATGGAGGGGGGGAACCCAAGGGCTTTGGGGGGATCCAGAGGGGGCTGGGGAGCTGTGGGAGTTTGCAAGACACGTGTGGGTGACAAGGGACAGTGGTTGGGAAGGCAGCAGCTGCCACTGCAAGGGAAAGTATGGACAGAAAGGAAAAGGTCAGGAGGGATGTAGCTGAAATAAGAAAATTCAGCCAGGACTTTTCCTCTTTGCCTCAGGTATGCGCATCCTGGTGACGCTTCTTTTGGACACGCTGCCCATGCTGGGGAACGTCCTCCTCCTCTGTTTCTTCGTCTTCTTCATCTTTGGCATCGTGGGAGTCCAGCTGTGGGCAGGTTTGCTCAGGAACCGCTGCTTCCTCCCCGAGAACTTCAGCATGTGAGTGTGTGCGGGCAGCAGGAGTGTCTCTCCAACTCGGGCCAGCCTGTCCCTCCAAGGAGACCAGGATGTCCTCCATCAGAAAGCCCTGGTCCTTCTGTCAATGCTCCCTGCTCCTAAATGCCACCACAGCTCCTGCCCAGGCACGCATGGCTGGAACAGAGCGAGCTGGGACCATTTGTCATTCGAGTCCTGCAGGGCTGTCCGTAACCCTCAGCTGGCACTTGGGAGCCTCTCTGATTGATAAGAGTCTCCAAAAAAACCCTGAGAATAAGAGTTCAGGCTGTCTGAATTCAGCATTTCATTAACATGCGACCTTTTCTGCGTTTATCAAGTTGTTGAGGTCTGAATCCTGTTCAGCAGCTGGTGTTGTTTATTGATATGGTATTTATAGTCCCACCTGACCCCCAGGGGAGGCTGATGGAGCTACCACACATTTCAGGATGCTAGATCCTTTTCAGTCTCAGAGCAAGAAATAGTCCCTGTCCCCAACTGTTATTTTTCATAGACGCCTGGGTTTTCAGGTCCAGAGGGCAATTGTGATCAAATGGGGTTTTGTAGTACCCAGTTTCCTGGCCAGTCAGCTTGCCAGATGTAGGAATATTTGAACACTGGTTGCAATATCGGGTAGGTGTTTCTTTCAGACCAGGATTTCCGTACCCGTTCTCCTACGTACCTGCTTTTCTCCACCACCTCCCTCCCATCTGAACGGTAGGAGAAAGGCAGATTTCCGCAAGCCCTTGACGGATGCTCCACCAAGCTCCGGCGCTCCAGGATTTTACCCTCTCCCACACATCTCCTAATCAATTGCCACCCCTCTTGTAGGTCATAGGATCATAGAATGATTTAGGTTGAAGGAACCTTAAAGATCATCTAGTTCCAACCCCCCTGCCATGGGCAGGGACACCTTCCACCAGACCAGGTTGTTAAAGCCCTGTCCATCCTGGCCGTGAACACTCCCAGGGATGGGGCACCCACAGCTTCTCTGGGCAGCCTGTTCCATTGTCTCACCACCCTCATGGGGAACAATTTCTTCCTTATATCTGATCTAAATCTACTCTCTTTCACTTCAAAACCACTACCCCTTTTCCTATCACTACCTGCCTTTGCAAAAAGTCCTTCTCCAGCTTTCTTGTAGGTCCCTTTAGGTACTGGAGGCTGCTGTAAGGTCCTGCCCTCAAAGGGCACTTGGGAGAGCCATTCCCAGGGCACGTCCCTGTTCCGTAAGTGGCAGCGGAGCAGAGGGACTGCTGCACCACCGAGTAAAGCCGATAGAGCCACAGGTTTGGGTGCCGTTTCAGTGAGCCAGAATTCCAGGGTTTAGATAAGCTTCGAAGGGTATTAAAGGCGATTCTGCAGGAATTAACTGGGCTGAACTAGGCTTAAAAATATCTTTGTGAGCTTTAGTGGGAGTCCTGGCAGCATTAAGGAGGTAGCTGTGTGCAGAGCAAGAAGCCAGTTTCTGGCTGGCCATGGGTTTTTTCATCTCCCTGCAGAGTGTTTTTGCCTGGTTTGCTGCAGTAAGGCCGCCCTCAGAGGGAATTTAGATCTGATCTATGGGCTGAACAGGCACTGCAAAATGCAGATGAAGGGCCTGTCTCTGTTTTTCAGGAAGCTTGGGAGGTCCTTGTACCTAGAGTCTCCCCAAGCCATTCTCAGCATCTCCAGGAGGACAGGAGAATACAGGAGCTTAAACAGACTGATTTCCATCTTACTGCAGCAAAGCTGTTTCAGAGAAGATCTTCAGGGCTGAACCCTGCTCTTAGTCCCCTAAAGTCAAACCCTGAACATTTCCAGATGGAGTGGCTCCTAGTAATGTCATCAGAGAGGTTGTTGAGTGGCCAAGTGCGCTGCCTCAGTTTCCAAAACCCAGTTAGGGACATCATCACCCCAGTGGGGCTGCAGAAAGTCCAAGGGCATCCCTTTAAAAAAAACCAACCAGACAACCAACCAAAACCCAACCAAAACCAAAAAACAGCTTTAACATCCAGAATAACAGATGTCAGATTTTGCTGTTGCAGTTGTTACCTTGTCAGATTGCCTGCAAACAGTGTGCAAACCCCAGCCCCGTCTGGACTCTTTCAGCCCCTACACAGTGGATTTGGAGCGATACTACCAGACAGAGAATGAAGATGAGAACCCTTTCATCTGCTCCCAGCCCCGGGAGAATGGGATGCGCTACTGCCGGAGCATCCCAACGCGGAGGGAAGAGGGTCTCGAGTGCACTCTGGATTATTATTCTTACAACGACACCACCAATACATCCTGTGTTAACTGGAACCAGTATTACACCAACTGCTCTGCCGGTGAGCACAACCCCTTCAAGGGAGCCATCAACTTTGATAACATCGGCTATGCCTGGATCGCGATATTTCAGGTGAGCCCTGTCTGCAAACTGTCACAAAGTGGGCGAAGAGCTGGTTGTGCCCCACAACATGTTCCCAGGGGCCGTGTAATTGCACTCCTGGGGACTATTTTACACTGGCAAGCATTTATATAGCAGTGCACAGGTGCTCAAAATGTCAGGGATACAATTTGACACCTGCTTTGAAGATGCCCCATCTCACATGCACGGACAAAACCCAAGTCTCCAAAGCCTGTGTGTGCAGTGAGATGTGAAGCAGAACCTGGATACTGCTCTTCTCTCTGGAAAGGGCAGTAGTGGGCATTAGGTCCAGCTGGAAAAGAAGGGCTGGACTCAGCCTGGGCAGCTGGTAACGTGGCTATTGGTGTTGGTAGGAGCAGGAGTAGTTTCCTCAGTGTCTCGTATGGCACCAAGACCAGCTACAGGGTGTCAGAAATGGCCCAGACAGGAGAAACATTGCTTGTGCACTTGGTGTTGTAACAGAGCCTTGATGGGTTCATTTTCCATTCCTATCTCCACCAGGTCATCACCCTGGAAGGCTGGGTGGACATCATGTACTTTGTCATGGATGCACACTCCTTCTACAACTTCATCTACTTCATCCTCCTGATCATTGTGAGTGGCCCTAGGGGAACATGGGGGATCCTGCTGGCATTTGCGGAGAGCAGAGTTGACTGACCCAGAGGAACAGGGCAGATAATATATAATAATATGCAGCATATGATATATAATATATAATAGCTGAAATAGAAACCAGCCTGCTGGAAGACAAGTGGCTTCACTATGGCATTTTATTGCAACTGTAAGAAAGAAATACGTGCTTAAGCTGTAGTAGATACACTTCTGTTGCTGCTGCTTCTACTACTTCTCTCCTTGTGGTCCAAGGTCCTCTCCCTTAGTTGCCACCTTGAATTTAATTTTAAAATTAGGGAAATTTCCCCTGGTCAGGTTATGAGCTCTGGAAGGGGGGGAGGCTGCCCAGAAATTCCCCCAGATGGAAGAACCCATCTGGCTGGGTCCTTGGTGCAGAGGGGACATTTCAGAAAAACAGTCCCACACTTCAGAGAAGCACATGAAGAAAGGAGGGAAGAGATTACTGCCCACAGCCCACCCACATTTCACAGCATCATCTGAGACCACCCACAAAGGAGCCAACAAGGAGTTTCTGTGGGGTGGGCTCCATGATGGGCTTCATCTATGGAAGCAGAATTGTCTACAGTGACTGGCTGAGTTCGTTGTCTAGACTCCCTGTATCGTCAAGGGAAAAAAATAGGTGCTTTAAGGGGGTGATTCATCTCCTCTGAAGGTAGACATCCAGAATAAATTAGATGCATTGCAGACTTGATGTGCCTATTTCTCTCTTGACTCTAAAGGGTCATTAGGTGCATCATTCAGATGTAGCTGAGATAAGTGAGATGAGTCCCTTTCTCACTGTCTAATTGGACTAAGTCCAGCAAAATAGCTGCACGTTGTCCATTAGGCCATTGTGGCAATTTCAGCTCCTCATCAACCCAGGACTCAAATCCTGATGAGAAGGTAGGAGGTCGTTTAGTCCATGATGCTTTTCCTAGTTATATCTATTAGCCTCCCAAAAAAAGAAACAATCCCTTGCTCTCAGCATCCCTGAAATGATGGAGAGGAAAGTGCAAGCCGTACTTTTCCAGATGCTGTGTGAGCACCATTCGCAGTGTGTGATAGCCCGTTAGCACGTCAGTAATTCCCTGTGATCCAGCCCGGGCTCTGCAGAAGGCAGAACCTCATTGAAGCCCTGGTTGGCAACAAAATCTCCAAGCTGTGGGTACAGACTGCTGATGCCCTTGCGTAACAGTCACCCGCAAATCCCGTTAGCAGGGGAAAGGGATCTGCCCACACGCTGCCAGGAAAAAAGCTCCTATCAGGAAGGCTCAGTGCATTCATCGTAATGCCACTAATTGTGATAATTACAACCACTGTCTGCAGAGAGAGAAAAACACCATCTTACAAGAGCAAAAGCTTTTTGTCAAAATAATCTTCTCTCGTCTTTGATCTCTGACGTCCTCCGCAGAGCGCTGGCGTGGGAGTCCCCAGGGCGAGGGCTGGGGGGTGAGTCAGCCCCTCCGTGGTCCCCACTGGCTGTCCCCACTGATGGTCCCCACCAGGTGATGCAGGAGATGGGGCTGGCTGGGGTTTGCCCCCTGGTCCTCGGTCCGGGGTATGGGGTGAGGCAGGGCTATGGGGTGGGCATGGCCACCCTGAGGTGGCTGATGGCTCCTGTCCCCTTAGGTGGGCTCCTTCTTTATGATCAACCTCTGCCTGGTGGTGATAGCGACGCAGTTCTCTGAGACGAAGCAGCGCGAGAGCCAGCTGATGAAGGAGCAGCGGGTCCGCTACTTGTCCAACGCCAGCACCCTCGCCAGCTTTTCGGAGCCAGGCAGCTGCTACGACGAACTCCTCAAGTACCTGGTTTATATTGCCCGTAAGGGCAGCAAGCAGCTCGTGGAGGTTTACCGGATGGTGGGCGTGAGGATGGGCTTCCTCACCAGCCCTGCAAGCAAGGCAGGGGCCGACCGGCACGCTGGGAAGCGCCGGAGCAGGAAAAGGTCCTCTGTGCACCACCTCATCCACCACCATCACCACCACCACCACCACTATCACCTGGGCAATGGGAACCTGCGGGCACCCCGTGCCAGCCCGGAGATCAGCGATGTGGAGACCAGCTCGCTCCACAACGGGACCAACCGGCTGATGCTCCCGCCCTCGGCACCGAACCCCCACGGGGCCCCCAGCGCTGCATCCAGCAACACCGAGTCCGTCCACAGCATCTACCACGCCGACTGCCACTTCGAGCCCGTGTGCTGCCGCTCATCCCTCCCACAGCCGGTCCTCGGCTTGCCGAGCCCAGAGGGGATCCCCAAGAACATCGTGGGCAGCAAGGTGTACCCCACGGTGCACCCCAGCACCTCCCATGAGATGCTGAAAGAGAAGAACCTGGGGGAGGCGGCGGTCGGGGCGGGGAGCAGCACCTTGACGAGCCTCAACATCCCACCCGGGCCATACAGCACCATGCACAAGCTGCTGGAGACCCAGAGCACGGGTGAGCCGGGGGCTGGGTGTCATTCTGGGGTTGTCTTGCAGAATTACCAGCTACAACCTAATTTCTGTCTCTTGCTGAATCTTTGCAGGGTTCTTTTCAGTTCACGTTACAGAGAAAGGCGACAGCTTTCCAGGTGAGACCAATGTGAATCTTCTGACCTACATAATGCATCTTATAGCCAAAACTAGGAGAGAGGTTTCAACCTCCCAGACTTTAGACTTGCTAGAATCCAAGGGAAATTACTGTTTTCAATCAACCCATTTTCTTTCCCACCACCATTTCCTCCTGAAACCAATTTATTCTGCAGTTACAGGGAACACTCCACAGATCCCTGCACTCCCCAAATCAGCTAGAACTGGGCTCAGTGACACCCAGCAAAGCTGGAGCCCAGCCCAGCTGTTTCCAAATTTCCATGGCCCTTCCTTGCTGACATGCAGGTGCTGGAGGTGGCTGCTTTGCCCACCACGTGCCACAGCGCCTGGGCATGGACACCTTCCACATCAGCATCCCAGCACATCCCTGAGCACTGTGTAGCTCTGCTCCCCACGGAACGCAAGAATCAGGGAGATAGTGTCTTTGCATGAGTGCTCAAGGGCAATTGCAGGTGCTGAGTATTAAAAACCTGTGGTTTGCTCATGAAGCCCGTAACAGAGCCAGACACCAAATGTAGCTTTCCTGGATTGGGGGTTTCATACCTTCCTCCCAAGATGCTCTTTCCCTCTCTCCATCCTGAGGTCTGGGAGCTCAACGCAGTCCAGTCCAAACCCTCTTGGTCTCCAAGAAGCATTTCTGGTAAAGCTTTCCTGGGTGGTCAATGCCTTTTCTACCCCACCACAGTCGCACTGACCTTACCAGCCAGGAGCTGTGCAGGGAAGAGCCCAAGTCCTGTCCCCAGCTCAGAGCTGCCCAGATCATGAATACACAGAGCTGGGCTCTGAGCTGGTTTAGCTCTGAGTTCTTATTCGTACTCCTGCATGCTGCTGGGCATGAGTCAGGAATGTGCTTTGCAAATAGACTCTCCCTTTGCAGCCAGCGGGTGGGTTTTTTGGGGAACATCCCACTGGGATTGTCACCCGGGAGCCACCTGGCAGCTGGGACCCGAGGGCAGCTTGTGGAGGGGGAAGATGATGATTTCAGAGCATCAGCAAACAGCAGGAGTAGGAAAAGTGGTGGTGGTACTCCCGATAATCAGAGCCCGGAGCCTGCCAGGGCCAGAGGGCTGATTGCTTTCTCCTAGCCGTGATAGCCAGAGGTTTAATGAGGTGGGCTGGGGGTTCTGGGCTGGGGCCGTGTCTGCCTGGGGGCAGCAAAGAGGGCTTTAAATGGGGACAAGGTGCTCAAGGAGCCCAGGTTCTGTCTAGAGCTCTTTAACCCAGCAGAAGCTCTTTTCCCCTTAGGAAAAGCCTGTTCTGTTGACGGCAACAACTTGGTGCTAATGGGGATGGGGGGGTGCTCCCGTGGCCGCCTGCAGCCCCCTCGTCCTGGCTGATGGGCTGTCCTGTCCCGCTGGCATTTCAGGTCCCTGCCAAAGCTCCTGCAAGATCTCCAGCCCCTGCACCAAGCTGGACAGCGGCTCCTGCAACCCCGAGAGCTGCCCTTACTGCCTCAAGGCGCTGGCGAGCGAGGCTGAGCTGACGGACAACGAGACGGCCGACTCGGACAGCGAGGGCGTCTACGAGTTCACGCAGGACGCCCACTACAGCGACCAGCGGGACCCGCAGCGGGGCAGAGCCCGGGCCAGGAGAGCGGGTCGGGTGCTGGCCTTCTGGCACGTGGTGTGCGAGACCTTCCGGAAGATCGTGGACAGCAAGTATTTTGGCCGTGGGATTATGGTGGCCATTCTCATCAACACGCTCAGCATGGGGATCGAGTACCACGAGCAGGTGAGTGCTGTCCCGGCAGAAGGGATGCGGTGTGATGGGTCCGAATCTGGCTGCTGATGGGATGGTTTGGGGCGAGAGGCATTTGGGTGCTGTGGGAATCGCAGGATGGTTGGAGTTGGAAGGCTGGAGATCATCTAGTCCAATCCACCTGCTAAAGCAGGTTCACCCAGAGCAAATCACACAGGATTTTGTCCAGGCAGGTTTTTAATATCTCCAGAGGAGACTCCTCAACCTCTCTGGGCAGCCTGTTCCAGTGCTCTGGCATCCTCAAGGCAATGAAGTTTCTCTTCATATTAGATGGAACCTCAGATATTTCAGTCTGTGCCCGTTGTCCCTCACCCTATTGTTGGCCCCACTGAAACGAGTCTGGTCCCATCCCCTTGACACCCACCCTTGAGATATTTATAAGCATAAATAAAAAGGGTCCCAGAACACAGCAAGGCTGATTTTTGTCCTCTGAGCCTGCTCCCAGCTTGCAGGCAGAGGCAGGCAGCAATCACCTGGGCTGCGTGAGCTCCTGCATCCCGGCCCCGCCAGGGATGCTCAGCACCATGATGAGTCCACCATCACCTGGGCAGCACTGCACATCGCTGGTTTCTGCGGTGTGGGGACCAAGGAGGGGGAACAGCCGTTTGCCGCTGGGTTTGCGCCAGCCCAGCCGTGCTGTGGGCTCCGGGGTTGGTGCAGCTGCAGACAGGGAAGTCTATTGAATTTGCAGTCCCTGGAGAGGAGGTAACAAATGCCTTTGCCTCCTTGGTGAACGCTCCAGCAACAGCACACTGAGTCCAAAATAGACCCGTCGCTGGCTACTTCTCCGCTCGATTATCTGAGTCCTTGCAGGCGAGAGGCTGACTTTGCTCTAGCCTCTTGCACGCTTGTCACATGGCACAGCTTTTCCCCAATATACAGTAATTAAATAAAGGATGTTCCTCTTGAAATATCTCTATCAAGATAACAAGAGCTCTGCTTTTAGAGAGGCTTTTGTGTGGTGTGGTCTCACTGTCAGTTTTGCGGCTGCTGCTGGTGGCACGCCTGGTGTGGTGCCCTTGGTCCTGCCGCAGGTGTGGGATGGCTTGGTTTGGATTTAGGGGGGAAAGTTGATTAGCAGGGATGCTGAGATGCTGCAAAACCTTCCTATATACCCCTCCAGCACTTAAGGGCTCCCAGTAGCCAGCCCAGCATTGTGCTTCTCCTGGGGTGCCAGAGCTCTCCCCTCCCAGGCAGACAAGACCACCCCTGTCCCAGCACCAGCCTTTGCTGGGAACTCCCTTCCATCTCCACTCGTGGCTGTTTTTCACTTTTCTCCCTTCCTGGCGTGTTTTGTGTTTGCAGAGTCACTCACGGTTGCAGACAGAGGTGTTTCTCCCACAGCTCCCGGTTGCAGCGGTGGTGGCTGCAGACTGTCTCCAAATTTCCGTGTCCTCCCATGGCATTAATGCCTCAATGCCCGAACGCCAGGGAGACGCAGCTGTGCTAAATGTGTCCCTTCCAGCCAGCGCCTTCTCCCTGACGTCCTAATACAGTCTGGCTGGCTAACCCTTGTTTTCAGTACACATTAAACAACGATGCGCTCTGAAGTCCTACAGGTTTCACCTTCATGTGCTGCCCTTGGTGGATGTGCCAGGGGAGCTGCATGGGGAAGCTTGAGTGATTCCACCTTTATTTAATAATTTCGGGAGGATCATCTCTTAAGAACCTGGGGTGAGGTGGCTCACAGAAACCAATAAACAGTTCTATTCCTCCTTTGGCTGAAAGGTGAAAGCAGATCTGCCGTGTCTTTGCTGCGACTGTTCAAGGGACAGACTGTCAAAGCTTGTTGCCCTTTATTAGGAGCATCTTTGGGAGATGCTGGTGCAGGCTCCCGCCATGCGTGTCCGTGCATTGGGACCATTCCACCAGGGATGGGTGGCTGGGGGAGCTCTCATCACCAAACACCTGATAAACAACACAGCTCCTTAATTCTTTGGCTCGAGGGCAGGAGGGCAGCGGGGTGTCCCAGCCGGCAGCTGGATGCGAAAGGCAGACTTTTGTGGTGGTTTTCGGGTAACGAGGTGAAGGGAGCTGATAAGCGTGGGGGGACTCCAGACGCTGTGGGTGGTTGCTTTCTTTGGCGGTAGTTTGAAGCTACTACTGTTCCAGATTCCTTTCTCCCAGGCATTTGGAGTGAATAACGGAGCTTGTTTTTATTAGTTCATCTGCTCAAAGTGGCGGCAGAGAGCAGAGAGGTGTTTTTCTGTAAACTCAGGAGGCTTATAGTCTGCTGTTTCATAATCTGATGGTTATGAGAGCAGGAATTAGAAGGGAGAAATGCTGGACCAGGCCTTTCTGCAGAGATTATAAACACTGCAACATGTGATTTTTTTTTTTTCTTTTAGAAGAGTCTTTCTTAAAAGTGCAAGTGATCAACCACGTCAAATTTATCTCCATTGGCTGATTGTTTGCAAAGATGTGAGGGGGCTTGAAGAGTACTTGACTCCGTGACTTTCTATATTAAGCTCTCTGCTTATTTAATGAATATTTACCTCTTGGGCTTTTCACATGAGGCCACCCTGGGCACACCGGGCTATATTAGGAATAAATACTTTCAGGACGTGTTTTATGGTGCCATGTCAAAAGCCTTGTACTGTTTACCAGCACCTTGCTAGAGGGGAGAGGACATGCTGACAGCGACTGTGCGAGAAGAAGGATGGGCTGGTGGTTACCCTGGGAGGAGGAAGACATCCACTTTCCATCTGTCCCCAGCAGTGTTGGGTGGGATTCAGCAGCTCTGGGACCACCAGAGCATCCTGGACTTCAGAACATGAGCTGGTCAGCAGAGGTCCCCGTTATAGCCAGGGGACAGAAGCACACTTCTCTGGAGGCTTTGCATTTCGCCTTGGGACAGGCATGCTGGTGAGACCTGCTTTTCTCCATGGGAGATGCCTGGAAGGCTGAAACAGCCTTTCAGTCACTTGCTTGACAGTCTTGGGCCAGGTTGGGATATTTAGGATGAAAGTGGTGGTTTGAAGGTACATCAAAACGAGTGGAAATTGGGAGTGTGTTGAAAACACTGGCCCCCACCTCTTGCTATTTATTTGTGTTCATCCACCAGTCAACCTGGCCAGACTGAGCACCCACGACCAGGGCTGCTGGATGCACGTAGCTAAGGTAGTTGGTGTCCCCAGGAGCTCACCTCCTACCTTATAGGACCTTCCATCCTAAAGCTCCACTTTCCACACTAAAATCCTTGTCAATAAACATTTTACCATCGCACGGCTGTTGGTTCAGGAGCTAGGTTCCCTCTAAGCTCCTTCTGCCATGACCTTGCTGACTTTCTCACTCAGCATCAGGTTACTCCCACGTGGTTCCTACACATGTGGGAGCTGTAGGAACACCTGACCAGGCTTAGCTCGGTGGTTTCTGCCCGATCTCCCCACCCGGCCAGCTCTGGCTCTTGCCTTCCCCAAGACCGCTGGGTTTAGCGAGAGGAAAAGCGGCTGGAGGTGCACGGAGCACTCGCCGTGTTGCTGCTGCCGGGCAGCGCTGTGAAATTTTCCATCAGGGAAATGACAACCAGATTGCTGCGGATTATTAATGGGACTGCTAAATAGCTTGTTTTTCTACAGAGATGAAGGAAAATGCAGGTAGAAACTATTAGCTTTGGGTAGAGGAATATAAAGGTGATTTAAAGGTAGACTCTGGGGGATTTTAAATACACTGTTGAACCAATTGACTGATTCGCCTTAGGGAAGCTGAGACTCCGCAGCGCTGCGGGTTCAAACGGCTAAGGCTTTGCAAAAGCTTGTTCTGCCATGGAGCAGGAGTAAAATGTGCTGCTAAACCAGAGGGTTTCTGTGCTGCTTTCCCCCCAGCCCTGGCTGCAAGCCAGACTGTGTTCCATAATGTGCTGCCTTCTCTTTTTTTTTTCTTCTCCAAATCCTTCCTTGGAGTGAAATGCAAAGGCTTTAGTACAAGGCGTGATGTTGGACTCCTCAGCAGGGGAAAGAATTCAGCAAGGGCTTCCTTGAGGAAGGGCTTTGGGGTTTTCGTTTGTGTTTTTAAAATCTGGTTCGCATTGAGCTGCCTGGCTGCTCTGATTTTTCCTTGTCTGAACTCGCATTGTGTGAACTATACCCTACATATTCATTTGTTTAAATAGCGCTTGAATTTCAGCCGCCGTCTCTGCGGTGAATTGCCATTGTTAACAAGAAAGAGACTGGAGAGCCCTGCATTGGCCTCCTCAAAGCTGCAGTCGGCTCAAATCCACGGCTGGAGCTCGTGGGGACTTGGATCTAGATCGGTCCAAACCTCTGGTGTCTCTGAAGGAAGAGGAAACTGCTTCAGACCTGTAGAGAACCTTTTGTTAATTTTTTAAAAAGCAAATCGGAGGCATGACAAAGGTGAATGGCTCTGGGACAGCACCCAAGGAGAAAAACTCATCATCCACGGGAGGCAATTCTCAGGGAAGTGGGAAGAGGTGATGCTTGACATCCCCCCAGCAGCAGGATAACCACTGGGGTACCCCCAGCTACAGCAAGGGGTTGTAGGAACCCACAGAGCAGCAGTGCCCCAAACCAGGGTGTGCAAACTCCCCCTGCAGAAGGCAGGAGCAGCCTCAGCTCGTGGTGGTATCTCAGGCTGAATTCCTTGTGCACCATGCTGTGAGGGCCTGGAGTGTAAATGGTACAGATAAAGTCAAATTGTCACTAGTAACATTACTATCTTATAGCCACTGCAGCATGGAAATATCAACCATCTGTGCCAAAGCGTCAAAGGAAAGCTTGCTGGCAAAATGCATTAAAGTGTCTATTTATGTAAACAGTGGGGCTGGAAAACATGGGAGTCTTCTTAATCAGCGTCAGAGGACGTGAAATTTTTAGGTATCCAGGATGATGGAGAGAGGAGGTGAATGGTCAGTGAGTGCAGCAGCGTTAGAAAACTTGCCAGCATGGAGGAACCAGGAGGCTCCAGGTTCAAGCATTAATAATAGTCACCCAAGGGGTATTTATGTACTTCTGCTTCTGCCTGAACTCAGTGTGCAGGGAGGAAGGTAACTGAAAATTATTAGCTGTTGTGACACCCACTGATTGATTTCTCCACATGGGAGGAAAATTTGGTTTCTCCATGGAGAAGTGGTTTAAGGGAGCTGGACAGTGGGGATTTGGCAAGCTGGTGCCCCAGATCTTGGGGTGCTTGAGTCTGTGCTAGTGTCCAAAGTTCTGGGCAGTAGCTCTGGATCCACTTGTGAGCACTGTCTCAAGAAATAAGGGTGTCTCGGGCATCAGAAGCACTTCTTTTTCCCAGGACTTGGTGGTTAAGAGCCTCCTAATCTCCACCAGTTTCAAGCCAAGTTGAACACTTGCTGCTGGCTGCAGGAGTCTTGGAGGTTTGTCAGGCATATGGAGACTGCTCCATTGACATCCCTGTGTGCCAAATGAGATCTTGCCACGTGCTCGTTTGCCTCCTAAGGAGGCTGTGGGGGACACGGGGATGTGTCCCCCCCCAGCTGCAGCTCGCGAGGTGCGTGCTGCCCACCTTGGCCTTTTCTGGCTGCACAGGGTGGTCGTGGGCAGCACCGTGTTCCCTCCAACCTCTGCAGCTCCATGTCATCTAGATCCAGGACATCTAAGCTCTGGCTTCTTTCATGTGCATGGATTTGTTTCAGGCCTTCAGGTCAGGAAGGAAGGGAATCCTTTTATTATTTTTTGTAATATTTTGGGTATCTCTTGCATCTCTTTTGAATTGTTTTCTGCAAGTGCAGGGCTTCAAAGACTTGTCCCACATCCAGACAGCAGCTGGTGCGGACCAGGGGCTCTCTGCATCCCACACGGATGCAAAGCAGTGCTGCGCCCCCTTAACCCTGCACCCCAGCTGCTTTACTCCAACCCTGGCCTTAATAGTACAGCTGGACTTACCTCTGTGGTGAAATTTCCAATTTGATGCTTCTCTGTATGAATCTGATTCATTAGGGTTTGATTCAGGAGGACACTTGCCATATGTGTGCATCCCTTAAATCAACGAGAGAGCCTTTCCCTGGAAAACCCCTGGCTGCCCCAGGCTCTTCCCAGGAGCTCACAAGGTCCCACGTTCATGCACCATCTTCTCTTCCTAGAGATATCTCCACTTCCACGTTGGTGCATACCCCGTGTCTCTATTTCACTCCATCACACATCTCCCCAGCCCTGTGCCAGCTGCTCTTGGCCAAGCGATGAAAGCTTTGGCAGCGCAGTGAGGCTTTCCCTGCCTCGGCATCTGCTGGCTTTGCCCAGCACAGGGCTTGTAGCTGGTGTCAACTCAATTTCCCGGTGCTACAGCTGCACAGGGCACTCCCACAGCAGGAAAATGAGGCGCCCTATAGATTTGCACGTGCTGTATTCAATTACCTCCCGCTTAAGCAGAAATTACTCTTATTAACAGTTCGTAGTTGGAGACTGGTGGAGTCAAGTCAACGCTAATGGAAGTCATCCGAGCTGTTAATCACTAGAATCACCGACTTCAAAACCAGCTCTCTGTTTGTTATTGGGGGTAATTCTTTTTACGGACCTCAGGAGTTCTTCGTCTCCTCAGTGATCTGAAGGGTTTACGAGGTCTTGTAGGAACTTGTGTGTTCTATTGACTCACTGACGAAGCTCTTCCAGAGTGTCATGCAAAATACAGGGGTGCCACGGCCCCTACAGTTATTAAAAAAACGGGCTGTGCCTATAAAGCAGCCTTTATCCTGGTTCTGGAGACTGAATGATTTGAAAATGTAATGAGATTTCATGCAACTGGAAAGTGTGTGGGTTTTTTATCAGATAATTCGGTTTTCTGCATGCTTTAGGGATGAGCCTATGTGGATTCCTGACATCTAAAGTTTTCTTCGGCTCCCTGGATGGGGAACCGTAAGTGTCAATCCTTTCCTGTTAATTTAGTTCAGAGGCTGGAAATACTCGGGCTGCCTTAGATCCTATCGTTACAGCTGTTGTTTCAGCTGCCATCCGTACCCCTGCGTTATCTCTGCTCAGGCAGCGTTGAGAAGAGACTCTGGCTCAGTGAAATGGGGAGATGATGTGTGCTTTTGAAACTCGCTTCATCCCCACGCCGATGAAAAATCGCTGCTCTCTGCAGATAGATGTGCGTGTCTCTCTGCTCCTTCTTTGATTATTGTGGTTGTTCCCTTTGGGTGGGAGCCAGCAAACGCAGCTAGAGCTTCTGGAGCATCCTCAGCTTGCACCAGCACATGCTTTTGTCTGCAAGCGCTCCTGATTGCTGATTGTTGGTGATTTCCCAGGGATCAGTCCGTTTTATTTCCCAATTCTCCCAGTAGAGCTGGTCCCGATGCTGTTGGTGCCGTGTCCGCCCCGCTGCCACCCGTGTCCTCGCAGGGCCCCTTCCCACCCCGCTCAGCCCCCAGCGGGAGCAGGGATGGGAGCCGAGTGTTTTTTCCCTTGTCTCTGCTGGGTTTCAGCTCTTTTGTTATAATTGGTTTTTTGCTGATGTTAGGAAACGACCGGCTTTTCCCCCGTGGACGTCTGTCAGCATTAGAGATAGTGTTACCAGCATCAGAAACCCAGGTTCAGCAGAACTGTGCAGGAGTTGTACAGAGACAGCCTTTTTCTTTCTCCTTTTTTTTTTTATTTCCTTCCTCCCCCTGGTACCTTCTCAAGTAGTAATGGAGAGATAAGTTTCAAACTTGGTTTAGATTAACTAGAAATAGAGGGCTTTAAATCTCAAGTACTTACAAGGTGTGACCAAGTGGAAATGCAGCTTTTGTTCAGCTTAAGCTCCTCTGAAACCTGGGCAGAGGGATGAGCCACTTCATGTTTTTCTTGCATTTTCTAGGATAATATTCATCCAGAAATCTCAAGCTGAGAGAGATAAGGAGTTCAGGCAAGAATATCTGCTGTGTGAGTGGTAAAGAGAGCTCAGCCTCAGGGCTTGGGGAAGAGGGCATGGTCTGCAGGTCCTGTTGGTGGTTCTGGGTAGGGATGGGTCGTGGCAGGTCCCTTCAGGGTTGGTTGATGAGGTTCTCCATCATGCGTGGGGCTCATCCCCTCATTTGCACCCTGAGCTCGGGGTGGGCATGAGGCAGACGGGACACGGCCCCATTAGGGCTGGGGAATTCGGTTGTTGGCCATGGTTGCTCAACAAGGATGTGGCGAAGAGGAAGGTCCTGCACCAGAAGGTGCCATGGCCATGGGACTCAGTTCCTTCCTTCTGCACATGTGGGGTGGGAAGGGACATTTGTGAATCGGAATGGGGAAGAATGGGTGGAAGGTGAGGAGGTTAACGGTGGTGGTGGAAGGGGAGTCCCTCCTGTGCAGACAGCTCCGATTTCTCCAAAATGAAAGCTGCTTTCCTTCCTTTCTTACAACATTACTTGCTGTGGCATGAAATATTCACCCTTCATTCAAACCGTAACAAAATCCTCCTTTCCCATGCGGTGAGGGGATGAAACCGGACTTGTTCGCTTGTCTGTCAGAGTCATTTCCTTTTAATAAATGCCTATAAACCCTGAACTTCCCAGCAGGCCTTCTCTAGCCCACCGAGCAGCAAGCGTGCTGCCCTTTCCTTGTCTCCAACCCCAGGAGGAGCAAAACAAAAGTCTCTGCAATTCTGCTACTTTCTGAATTGTTCTCTTTAACCGATTTGGCAAAGGATGAGTAGAGAAAGCCTGTCAGTCTGTCAGGCTCTGATTTAAGCATGGCTCAGGTTAGAGCTGCTGGACCCAGGACAGTGGCTAAAGCCTGATGCCTTTTAAGGAGCCTCAAAGACAATGAATGTCATCGCTGAAAATATGCGTGGATTGAGTTTCTATTTATAAAATAGCAAGTGGCTCTGGAGCTGAGAGGAGCTGTATTTACTGAAGGGAACCAAAGTGGTTTTGTGGATGGCCGTGGCTCAGCGGGTGCACCAAGGCAGGGGGAATAATGTGGGTGTGATGATGGTAGGGCATGGAGAAGACTTATTGGTTGAGGACAAGGCCATGAGCTATAAATGATGGGGAACTGAGCATGGGAGAGGGCAAGAAAAAGGTCACATCATTTTGTTAATTAATAGCTGCTTCCGTTCATCAGAATTTCTTACGTTTTGCCCCAGGACTGATGGTCTGGCTCCTGTTTTGAGGTAGACCCCATGTGTGCCTGCACCCCTGCAGAGGGTGGAGATGATCTAATGGAACAGTGTCAGGTTGAAAATCGCATCTTTGTGTGACCTGGTTGATTTTTTTCTTCTGCATATATATATTAAAAATCTGCAAGTGATGAGTCAGTAAAACATTGTTGGTGTTTCCTGTGAAATAGCTGAGGTTGGTATTTTCTTTCAATGTTATTTTTCCTCAGTTACCATGGTAATGATTTCAGACAGGTTTTATTCTGCAGCCGTTTGAACGGTTTTGAAGTTTTCATGGTCTTCTGGATTCACTCGCGGGAGCAGCGCCCTCGGGATCAGGAGGGATCTGCCTCCTGGCCCGTCACCCCATCCTTCCCTCTGCTTTGGCAAGACAGATTTTTCTTTTTCTATTTTATTTTATTGTTAGCAAGATAGAGAGGAAATACCCTAGGGTGCTTCTGCTGTTTTGTGCTGACATCCCCGGGGGCAGGGGCCGGACAGGCCCAGGCTCGGCCGCAGCCTGGAGCTCGCTGCCCGGGCGGAGGGGAAGCGGGGATGGATGGATCCACACCAGACGTGTCCGTGGCGCTGGGGGCAGATCTGGTGATGGTGAAGAGCCCGTGCCACGGCACAGTCGTTTCCCTTTTACGGGTCGTGGCTGGAGGAAGGCAGGAGTAGAAGCCTTGTAAGCTCCGTGCACCGTCTACCAGGGCGCTTGGTTGGATTTCATCACACAGCAGGGCTTGTCTTGCAGGAATTGGGGAGCGCAGCCCCTCTGGCTTCTGCTTCTCATGACCCCAGCCCCTGTCTTCACCTTCAGGAGCTTTTTCCCCTCGTTGCCCACAGCCTCGCTTGCTCAGCAGTCACCTTGGAGCCCCAAGCACAGGCAGCAGTGGTGTGTGCCACCGCCTCGCACCCAGACAGAAACAGAGCACGTCCCTCTGCCATCGGAGACCTCTCTCGCGAGATCCTACTTAGCTTAAAAACAAAAGAAAAACAACCCAAAGAAAGTGCATTACAGCTGTTTCTGAATGCTGAAAAAGGACAAGGTGCTGGTCCCGCTCTGAGATGCTCCTTGAGGCAACACTTAACACCCGGGGTCACCGGGCTGCCTCCTCCTGCCGCCGTCCTTCGGTGCTCGCCAGAGATGCTGCCCTGTCGGCTCCTGTTTCGTGTGCTGCCACAGCCTGTCAATGTGCTGTTTGGTACATCAACAAATCGACACTCCACAAACACAGAGCTAACAGGGGATGATTTATCCAGGACGCCACGGCTCTACGTCCAGCAAGGCGAGGTGTCCTGGAAACAAAATTCACTATTTACCCAAGACTCATCGGAAGAGCTGGTGTTTCGTGCCACAGCTGAATTGCGCTTGTATCTCACTCTTTCTGGGTGTTGCTCGTTTAATCATAGCATGCTTTCCTTTTAATTAGTCACTGCTGCTACTGATGAGAGAATTAGCAGGCTCTTCTTTTAATGGAGAAGCTGAGGCAATGGCAGACGTGCTATAATCAGGGTGGGGGGCAGGAGGCTCTGTGCTGTGAAGACACCCCAGGATCTGCACTCAGGCTCTGCTTCCCTGCAAAATGCCCTTTCCAGGGGGGGATCCCGGTGGGGTTTGTTTTCCAAATATATAATTTAGTTAAAGGAATGATGCTACCAGCCCTGGCTGCCCTATTGTGGCCCTCGGAGAGGGAAGCTGTTTGATTTTACCGGCTCTTTTCCTCCGAGCCCAGTGAGGATCCATGGAACTGGTTGTGTGCCAGGACTTGGTTACTCTCCCAG
The DNA here is from genome assembly GCA_013399365.1 of Pampusana beccarii. NCBI lineage: Eukaryota > Metazoa > Chordata > Aves > Columbiformes > Columbidae > Pampusana > Pampusana beccarii. The sequence goes on along the minus strand of VWYH01007034.1, from coordinate 2,575,621 downwards.
GTACATTATGTCTAAAACTGGTCAATATTGTTTTGATTAGACCGTTATTGTCAGAAAACAGTGGTTTATCGAACTTGAAGCTGTTTGTTGGGGGGGAGGTGGTTTCAGTGAACTGCCTTCATTTTTAATTTTTTTAAAATACGTTGTCTTACGTAATTGAAATGCCCATTTGAGCAGTTGGTGACTGAAAAGCTCCATGTTCTTCTTCAAGCTGACTTGTATTTATGTTTTTTAATTTCATTTGATTTATGGTACAGAGGAAATGGATAAGGGAATAGAAACTGAAATGGAGGGAAGAGATATCAAAATTTTGGGCACAAAGTGTTTCAGTTCACCAGTTCTGAAACTCCGTATTCCTCTTTAAGATGGGATGACAATTTCAATTCCCATGGGAGAGAAAAGCCACTTCCCTGCTGTATTGTAATGATGTCTAAGGAAAGATGTCTCAGACATGTTTGTAATGCCTCTAGAGCAAAAGCATCTTATAAACAGTCTTATTATCCATATGCATCTATAGCTGCGTGGAAATCCTGCAGCTGGCATTCTCAGAAGCGTTGGAGTCCCCATTGCCCAGCCATGTTACCCCTGGGCAGGATCATGATATCAGCCTGCCTCTATTTTTATAAATAATTCCCGGTGGTGCCTGTGGCAGGGATGTGGGTGGGTGACCCATGGATGCAGCGATGTGTCCCTTGGAAGGGATGCAGACCTGTTGTGGGGGGGCTTGTGAGCTGCCCTGGGGACCCCTAAGCAGGAGTGAGGGGCTTGGGGGAGAGCCCTCCCCACCCAGCTTCAAAAATCCTCTGGGTATTTTGCATCACCCTATATCAATTGTTCAGGGATGTGTTGTTCGCTGAAGCAAAATAACTCCTTGACTTGAGCTGGTCTGGTTGCAGTGTGCATCCCCTCGTCCCACCCTGGTAGAGCTCCAGGCTGCCCCAGAGACCCCCCCTCTTCTCCTGATAGGGTGAAAGGGAAGTTTTCCTTTCCTCTTTCAACCCATTTTGGCCATTAATCTGAGATTCTGGAATATCAGTTCTCATCTCTGGTTCAGGAGATCTCACTCTCCCTTTTTATTATGGGCACCCAATGTTTCGGCCATTAAAAACCGTTTCCTGCAAAAGAAGTGGAAAAGAGTGTGCAGAGAAGGAGTGGGAGTTCGAGGCATTTTTTGTAGGGTGAAGCGGGGGAGATAGATGGATCTGGTGCTTCTATGGGTGCTGAGCATCACCACACTGTATGGCCTGACCCATAGCCCTCCTGCACTGGTACCAGAGGTATCTGAGGCTCTCATGAGCCTAGTGGGATGTTTCATGGCCTGGGGGGGATCACAGCCCTTCCAGTGAGTGCTGGGGTCCCTGGGAGGGTTGCAGCATAAATGGTGCTTCCCCTATGGCTCCCCCCATCACCCAGCTGTGCCTTGCCAGTGTTTCCCATCTGGATTTATCCATCCCAATAACATCTCCAGCCAGAAGGTGCTCATGAACCGCAAAGTTCCATTAATCCACGCCATTAACACGACATCCCTGTGGGGGCTGGCTGGGTTTTCCATGTCAGCCCCCCCGGGGAGGGGAGGCGGCGGCTGCGGGAGATGCTGTGATGCTCTTGCTCACCCATCCAGGGACTGAACCGCGTTGTGCCCAGGGGGCTGCTTAGATTTGGCAGCACAGCCAGAGCCGGGGAACAGAGGGTGGAAATCAGCCCTGGGGGCCTGGGTTAGCGGGGCTGATGGATGGGAAGGAAAGCTTCCAGGAACACGTTTTCTTTCCAGCGGTATCACTGCAGTAGTGATAACAGCACAGCCTGCCTCGGCGCTGGGGCATTCATGAATGAGTTGGCATTTTTCTTTTTTTTTGTGACTAATGTAGACTTTCAGCTATTTGAAATTGTCCTGAGGTGTAGCTTGACATATAAGTTCTCGGCCTATTTATTACTTTGTGTCTGAGTGTTCCCATAGGTATATGATTTTAAACCAGGGCTGCATTTAATATTGGGAGCTGGAGCATTTGTATTTTAGGTCTAGCTCAGCGAGGAAGCAATTTGGGCTGTATGTTCGGTGTGTTTAGCAAACTCTAGCCAAGGGATCCATTCCTCAGCAAGGATGTTCAAGGTACAGGAAGTGTTCCACACCCTCTATTTGTTCTTTTTTATTACTTTTGCTTTTCAATGCTGCTGTTTCCCCCTTTGCTATCCTGGGACTGTTGCTGTACCATCACAAGCTCCCACCGGTATCAGTGCAAGTCCTCAGGGATTATGCTGCCACACTGAGACAACATCACACCAATTTGTGTCCCCATCTACCATCACACTGGGTTGAAAGAACTTGAGCTGCAAGGGCTTGGTCAACTGTGCCTGGAGACTTCAACCCTGAGAAAGAGAGAGCTGAATGACCACATGGATTGATCTGTTTATTTGCCAGTGTGTATCTGTGAAGCCTTTGGTCGCTGTAGTTTCTTGGGGCTCTGAAACACAGTTGACCGAGTGTTGACCTTGCCCCTGAGCCACCCTTTCTCCTGGTTCCCATGATGTTGGGTTGGGGTTGGGTCACCTCATGTCAAACCCTACAGATTGGGCCATGAGATGGCAGCTTCTGGTCTGTTGTAGGAGGTTTTTGGCCAGCTGTGAAGGTGTTCCACGGAGGTGGTGGGAGCCATCAACAGCATGTGTCGCACATTGGCTTCTGCTTGAGGTGTAGCTGTGGTGAACCTGCACATCTGGCCATAACCCACCATGGTCTTTGGGCATCTAAAACTGTGGGTGGTTACATGTGGGGATTTAGAAAAGTATCCGAGGGAGTTAAGTGCTAAACGACCCCTAAGAGGAGTCCAGCACCCTGTGCGCATAAGGTGTTTAGCAAACCATGCCAGCCCACTGCCCCGTTGGGCACCTCAGCGTTGCCAACACGACCCCATGGGCACCTGCCAGCAGGACACTGTCTCTCCATTTTAATGAAGCTTTTAAGTTGAAACATGCAGTTGTGGCCATGTGCTGGGGTTAAATGGGGAGAAGGGATCTGGTGCGGCAGATTCTGCTCCTGTCTTTGCCACTGACTGATCCTAAACAGACTACACCACCGGTTTTTGTCTTCTGCCGTATGTTTTCCAATAATGCCCGCCCACCCGCCAGGGAAAGCACAGCACTGAGTGTCTGCAGGCATTGTCGGGAACCCTCTGAGAAATCTGCTAGAAAAACATGAAAGGTATTAATTTAGGTCTAAGGTTACTGGAAGTCTGTTTGTTAGAAGTTTTTTGTACCTGTGTTTTTAGCTTGGTGGTCTGAATTGCCAGGGTTGGGCCCTTCCTCGGTAGCAGGATTTGGGGCTTCCTGATAATGAGTTTTTTGAGCCATTCTAGTTGTAGCACCTCAAATCTCTGCATTTGAAAGACTCAGGTTAAACCTTTTGATGAAATATTATATAAAAAGACAGGCTGAAAAAGGTTATTTATGTGAGAAAACAATCCGACTGTCCCTTCGGCATAAGGAGGATTGGTTTGGAGGATGTGGAAGTGTTAAGGCTCAGTACATGCCGCTAAAACCTCCTGTGGTCACACTAAAGCTGCGATTAACGTGAAGTCAATGTCTGGATTTACCTGCTCAATTTACAACAGGTGTATAAACCTTAAATACTCTGATAGTATTTTTCTTCTCTCTCTCCTGGGCTTTGAGCAAGCTATTGCCACTTTCTCGCTATACCATTAGCGTCGGTATTCCTACACTTGCAGTATTGGGGCTTGTTGTATTTCCAGGTGTAATTTTGAATATGGAGCTGTGCTGCTTACCGTGTCCCTTTCTTCCTCTTCATTCCCCAGCCGGAGGAGCTTACCAACGCCCTGGAGATCAGCAACATCGTCTTCACAAGCCTCTTTGCCCTGGAGATGCTGCTGAAAGTCCTTGTTTATGGTCCATTTGGCTACATTAAGAATCCATACAACATCTTTGATGGGATCATCGTGGTGATTAGGTACAAACCTAGACCTTTATGCATGTTTCTCCTCATTTGACTGTTTAATTAAACAGAAAGTAATGGAGAGTTTGGCATAAGTACCTTCATATGACACTTTATACTTCTCTACTGTAAATCAATGCACTTAGACGTGACTGCTAATACATATCTGAGGGTTATTTTATGGTCATTTTAGAAAGAGACCCAAGCAGAAAGCTACTAGTCCCGATGTCCTGGGAATGTCTAGGATCCAGACGGTACAACCAGTGCCTGATGAAGTAACTCTTTACTTTTTTTGACGCAAGCAAAGGCTGTAATTGCCCCGGCAACCACAGCCCCTGACTTGCTGGTGTGTTTTAGACACTCTAGTCCAACTCATCAGGGGCATCTGCCCACCTTCCATCACTCTTCTTTCTGAACTTCACCCTCCCTTCACTTCCTCTCCTCTGTGCCTTTGCATCAGGCTTTGTCTTCTCGTCCTGCAATGATTTTTTTCCTCTTTTTCTCCCTCAGCGTGTGGGAGATAGTGGGCCAGCAAGGCGGGGGGCTCTCAGTCCTGCGGACCTTTCGGCTCATGCGAGTTTTGAAGCTGGTCCGCTTCATGCCAGCCCTCCAGCGCCAGCTCGTAGTCCTCATGAAGACCATGGACAACGTGGCGACTTTCTGCATGTTGCTGATGCTCTTCATCTTCATCTTTAGGTGAGTTTTTCCAATTCCAGGTCCTGAGGTTGTGCTGGGTTTTTAGGTGGGATCCCACGGCGAGGTGAGGGGATGGAGGAGTCCAGACTAGGATGTGGCTGAGCTGAATGGTCACAGGAACAGCAGCACCGGCCAGTGCTGGTTGTGACTTGCTGCCCTGACTAAATTCTCTTAACTCTTGCCAAATGAGACATCTGTCTTTGCAAGATGATTTACAAGGAAACCCTTTCAGCTGGATGATTCCTTGACATCACCCCAAGACAGCGGTTACATTGCTTACCAGCTAGCAGAAAGACCGGTGCTAAAAGTATTGCCAAGGAGAGGGCAACGTTCCTAAAATAAAGTCAGCCATGGTGGTGCTTGTTCTCTTGCACGGCCTCTTCTTCTGAGAAGCGAGGTTCTGCACTGGAAATGTTAGAAATAGGCTTGATGTAGCCCTGAATTTTGGATTTTGGTCTAGATTTTGAGAAGAGTGTGTCTCCTTGTAACAGATCTGGTGTTCCAGCAATCCAGGTACCGGGAAGGCTGAAGAAAGCCAGTCTCTTCCATGGAATAATGTCCCAGTGAGACATTGCAATCCAAAGCTGCCATTTGCAGCCACGGCGCTGAGTAGAGCTGTAAATAATTTGAGTATTCAGGTTACTGGCCCGAGAGCGGGGAAAACAAATTATTCTTTTAGTATCAATCTATAATGAAAGGTATTCTGTTTTCTTGTCAAAATTGAAAAAGCTGTTTCAGGTCCCCTGACATGTCTCATTCAGGCATTTCACAAAAACTCTTTTTGTCTTCCTAATTCAATTTAAGCATATTTTGCTGAAAATGTGTCATTGCAAAACAGAAAGTCAAAACATTTTGTTTAGAAAATGTTGAAAGACAATGTTTTGACTTAAACAAAGCAGGAAAAAGAAAGAGCGGGCATACTTTTCAGTTGAAACTCTGACAGATTTGACCCACATTCACAACTGGTTTGCGTAATCTTGAGGCATGTTTTTCAGAGAATGAATGATTCATCTTTAAAAGAAAAAAAAAAAAAAAAAGACGAATTGGCCAGGTGGAATAAAGAAACACAGCCCTGTTTTATGATTATTAGTTTTTAATAGGAGACTGATGTTGTCTCCTGTTGAGCCCCTGCTTTCCCTCCCTGCAGCATCCTGGGGATGCATCTCTTTGGCTGTAAGTTCGCTTCGGAACGAGACGGCGACACGCTGCCCGACAGGAAGAATTTTGACTCCTTGCTCTGGGCCATCGTCACGGTTTTCCAGGTACAAAATGGAAGACGCCACAATTCGAGTGTGTTTTGGGCTGGGGTTGTTTTCCAAACCATCTGACAGAGCTTAGTGAAGCTCCTTGCTATGGAAGGGAGAGGATCCAAAACCGCAAGTGAGGGAACACGGGAGTTTTCAGACCATTTTCAAGAATAAAGGAGAAAGTTCATAAAGAGAGGCTGCCGAGGCAGGAGGCTTTCGCCTTTACAGGGTGTGGGCTGAGTGGGTGTATGAGGGGGAGATGGAGAGGAGAAGATTTGGACCACTTGCAGCGATACTTCAACAAAGAACAGAATCTGGTTTAAGCCCGTAATTGATAAGTGCAGATTTTTGTCCTAGCAGCTCTGAGCTCTGTAACGCTGGGATCTGTGGAGAATTTTCAGCTGTTCTGGCTGACCAAAGGAAAGGTCGGACTCGCGCGATGCTGCAGTTCCTTACGGCCGAGCGCGTCCCCTGGTGCGGGTTGGACCGGGGCAGTCTGGGCTGGGACCAGCAGCGTGGGAGTCCTGGTCCCTTCAGTCCTGCCTCTCCTCTGCCTCAGAAGACGGCTTGGGCCAGGTTTATCCTCCTGTGCTTATAGCTACTTTGGATACCCCGAAACTGGGGTGCTTTTCTGACCCATCCAGAGCACAGATACCCACCCGTGCTTGGGGAAAACAGTGTGTGATCCTCCAGTACCTTCATTTTCCTGATACCTTTTCTTCGCAGATTTTGACCCAGGAAGACTGGAACAAGGTTCTTTACAACGGCATGGCATCGACCTCCTCCTGGGCTGCTCTCTACTTCATTGCTCTCATGACATTTGGGAATTACGTTCTCTTTAACCTGCTGGTGGCCATCCTGGTAGAGGGTTTCCAGACGGAGGTAATGTCCCCACAATTGTGCCTTTGCTTTCTTCTAAAGTTTCAGGGCCTCCAGATCCTGGAATTTGATTTCTGAGTTGGTCAGCAATACGCTTAAAAGAGTGATACATGAAAAACAGGGGGGGGGAATATTAGGTCTTTTTTTTTTTTGCTTTTATTTTTTCTTTTCTTAGCGACGGCGCAATTTAATACCGCAAGCCCTCTAAATGACGGACTTAAATGAAAAGCGTCGTTAGCATTAATGCAGGAGTGGGAATTCAGCGGTGAGTCAGGCACTGCAGATGGGATCGCTGCTATGACAGTGTCTTTGAAACCGTTCTCACCGTGTTTGTCAGATGGATTAAAAGCCCCTCCTGAAAACTTACTCAGGCTGGTAAGAGATTAGTGACACGATTATCTTTTTTGATGGTATGTGTTCACGGAGCTCGTCCCATTTCCAGCTCTGCACATTTTAAAATACGTGATTTCTGGTCTCTGACGGGTGTTTTGTCGGGCTGGGAAGCTCCCTGAGACATCCTGGATTGCAGGAGGTTTTCATGGAAGGACAGGGGGGCATTTAGGTTTGAACTGAAGCTTTTTTCGTCCCTTCCCAACTTTCGTGCCTGTCCAGCTTGGAGTGAGTGATCACGTCACCTTGTGCCTAAAGTGGGGGAACTGCTGTGCCCACCCACTCTCTGCAAAAATCATCCCACTGGCCAAGATTGGCTATAACCTAAGACTGCTCACTGGGATCTGTTTGTATAGGCTGTGCTTTTTCATGCTACCTTGGATATTTATAAGTGTTCTGGGGTGACTGAATATTATCTAAGATTTGTTGCTTGTGTATCATAATATCCCACAACCCTATGCACAACTATGCACAGAGCTGTTTTTATGAGTATTATTTTTGGAGCACAGTTTAGAGTTAAATTAATGGAGTCGTACCAGAAGATAGCAAGAATTTCGTTTTTTTTAATTTTATTTTTTGTATCGTCTCTCTCCATGTGAGTGCTTTTCTTTTCAACCATTATTGTTGTAGCTGTTTCTATCTGTAAATGCCCCCACCCGTATTCAGCCAAAGAGAAGGTCACTGCCAGGTTCTCCCAAATAGCACAATGTTCCCTTGCCCGAGCGAGAAGAGGTAAAAAGCTCCCTGTCAGCTTGTGATGACGGCTCCGAAACCGAACCTTTGTCTGTTCAGACGAGTAAATTGATTCTCTGAAGGTCGCTGAAGCCGGAGCTCACCTGCTGCACCCGCTGCTCAGAGAAAAGGACGCAGCCATTCACTGCAGCAGCCCCTTTTCCAGCCCCTGCTCCTCGGGGGATGCTGACACCTCTGGTCCTTGGCTCAGCCCGGTTTTTCACGCTCGAGCATCCCTGCCCTCGCCCGCTGGCTTGCTCTTGCTCCTGCTCCCACATGCCTGGTTCCCCGGGCAGCAATTCACCCCGCGCTCGCTTTGCGGCCAGCTGGTATCACAGCGTAACCCCCTGGAAATTCCTGCCCTGGCTGAACGCGCTGCAATTTCATTCCAATAACCGTGTCCTTGAGGGTTCGTCTTCTCCAGAGTCAGAGGAACTGCCCGCAGCGTGCCCGAAATCTGCTTTTGGTTGGTTTTTGCAGCAGGGCTGCCTCGTCACCTGCTCCTGCTTCTCCTCTACCGGGGCAGCGCCGGGGTTTCTGTGTAAGATGCAAATGGGCTTTAACTGCACAGTGAAAAAAGCCAACAAAAAACACCTTAACAATGTAAATCAGGGAGTAAGTTCTGGTTCAGTTTTTTTTTGAGACAGCAAGCGGTGCTTACACCGGGATCGGGAGTCAAGCACAGGGACCAGCCTCCAAAGATCAAACCCTCTCTGGCCAATCGTGGCCAACCACGGCAATTCCAGTGAACTCACCAAATTTCTAGGATTTGTGACTGTGATTACAGTGCTATTTTCTATCTTGGGCCTTGATGGCATTCTAGTAATAAACTCCCTTCCACGTCCCTGTCATTTGGAGTTCTCCACGCTCCTCCAGTGAGTTGCAATGGGGTCAGGAGATCCCTCAGTTCAACCCGGTTTCCTGCAGCACGTGGGGAGCTGGAGGTCAGGAGCCAGGTCTTGCTGGTTCATGTTTATTCAGCTTTGCCGGTGTGTAGCTTTGCAAACAGATCTTGCTCTGGATTTTGCTAGCCAGCACACAACAGATCCTCTCCTAAGCAGAATTAATAGAGAGATCACCTCTCGCTGTAAGCAAATCCCAGCGTCTCCCTCCTGTGATTGCACTTGACCCTTCTTCTGAGTTGTTTTGGTTTTTCTTTTTTTCCATTCTCCTTCAGATTTCTGGGCTGAAACACAATCCTGGATCTGCTGCCTTTATCTCCCTGGTCCTTGAGTGCCTTTCCTCAATCTGCAAGCACCTCGTTAATTTTAGTGCGTGGCTTTGCAGCCCCGGTTGCTAGGCAGCAGATGTACATAAGCAGTTGAGAAACAAAAAGGACCCATTCCAAACTTTAAATACGGAGCAATATATTTTGCAGGGTTGAGTTTCTTTCTTTTTTTTATTTTTTTCTTTCTTTTTAATTGGTAACCTGTTTCTTTTGTACAAGAAGCTCACGCAGGACTTTATACAATGTGGTTATTTCTGACCCTGTGTTCTCCGATTTAACTCGAGCCTGGTGTTGGTGCAGGGAAGGTGAGCAGGGGACTCCGTTTGACTGAGCTGATAATTTGAAATTGCTGCCTGACCTCTCGAGTCCCTGCCCTGGGGACTTCTCTCTGAAGCAAGCAATGACTCCTCTTTGTCAGGCACGAAGCTCTGCTCCCAAGGGAGTTTCTAATAGTATTATCTCCAAAGACTATTCTTCCATTGGTAATCCTCCCGGTTTCATGTGCCCCTTTTCCCCAGTGGTCCTCGCTTGTGAGTTTGTTCCTTCCCATCCTTTGTGCCCCCCTCCCTCCCTGGTACCCCAGCTCCTCCAGCCCCTCCATCCTTTCTTCTACAGGACATTACCTGCTCTCTGGATGCAGCATCCTTGGAGAAATATGGGCTTTGACTCCTGGGCTTCACCAGAGGAAACAGTCCCTTCTCCCACAGTAGGGATTTTGGATGGTGCTTTTCTTGCATCCCTTACCTTTCACATTCCTATTGGTTTCAAGTGGGATTTTCCTTGTGAAGGAAAAGTGTTTCCATGTTTTCTCTTTCAATCACTTTTCCATGTCTCTCTCTGTTACAACCAAGGACTTTAAATTAAGTGTCAATTACTTTGCTAGCAAGACACTCTTGTCCAGACATCCAGATCCCAAAGACGATCGGTCTTTCTCAAAATCTTTATCCCATCCTAGAGTGGGATGAACTTTACATCCCATGTAGCAACTGGCTGAAAGATCCATTGCCATGCAGGCAAGAAATTAAGCCGGTGGGACAAACATGGGACAGGACAAGACATGGCTGTGCTGCCAAAATGTGCCAAGGCAGAGCAAGCCCTGAGGAAGGAAAAACACAATGAGGTGAAAAATGACGTGTACTTTCCAAGTGGACAGGGAAAAATCAACTTCTGGTGCTGTGAAGAGATGCTGGGGCCACTCGTAGCAAAGACCCCAGGATGGGCTGTGCCTGCAGGTTCTGCTGTGTTTGGGCACCCCGTTGATTTAAATGGATATCCCCAGTAACATTAGTGAGGAGGGGTCTGAACTCACGGCAGGTTCTGGTGGTTTTCCTTGAATTAGGTATTTCACCTGGCTGTAAGAGGACTGATATTGTGTTAATCAAACATTCATTAAAAGCCTCCGTTGCTGCTTAATGAAGGCGTCATAAATAAAGATCCTATTATGCAGCTGCAAAACAAACCAAACCATAATCATGTTTTCAATAATTAGCTGGTGTTTCATTAGCACAGTCATCACTTAGGAGCTGAAGCAAGCTCTGCTCGAAACACTTAATTTAAAGGTAAGGCTGGTCCCTCTGAAGGGCTTCGCTCCATCCGAGATCTCCCACCCCTTCCCTGCGCCGAGCAGAGCGGGTGCCCAGCCCCGCTCCCCCTTCCCTTCTCCTTCCTGCCCTCTTCTCGTGTGTTTTTTTGATTCCCCATTCAGTCCTGCTGTTGAAACTGTGAAAATTGAACCCCCCCTTCCCCTTCCTTCCCTCCTTCTCCCTCCCCCCATTTCTCCTTCAGGAGATCTCCAAGCGAGAAGATGCGAGTGGGCAGTTAAGCTGTATTCAGCTGCCTGTCGACTCGGCGGGGGTACGTACCAGCACGTCCCACCACCACCGTGCTTGTCTCTCTCGTGGTGCCTGGTCACACGCTGTGGTGCTGTTCTCATTGTAGTAGCTGTCGTTGTTTTGGGGTTTGTTCGGGTATTTTGGTGGTGCTTTTGTTTCTTTTTTTTTCTTTTTTTCCTTTCCTTTTTTTTTGTCACCCTCATTGTTGAGTCAGACTTGATTTTACGTCCCTTCTTTCTCTGGCGGAGCCAGCTAAATTGAGGTGGGTGTTTCAGGTACAGCTGGTGTGGCCCCAGCCCCAGCTCTTGCCGACCTCTTTCTGGACACCTGCCCTGGGGAATGGTCTCCCCAGGGCTGTCACATCCCCTCCACTGCACGGTCACATCCCAGGGATGCAGGGGGTGATGCTGATGCCTGCGCACACCTGCCCAGTGCTCCCTCCATCACGCAGACAGAGGAGGGTGCCTGGGAGCGAAGGGACCTGGAATCAAGCCTGTTCGCAGACACACGTGCAGGGAGCCCGTGCTCAGCAGGATGGTGGCAGCCGCACTGTGGCGTGTCCCAGGAAGGGTGGCTGGGATCTCTGGTGAGATGCTGCGTTACAGCGTGGGTCAGCCTGGGAAATGGTCCCGTTCAGATCTGAGGAAGCCGCGGATCTCCGAGGTGCAGCACACCCCAAACCTTACTCTTCTGCCAACCTCATCTTTCTCTTTACCAGTCCCTTTCCTTTCTGCCCTTTCCAAGAAGCTTTTTTCCTCTGCACAAAAGCCCTTTCCGATCGTATCCCAGTGTGTCAGTCCCCTTGGGTACAGGCTGTTTTAGCTGGTGTACCATCTGGTCCATCTTGACGTACCCTCGTTTCCTGAAAGGATTTTAACTCCCTCTTCTCTCATAACCCCTTTTCTATCCAGAAAGGCAAACTGGGAGTGCAAGAACAGGTAACGGGCAGCAGCCCCAGCTGTGAGATGCTTGCCTGCACCGTACCGAGTCTGGCACGTGGTGTTTCGGGGGGGATGCTTTCTGCCCTCCAGATGTGGGGTTTGGTGCTGGGGAGGGGGGTGGGAAGTCCCCACGCAGCTCTGCTTTTCCATCTCAGCACACATCTCATGGTGCACCCTAAAACTTTCCTTTGGGCTGTTAAAGAGCACTCCAGGAATACAAATCATATAAAATTCTTCCCATTATTTATTCCTTTTTAATAACCCATTAGGGAGAATGAGTAATTCCTGGCAGGGTCACTGACAGGCTGAGCCGGGAGCCTCTGCAGGGAGCGAACCTGGAGCCAGCTGGAGCCCCTGCTCATACGGAGACACGGTTTTGACTCCAGCGAAGCTCAGGCCAGCCTGACTTTACTGCTCCCCCTTGCAAGGTGCATTCCTGACCTTCCCAGTCTGTGTCCTGCAGGATGAGCTTCCCTGAATAGCACAGAAGTCCTGGATCCTCAGGAGGGGAAGTTACAAGCCAAAACTTTACATCACACTCTCTTTGGCCTTAAAAATGTGTCTGAGAGCATCCAGTCTGCCTGGAAAAAAAACTGTCACTGTTTAGCGACCCCGTGGGGGCTGTGCCTCTGGGGTTTTGCATAAGAAAGAGGTGGAGGGCACCGGATGTTTTGTCAGTTGTCATCTCCTCCCATCCCATGCTGGGACCCCACCAGGTTTTTGCAACCAACAGGTACCCGAGCACCAAACCTCCGCAGTGCTGGCCAGGGATCCCGGGGCAAAGCTGAGCTTTGGTGGGGCTTTCTGGGGCTCCAGGAGTGAGGGTCTGCTTGGCTTCTCTCATTCCAGCATCCTCCCACCCTTCCCACCTCTCCTCCCTCCTGAGGTACATGCTGATGGGGCTTGGTGCCCTTTGCCAGAGCAGCGGTTTCAGCCATGAATCCTCCTCTTTTGGATCTTTTTTGGCATCATTCTGGCGAGCACCATTGCCCATTGGGTGTATCCTGGCTATACCACACCCTAAGTGCCTTTCTGCAGTGCCAATGGACAGAATCAGAGGGGTCCGCAGGGATGTCCCAAATCGGGTCCGTGCCACAAGGTCACCACGCTGTGAGCAATGGTAAAACCTCTTCTCTCGCCTCCCGAGGATGTGCCTGTCCCAGAGCACAGGCAGCTCTTGCTCAACCCCCAACATTCAAAACAATACGGTGGAATTTAAATCCTGCAATGATACATCATAAATCCCCCAAACTTCTGCTTCTGTTGTGTGTCACAGCTGGGTAGGGAATGACCACCCAGGGCAGTTGTTTTCAGGTTCTGCCACCTGGATCTTCTCTGCGGTGGTGGGACATCCATCGACATGTGCCTATTAATTGTGTTGGAAATTCAGGGTCTCTTGTGCCCCTTCTGAACCCTGGATTCCTTCATCAAAGCATCGCTAGAAAGAGCTACACACAGGGAGTTTTAAGCCACGGTATTAAAAATTAGGAGAGATTAGTAGGGTTAATTTTTGTCCCAAAATTTCTCAACAGATATCTGTCCTTCCCTAATATCTGCCCAGTGTGCAATTCCAGCAGCAAAAATTAAGCAATTGTTTGTTTGTTTATTTTTTCTGATCCCTTTCTGGGACCGCGTTTGGAGCCAGAGGCAGTCTGTCTTCCTGGTAGGAGGTTAATTAGTCTGTGGTATAAATATATGCATGCATCATTTTGTGAAAGGTGATGTTGCATCGTGGTACGAAATTCGGTGGATCTGTAGGTGTGGTGTTGGAGACGGGAATCCGTTTTTTCAGAGGGGTGTCCGTGCACCGCAGCCCTTCGCTCTCCTTGCTGATACCCTCTGTTTTGCTCCAGGGCGATGCTTCCAAGTCTGATTCCGAGGGGGATCTCTTCCCCCGCAGCCTGGAAGAGGAGGGAAGACTCAAGAAAAACTTGTCGAATCCAGCCTGTGAGTAACAGCCCGGGAGGACAAGCGAGCCCTTGCGCAGAAACCTCGCTGTGCTGTGAAAATGTGTCCCAAAGGGAAGAGCCCTCCTAGAGAGAATGGCGTAGTCCAAGCCTTGACCAAGGCCAGCGGGCTTATGGCGTGGGGTTGGATTGGGGGATGCAGATAGACACATGATGGCATCTAGTGCTTTTGTTTCTTTTTTTTTCTTTTGTCTGGGTTTTTGGGGTGTCTCTGCAAGGGCACAGGTGGAACAGCTGCAGGGAAGGAGGATGGAGGGAGCCTGGGATGGGCAGGAGGTTCCCAGAGCTGGAGCTGGAAGGAGTTGGTTGGAGGGTTGAGTGGCAGCAGATTACAATGGGTGTCTGCTCTCCTCTCTTGTTGCCACCTGATCCCATTGGCACTTGATCTTATTCCTGGTTTCCATTCCCTTGCTCCTCTGCCAGGCTGGAGGATGTGCTCTTAGCTACCTCTCAAGGGCTTTTTGGCCCCCATCCTCCTCATACTTGTAGGAGAGTTGTCCCTGTGCAGCTGCTTTGCCTGCTGGGGAGCAGGTTGTAGATGTGCCTCTTGAGGTGTGACACCTAAAACCCGCTTGTGTGTTCTAGTGATGGCCCTTAGCGACCACCCAGAGCTGAAGAAGAGCCTGACCCCACCGCTCATCATCCACACGGCTGCCACGCCGATGCCCATGCCCAAGAGTGCCATGTTCGGGGACGCAGCGCAGGGCTACGACTCCCGTCGGGCCAGCGGTGTCTCCGTGGACCCCACCACCTACGAGCTCAAGTCCCCGGTACTCATGTCACCTTCTCCTGTGGACGCTCAACGGGTGTCTGTTGGGCTTACGGGGTTGTCTGTCTATCCATCCACCCCAGCTGTCTGAGCCTGGCGTGGGGCGGCTGACCCAGGGCTGATGTTGTCCCTGTCCTTCCCACAGCCCAGCGCCCGCAGCTCCCCGCACAGCCCCTGGAGCGCCAGCAGCAGCTGGAACAGCCGCCGCTCCAGCTGGAACAGCATCGGCCGGGCCCCCAGCCTCAAGCGTCGGGGACAGAGTGGCGAGCGCAGGTCCCTGCTCTCCGGAGAGGGCAAGGAGAGCTCAGATGAAGGGGAGAGCTCGGATGAGGAACGTTCCAGCCGGGCTGGCAGCTTCAATGGCTCTTTGCCTCATCGCATGGAATCGCTGGAAACAAAAGGCTCCTTTGACCTCCAGGATACGCTGCAGGTGCCTTCCCTGTACCGGACCAGCAGCATGCACAGCAGCCGGACCTCTGCCTCCGAGCACCAGGACTGCAATGGGAAGACGTCCCCAGGTCTGCTGCTGCACCAGCTCCACCTCGATGACCCCCGACAGGACTGCGATGACTGCGATGATGAAGGCAACGTGGTAAGGAAATGCCAAGCGCTCACTTTGGGCTTGTTTTTCTTGTTAAACTGATGCACGTACCTCGCTCAGGAGCACATGGGTGGGTGCGAAGCAATGGCCCACTACAGGGGCTGGGTCTTGCCGGGAGATATCTGAGCTGTGGATGCCACCAGAAATGGGGCTGGCATTATATGAAGTATTTCAGTGCAGTAGCAGATGGTTCATGGTCGTAGAATCATAGAATAGTTTGGGTTGGAAGGGACCTTCCGAGCTTATCCAGTGCCACCCCTGCCATGAGCAGGGACATCTTCACCAGCTCAGGTTGCTCAGAGCCCCGTCCAGCCTGGCCTGGGATGTCTTTACTAGAAGGTGCGGAGCAAAGGCAATCTCTTGTAAATACGTGCTTTTCTGTTTGATTTTTGCTTTGTTTTGTTTTTGTTCTTGTTTTTTGTTTGAGATTTGGTTTTTTTTAAAAAAAGAAGTAACTTTCCTTGCTTTCCAACCGTTATTCATCTTTCTGCCCCCACGCACAGCAGCAATTTCTGTTGACATCAACAGGCAAGGAAAGGGCAGTGTTTGGCCCCCCATTCCCATGGCGACGTTAGTCCCGTGGAGATGGTGGTAATTTCAAAGGCTTTGCATTAATTTCAATATAAAGAGGCGTTAGTCTAATAAGTGTTTCTCTTTCATGGGCCTGAAAAGTGCCATTTAGGAAACGTTAGCTAAAAGAGCAGACAAGGGGTGAGGGTCACTGGCTCATTTTGCATGTGGATTTTTGTATTTTAAGGGAATAGAAGGAATTTGGCTGCTTTCCCAAGGTTTTTTGCATGGCTGGCAGAACAGGGTTCAAGCTGGCAGTAGGACACCCACGGACACTGTCCCGCCGGGATGTTCCCAGGGCAATTTTGGGAGGTTTTGAGGTATTTTCTGCTCTTCCCAGGTTACATCTTTGTTTCAGGCTTAAAAATATGACGGTTTGATTTGTCATCCCAGGGGGTAACTTGATTTCTGTTGGCGAGGCGGGTGGATTTTGGGTAGAGCCATGTATGGTAACTGGGGTGTTACTGAGAACAGGAAAGCTGCGGCTTGTGGATATGATTTTACTGTATTTCACTGAGTTTGTCGAATGAAAATGGAATTTGGAGCATGTGAAAGGATGCAAAAGGCAGTGGTGACTCCAGAGAAGGAACAGGAGGGAAAAGAGCGTTAGTGCTGGCAGAACAGAATCACTCAGCTGTGAATCGCCTTTAAAAAAAGCCATTATCCCATTACATCTCCAGCATGGATCCTCAGCCTGGGATTTTTTACTGATTGTCTTAACCTGGTTTTTAACCTCCATAAAATAAATTGAATTTTTAAGAAAAGGAGCAGTAATTTTTTTTTTTTTTTGAAAAAGCACTATTAAATTGATCAAGAGACCATGCTCTTTATTACTAGCTAGGGACTTTTTTCATGCTCCAACATCTGCTGCTTTTTCCAGCTCACCTGGTCCAACCATCCTGCAGGTCCCTTCTTTTTCCCTTGCAAGATCAGATACCAGCAGCCCACCTTGTCCTGGACATTGTGTGATGGGACATGTCCCTCCTCTCCCATCCCACCCAGTATCACAAACCCAGCCAGCGCTGATGACGCTCTTGAATAAGATGCATATTTTTATATTTTAAATCTTGATTACAGTGGTTGCTGTTAGTGTAAACTAAACGTTGTCTTCTGTGTGCTGAGGTCTGGCCATGTAGGGTTAGACCAAAGGTCCCTCAGTTTTCTTCCATGGAGCAGTCAAAAGCATAATACCTAAGGAAAAAAATAGGTAAAACAGGGTAAATAAATAGTGCCCCAGCTCATGGTAAATAAATAGTGCCCCAGCTCATGGTATAGCCATGCTCGATGGCTGGGATATCTGCAGCTGGCTGGTGCTTTTCTCCATGCTCTGAAATATGTATTCTCCACAAATCACTAAACCAGACAGGTTGGAAAATGTCGCTTAGAATAGGGAAATGAGGTCCCAGGTTGCAGAGCTTCTCTATGTGACTCCCTCCTGATGTCTGAGGGGATGCTTTGCCCCTAAATTAGCCTTGACAAAGTCAGAAAAAAAAGTCATTATTTTTTAAATGGCAAAAAAAAAAAAATTCAAAGCTCTCTCACCAACAAAAGAAGAAAACTCAACTGTTATTCAGATCAAAGTAATCCTAAATATGCCTTTCTGCAACAAAGCTTCACAAGCTCTCCTTGCTGGCTGGGTTTGATTGCCTCTGCGCAGAAATGAAAGGCAGTGCAAAGGCTTCGTTTGGATCTCCCAGGCTCCCACTATATTAGTGCCGCTCTACTGCTTTCAATGAGTTTATTCTGAAATTACATCCCTCCAGGCACCAGAATCGGACCCTTGGTAGCTCTTTTCCCCAGAAATACAGAATTAGGGGACCAAATTCTGTTCTTCATTGCATGAATGCAGACAAGGAGAAACTTTGCAGATCGGCTGCCTGGTCAGGTTATTGTGGTTGTGACTGAGATCAGGGATCTGCTGCAAGGTCTTCATCATTCACATCTGCTGGATTTGGGATGCTCTTGTATACTTCCCTACCCAAATTGCTGAGTCCTCAGAGCAGAAAGTGAGGGAAATACTGAATCTGCAACCAAATGTGTCCCTTCCTCTCGGAATCCTCATTGCATGTTGCAATTGCTGCTCCTTTTGGCTTTGCCTCTTGCAATTTTTTTCTGTGGCAGGCAGTCCAGCGGCTCCTCAAACCCTCTCAGCCTGCCCCCACTGCATATTTAAAATTAAATCATCAGGTCCCCAGCGCCTCTGTGCAGCTTCCAGCTTGCCTGGAGGTCCGTAGCTGCTCGTAGAGCATTTTTCAGCAGTTCCCTCCCCATCCTTATAATAAATCTTTTATAAATCTAAGCCTCTCCCTGACTCCGAAGAGTGCATCAGTCATCTTCTAAAGCCAACTGCCTTTCATCCTGCCCTCAGAAGTACATTAATATCTGAAAGTCCTAAAAAAAAAAATAGCAGCTATTTATCAGCAGCTCTGGGATCAGAGGGCCCCATTAGCACGATGCCAGGTGAAGGCAGCAGCATCACATCGTGTTCTGGTCCCTGCCTGCATCCCAGTCCCTGCCTGCATCCTGATGCGGGGAGTCTGAGTGGTCCAGGGAGATTTTCTCCAAGTCACTGGCAACTGTATTAAAGAGTAGTTTTCTTCTCTCCCCCATCTTTATTCATCCTGTCCAGGTGTGTTTTATGAACAAATAGATATGATTTAAACCACATAATTGATAGATGGCTGTGAACATAATGCAGGCTGAAGCAGCAATCAGCCTGATTGTGAGCGGTTGTTGCGTGTCCGGACCTCATGGAGAAAGCATTGGATGGGACTTAGCCTGGAAATGTTCGGGTTTTATTTCACAAATATCTTACATTTAGCTCAAATTAACTGCACTGTGCTGTTCCACTGGTGGAAATGTGGAGTAATTCCTTTGATTTTAGATTTCTACGGGTGTACTTGGCCTTGTACAAAGCAGCCGGGCTGCAGCCAAGCCCTGGTGCTGCCCTTACTCTGTCCCGCTGAATAGAGAGACATGATGGAAGATCACTTTTTGCCTTTGTTATCTGATTTATCCCATGAACTGCAAGCTGCAACAATTAGCCAAACCCCAAAATATCTTTGGTATTAAAATTGGACAAAAGGAATATAAAGAAGCATTCTGTGCTGCTGACGCATTACCATTCACTACAAATCCCTATGATGAATACCAGAACTGCTTTGAATAACAGATACTTCTGGAAACCTTCCAGCTCACAAAATGAACTGGACCGAGTCACAGCTATCACTCCATGTCCAGGGGCTGGAGTCAAAATTGCTGTTCTCACTGCAACTTTGAGCAGACACCTGATTTTTTTTTTTTGATTTTTTTTTTAAATTTTATTTTAATCCATTTATTTACCTCAGTTAAATCCATGGATAATTAAACTAACTAGGCTGCTTGAACGGATAACCCAACCTTGAGGATGCATGCTCTATTAAATACAGTTTAGAGTGAAGGGAGCAGTTCTGACTCCCTTCTGGAGTTGGGAAAGTGAGTGAAAACAGCCAAGAGGTGGCCAAAACCTACTGGTGTGCCATGGAGTGGTCTGTGGTTGCAGAGAAGGGGAGAGAAGGACAGACGGCTGAAGGAGAGGGGCAGAAAGATCTAGGGTTTCTTTGTTATTCAGACTATTCTTGTTATTTTCACAAGGTGGTTTTCATTTTCTGAAGGGTTCAGGTTGTCACCAAAATGCTTTCATTAAAAGGGACACTACACTAGCTATTATGCATCGCTAATGAGACCCCTGGCTGAGTGCATATAGGAACAGAAAGCAGTTCTTCCATTCCGCTCAATTACCCTAACAAATCCCGGTTTTACAGTCCTGAGTACCTCCATTTGCGAACAGTTTAGCTCCAAACGAATCCCCCCTCCTTGTTTCCAGGATGTAATAAATAGAAGTGTCTCAGCCCTGGGGTCTGTGCCTCCTGGGGTGCGAGTGGTGATTCCTGCTTTGTGCTTCACATCTCTCTGTGTGCTCACGGCTCAGAACATCTGCAGAAGAAAGCTTGAAATCACCTGTGCAGCCATGTTCCCACATGGGTGCTCATCCAAGCCCAGGTGGTAGCAGGGCAATAAGGGTAACGAAAGAGCAAGGATTCATTTTTATTCTCCTGCAAACGCAAAGCGATGCGTTGACGCTGTGCACGCCGTCTGTGGATTTATCTGCTGGTGCTTCCATTTGGAAGGGCTGGGAAAGCCCCGGTGTGGTGGGCAAGGCGTTGGTCTGGTTTCTGCTGGTTGTCCCTCTCAAGATGCTGCAATGTCAATTGGATTAAATAACCTGACCTCCCCTCGGAGCCCTGTGGATGAGAAGGCGAAAAGTCCTAATCTAGAGGTTGTTGCAGTCAGGACGAGGCTTCCCCTCAGCATCCAATTTTTCATATCTTTAGCTGACCTGTTGGCCAAGGCTTTTACAGTCTGCCCTCCTGGCCTTACATGACCTTGCAGACAGTCTAAAACATAAGTCTGTTTGGCTGAGGATGCGCTGTGGTTTCAAGTAGGAATTAATTTGCAGGAGTCGGATGGGCCTGTGTTCGTGCAGAAGGTCAGGCTGGCCACGATGTTCCCTTCTGGCTTTATAATCTCCCGTCTAATCTGTCCGGGCTGAATGAGTGGCAGATGCTCGCCATTGCATTCCTGGACCAAAACTTGGGTCCTAAATGGTTTCTTCAGCTTTCCAGTGCTGTATGGACATAGAGCTTGGCCCAGCATCAGCCGAATCCCTCCCTCTCCTCCCTTTGTGTCACCTCTGACATGAACATTATTTATTGTCTTTAAAAAACCCATACAACAAAACCGCAACAAATATACCCCTAAAAAATGTAAGAAGATTCAGGCAAGTATCTGATAAGTATCTGGAGGGACTGAGGCTGATTAGAGCGGGTTATCAGTCCTCCGGGCAAGGGTTTTATTTACCATTTATGTCCTCTTGGCTAACTGTGTGCCAGATGCATTTACTGTGTGAAGGAGAAGCAAAACCAAACCCTACAAGCTCAAAGGGCCAGCACAGCCCTTGCCCAGATATCAGAGCTCCTTCCCCTGGCCAGCAGGATCCTTTTTTGAGAAGATAATTTCATTTCAGCTTTCCCGAATGCTTGGAAATATGTGTTCAGCGAAAAATCGTCACAAATCGTTCACTTGAAAGTTTTGGGGGATTATTGTTTTAACAGTTCTCTCTGTGTTTTCCTCCTGGTGTGTTTCTGCTGTACGTTTCCCTCCTAGAGCAAACGGGAGCGCATGAGGGCGTGGGTACGGGCACGTCTGCCCGCCTGCTGCCGCGAGAGAGACTCCTGGTCCATCTACGTCTTCGCCCCTCACTCCAGGTAAGGTGGCTGCGCTTGGGCATGGCGGGCATGGATGCCCTTGTTATGATGGCTTGCTCTGCCTGTCTATCCCAGATGAACCTGTATCAGTCCACAAAAGTCCCAGTCCTCGCTCCAGCATCGTATTGGGGTCATGCAGCAAAGAGCTGCTCCAGGCCAGGCATGGTCCTGGCATAGGGGTAGCCAGGAGAGACTCATAGCCCAGGGCACAGCTACAGCTTTATTGAGTTCATCCTTCGCTTCACTGGTGATGCCAGTGTGCCAAAAGTTTTCCAACTGATGGAGCGTGGGGAGTTTGGAGCAGTATCTGAATTTGCCCCCAGTGTGCACTTACGAGACAGCAAAGGACACCCCTTGACCTCCTAAACCTGCTGTTCAACCGGGACTTCTCTCTCCTCCCCCTTTTCCTTCTCTCTCTCTCAACCTTCCCACCAGAAAACAACCTCTCCTTGCCTGCAGGACCCATCTCCGCCCTCCCCAAAGCCCAGCCACGGGGCCACCTACACTCCGTGCTCCCCTCTGTGTTCCTATGGACGTTAACCCACGCTGTACGAGGGTTTCCCGTGTTCAAACCGATGGGCCCTGGGCAGCATTTGAGTTCATTCATACAAAGATTAGAGAGATTTTCAGAAACAGACTTTGGGAAATGTAATATGGTATTATAAATCCTGGGTCAGTGTACAGCCATCTGTCACAATAAATAGCTTCTGTCCCTTTGTTCCATGTGCGCTCAACCCTTATGCATTTGCTGGGAGTATTTTTGCTTTATTTAAGCTAAACCTGAGCACTACGGACCAGGTAGGGGGTCAGATCTAAACCTGGCCGCACGTCCGAGCTGTGGAAGCAGCTGCTCCATTTCAAGTGACCCGAAGTCCCCTATGAACATGAGCGGGGCTTGAAATTCTCTAGCCCAATTCTGTAGCTCGGATCCTTTTCTATTCATACCCTGATCTGCCTGCAGCGTGTGGCTCTGCCAGCGAGGGGATTGGGAGATTGGAGCTCATCTGCTTTGCAAACAGAGCACTCGATTCCCCTGCCATGCGTTGGGCTGCTGCGTTTCTCCCCAACTGGTCAAGCATTAATAGCTAGTCTGTGTCTCCTCTTTTTTTTTTTTTTTTCCTTTTCTCCTTCTTTCTCGGCAGATTTCGTCTGATGTGCAATAAAATCATCACACACAAGATGTTTGATCATATCGTCCTGGTGATCATTTTCCTGAACTGCATTACCATCGCCATGGAACGACCCAAAATCGAGCCTCACAGTGCTGTGAGTTTCCAAGGTTAACCTTTTCCTGTGCTCCTCGTGGAGCCAACACCCACGGCCTGGACCCCACTGAACTGCTCTTGCTGTCGCTTTCTTTCTCTTTTTAAAATGGGAAGCTGCCAACACCCCCTGTATATCCTTTAAATTAGGTACAACAACTCTCCTGGTTTCTACCCAGCACCCTTTCAAAATGCAGGAGCAGAGCTCATGGCCTGCAATATATCGAATATCCCATTTCTGCAAGTACAATCAAGGTTTTAACACATGACATAAGCATGACATCTGTCTTGGTTTCCTTCCCTGATAAACCTTCAAACACTTTTCCTCTCTCAACACAATATTCGTTTCTCCCATCTGTTCTCCACGGGCACGTATGTGAGGTGTGAATGGAATGGGGGAAACTGTTCATTTCATACTCTTCTCTCCCCTTTGTGTATCAGCTTTGTTGTGACACAAGAAAAACGGAATTGATACATGCGCTGTAATGCCATTTCCCTGAACCATTTTGTTTTGATAGACTATGTAAGGATTTCTCAAACCAGGCCCTCAGAGCACCAACATCCATTGGTCAGGGGGGCAGAATCACCCTATTGCCCTTTATTTTAGCATAGATTGTGGCTGAGAGATAGCCTGAGCTCTTGCAGATGTATTGCGAAAGACTGCTCATATCACAATCTATATGGAATCCTGTTTTGTCGATGTAGGCGTGTCAGGCTGTTCATTTTTGTGGATCTTCAATGTGAGACCTTAAAACTGGAGTCTTGGCTGCTCTGTGCCTATTTTAAGCTTTCCATAGTAGTCCTTCTTACTGTAATAGTTTGCCCAGCGTTCCCTCCCCTAAATCCATTTTTTTTCTTTGGTTATCATGCAGTTGTGGTGCACTGACTCACAGATGCAAGAAGAGAGCAGGTTTCCCTGCCAGGTCATCTAGCAGGAGGAAATCACCCTGCTGTTCCCCAAACGAGGCACCCTGAGAATGTCCCTTGAAATCCCAGATGCTTCTTTGAAGCCCCTGGCTGTGTTCTCTTAAAGTCACCATTCCCCAAGCTTGGCTCCAAAAGGAACTGTAGTCATGCAGGGATGGAGGGAATGGTGTGATGTGTATGAAAGAGAGGAGTCCATAGCAAAGTGCTGCAGCACGAAAAAACAGTACTTTGTATATGAGAGGCGAAGGATGAGCTTTGGTGTCCCTGGGCATCAGAAGGGAGACAGGAGCTGGTGTGAGGCTTATCATCATCAAGGTATAAGCAAGGGAACCCAAATGGGTCACCCAGGGCTGGAGCTGAGCCCAGACCACAGTCTGGGAGCAGCAGAGAGGAGAAGTGGGATGCTGAGCAGTGAGACAAGGAGCTGGGAACCAGGAGGGGTGCACAGACCCTGCCCGCACTTATGGAGCTCTCGTCTGGAAACCAAGAGAGTTAGTTTAGCTTGAGTTGTTTAAAATAATTGTACTTTGCTTCCTCAAGCTGTGGATTTTCTAGCTGCTTCAAGCAAGTTCTCTTCCCCTGTCCCAGTTTCAGCTGGCTTATCAGAACAGGGGCGGCTGTTGCCAGCCAACGCGCACTCCCCATTGCAGAGTGCACGACATGGGCCGTGGAGATTATCCTTCAAAATAGCCATGCGCTTGCCAGAGAGGAATGTAATATTCTCCATCTCTCCTCCATGCTATTGCTGTTTTATCTCCAGCTCCACAAGCAGGTCCCTGCCCTCTTTCTCCCACACGCTGCCCACCCCTCCGCAGCCGTCTTTTGTGTGGTAGGCAGCTAAGGGACAGAGATGTTTCCTATCACAGCTCAGGCAGTTACAGTGCAGGTCTAGGACCTAATTAATTATGGAGCCAGTATGGAAACAAGCTACTCTGTGGTTCCTGAGTCACTTCCAGTAAATCATGATCTGGCAAGTGAGAGGGTTGCCAAGGTGTTTTGTCTTGTTTAAATTGTATCTCATTTTGAGCGAGTGATCTGCATCTCTTACAGGACTGCTCTGTAGGGAGTGGCAGAAATAAATCCGAAATTGTTATTAGCAGAACTGGGGCTGGTTCGGTCGTATGTGCACATGCATACATGTACCCGCATCATCTTCCCTCCAGCCTCTGCCTGCTGCTGTCCATTTCTCAGTACAGGCAACGAGAGATTGTTCAGGGATTAGGGAAAAGTGTAATTTATTTAATGATCGTCATTAAAAAGAAAGGTTTCTGCTAACTACAGATAGGGAACCAGTCCGTGGTCTCATCTGTAATCACTGGCTGCTGTTGAAGAGCGGTGGCAGTGGGGACTGCATGGTCTGGTGGATAGCGCAGGGGACAGGGAGATGAGACTATTGGGCTTTATGCCCAGGTCTGGCCTGTGGCTTTGGCAAGTGAATCAACCTTTTGCGGACAGGTCTCAGTTCGTGTAAGCCCCCAGAGCTTCCCCGGCTTCGGTGGAGCTGTGACAACTCATGTCAGCTGCGCTTCGGCGTCCCGCGGGTCCCGCGTGCCTTGCAGCACAGCCACTCCAATATTGACTGAATTTCTAGCAGAATTGGGAGCTCAGTGATATTTGCACTGTGTGGTGATGTCCGCAGCTGAGGGGCAGGTATAGATTTGTCAAGGGGGAGGAGATGTCTCTGTTTCTACTGAGGTGGAGGGGAGGATTTGGGAACAGATGGGGGGATTTGGGGACAGATGAGGGCAGATATTTGGGGGCAAACGGGGGGATTTGGGGGCAGGTGCCAGTGCTGCCCCTGTCCATGGTGCTGAGCCAGAGCCGGGCACCGGCCGTGCTGAGCTGTCAAGAGTGGAATTGTCTAAATATTTGGATATTCGCCTCTTTGCGAGCAAACAGTCTGAGTCTTGTTTCAGCACAGAAGCTGGAGAACAGTTAGCAACCACTCAAATATGCACAGGGAGATGTACAGCTGCGGAGAGCAGGCTATAAAATGTTGTCTCTCATTTTCTTTTTCATAGGAACGGATTTTCCTAACGCTCTCCAACTACATCTTTACAGTTATCTTCCTGACAGAGATGACAGTTAAGGTAAATGAAGCTGGAGGATAAGTGTGCCTGTATTGTATCAGCAATATTTTATTACAGTGGACTCGCAAAACCCCTAGGTCTACCAGCTACGAGTGAGGTGTATGTTTTCCTCATCTGAGTCATACACAAATACCCACCACATGCCTTATTCTGAGCACGTTTTACATCAGAACAATTTCACTGAAGTTGCTCTTGATTTACACCATTATGCGAGCAATGGGATGCTTCAATTCGGCAATCCTTCCCTATTCAGCAAAGCTCTTGAGCACACGCTTAACTTCAACCATGCATGTAAGTCCCATTGTCTTCAACAACCAGTTGTCCTCAACAACCTAAGCAGCTCTGTGCTTTCCTGAGGAGGGAGAGACTTAAGCACGTTGAAGCACTTTCCTGGATTTGAGGCAGGAGGCTCAGAAACCCGTTGCTGTAAATCTCTCTTGTGTAATTCATAATCATCTCATAGAACAACTGCTCTTTCTTTGGAAAGTTTTTCTAGTTTCTTTATTTGCAAAGCTTGTAAATGATTGCTTTGGGTCAGCTACTCTGAACCTTTACTCTAGCGGTCTATAGGAATAAAATGAGGCCAAAGTTTTTATGCCAAAGCTAAACTTATTAGGAACAGTTTGTGCAACCAGGTTTAGTTGCATTAAAAATATATCAGCTGTGAGGCACAATCTGAGATGTTTCTGTGGAAGTATTTTTAAAATTCTTGCTGATTTGTCTAATTAGACTTCTATACTGGGAAGCAAACGGACTCACAGACTTGTATCTGTAAATAATGCATTCTCAGCAGGTTGCTAACTGGAAGAAATATATTGGATGCAATAGCTATTATTTATTGCAACTTGGTGTCCGGGCAGGTGGTGGCACTAGGCTTGTGTTTTGGGGAGAAAGCCTACTTGAAAAGCAGCTGGAACGTGTTGGATGGGGTGCTGGTTCTCATCTCCGTCATCGACATCCTGGTCTCGATGGTGTCAGACAGCGGTACAAAAATCCTCGGGATGCTGCGGGTTCTGAGACTGCTGAGGACGCTGCGGCCCTTAAGGTAAGAGGAGGATGAGGAAGGACCTCAAAGAGTGTGGTGTGTGTGCTGAATTGGGAGCTGAGCCCCTTCTGCAAACAGCAGCATCCATGCAAGGGAAAGGAGCAGGTGAGACAAGGGTGCGGTGTCTGTCACCGCGTTGTGCCCAACGTCCTGCTGTTCCACGGACAACACAGGTCCTGCAGAGCTGCAAGGATCTCCAGGCACTCGCTGGGTTTTGGGACCAGCCCCGAGTGCAGTAGTAAACTGATCAATGCCTCTTTTCCTCATTAAAACACACATCCCCTGCTATTTCTGTTCTCATTTGCTCTGTGTAAAGTGCAGCTTAACAGCTTCTTCTCCCCTCTTCCTTCAGGCAGTCGATGGCTTTCATGACAAAGAAAGAAATTAGTAGCAGTTGGCAGAACATTTTTAAGGAAGCAGAGACTAAACTGTTGCTTAACTTAGAATGCAAAGAAGCCTCCTTTTTTCCCCCTCGGTTTCCCATTAATTTTACAGCAACATCTATTTTGCAAGTTGCCTGAACAAGATCAAAGCAATTGTCCTGCTCACTTGCCTGCCCCCCATCACCAGCAGCAGGCAGTACCCCATGCTCCAGGGGCAGGCATCCCTCGGACAAGAACCTGCCCAAGGACCAGCCTCTTCCAACAGACAGCTGGTACAATCCTGTACCCCAAGGCACGGAGGTTTCTCTCTGTGCTAAATGCAGTCCCTCTTTAATACCATCGTTGCTGCTCTTGTTATGCAGCTGCTAACAAACCTTCCTGCTCAAAGCATCTTTGTGTGCCTGTCATATCTTACTGCTGCTTCCCTCATGAAAGGTTTGCTTTGAGTCTGGATTTTCTCTTTCAGGACAGAAAAATAGGACCCTGCTTCTGACAGAAGTTATTGTTTTACTACCTCTGTGTGAATAATAAGTCTAAATAACAATGGCCATGCCTATATGTAGATCTTTCGAATATTCTCAACAGCTAGGAAAGATGTTCTGTTAAATTGGGCCTTGTGTATGTTTTGCCTGGTGAGTTTGAGGACGTGAGCTGCTTTAATAATTGTTATCTGGCCAGAGAATGCCATTGGTGTGGTTCAGCTCCCTGACCATATGACTAGACTGTCTTCCTACATGACTCCAATTCAGACTTCTTTTTTCGTCTTCATGTGTCCCTCGGCATCTCCGTGTCAACTGTAATTTCTGGGGGCAGTTTCTGCCAGGTTGCTGGTTCGATAGATCTGCTCTGCTCTTCTATTTTGGCTGATTTTTGATCCGTGTTAAGAAAACCTACAAAATAATCTGGGTAGCTCTGGGTAAAAGCAGGATTGATTTCCAGTCTCTGAACCGTGGAATGCGAGTTTCTGCTTTGAGGTGGTGTGGGTAAATCGGATCTAGAGGAGGAGGCTTAGGTTGTGCTGAGCTCTTCTCATTTCCTACAGCCTTTCTCTGCAGTCACCTGTGTGCACGAGTTGTCTGCAGTTCTGGGGAGCAATCCGCTGAGTAGCTGCAGGCTAGAGGAAGACCTGCCATCTGGAGCATGTGCAGGATTAGGCTCTTCCACTGCTATTTCATTCCCGTTGGCATTTGATATGTTTTCTCGAGAGAGCGTGTGAATGTTTTCAGCCAATGTACTGCTTTCTACTACAAAGGAAATGTAAAAAGATAGCAACAAACCCATTCCCTAAATATGTTCACAATCGGTTCTATTGCCCTGTAATGAGATTTGTAGGAAATGAAAAAAGCAGCCATCAGACTGGGGGCTTTTCAGTGAGTCATAAATCTCTGCATGTGGAAACCCATCTGCCTCTGGGATGCACATCTGGGCTGCTCGCAGCTGCCCACTCTGCCTGTGCTGCGGCGCTCGCGGATCTGCCCGGGATCTTCAGCTGGATCAACGTGGGGTGACAGCTGGGACAGGTGACCCGAGGTCTCTGCAGTCCCCGTGTCAAGTCCCCTGTGGAGACTGAGCCCATGTTTGTTCTTCCCGGGCAGGGGGAGGGCAGGGACCAAACAAATGCTCTGTCCCCACCATGGAGGAGCCAACTCTGTTCCTTCTGTCCTCCCTTCCCGTGGGCACTTGGGGACAGGGCAGCAGGGAGGTCACCCTCCATGAGAAGCCAAGCCACGGCTGTGCGTGTCACGCTCAACTCAGGGGCAGGGACAGTCCTCGTCATCTCTGCTTTGGCTTTCCTGGTTGATGGTCTGAAGGGGTTCTTCTTGCAAAAGGCCTCCCCCATTCTGTTTCTTATTTTCTCCGGTGAAAACAGCCCCGTTGCTTTACACAGCACACAAAACCATGCACGCTCGTGCCTTTTGTACAGCCATTAAAAAAAAAAACCACCAAAAATGAAACCCACCAAACAACTGGCCTGTGTGCCAGTCATGGGCTTTTGATTGCATGGTTGATTATCAGCCTCCAAATTGAATCCATGAGGATCCAATCCCAGCTTCGTGACCAGAATTCCAAAAATATATTCACAAAGGAGTGACATTTAAAGATGTCTCCATGACCCTCTGATGTTTCAGCCAGTAGAGGGATTGCTTATACAATAACATTCCTTCCTAATGCGTTCAACCTGCTGTTGTTGGGATCAAGTGTTGTAGCTTAAGATACAAAAGAAATCAAAATTTAAAATGTATTCGGAACTAATGTGAATGGACTTTAGTGCTGTTTTACTTTCTATAACGCCTGGGCTTTGACTTTCAAAGCTGATGGATAAATTATTCACTTTTCATAACGTCTCAGTATGAAATAGTCATTTCATAGGCTCTTTTCTATCCGTCATATTATCACCTTTGCTATTTTTTTTTTTTTAATATGTGGAGGAAGGTCTTCATTAACGTTGATCTGGTACTTCATCTAAGTGCTACTTCTTCTTCTGAGTGCTCTGATCAGACTAGCAGCCCTAACAGGAGTAAGTGTGATCCCGCTGGGGTGAGGCTGGCTGTGGGTCTGGAGTGTCTCACACCAGGGGTTTAACAGCATCGGGAATGCTGAGACCAGCAGAACCAGGAGGAACTCAAGGGATTCACATTTCTTCACAATGAAAAAGAAAAAAGTCTCATTTCAATTTCTCCATTTGTCATATGCCTAATGCAGACTGGAATTATCCTGAGTGCAACCTCGGTGAGTCTACGGCTCTGGCGCGCCTGGAGGGCTCCAAATCAGCTGGATCCCGCAGCATTAAATTGCAGGAGTGGTGGCTCAGATAATATGGGTTTACAAGCCTGATTTCAGAAGGACCTCGGGCAATATTGATGAGGCGCGGGGATGCTGTGTGTTGACATATTGGAGCTGACACTAATAATGTGGAAGTGATGAGGGCTTCGGTGGCACTTCTTAAGGAGTTATGAGACTCTCAGGAGAGCGGCAGGAGCTTTTGCACAGACTCGACGTTGGATCAGGCCCTTAGTTTGAGGCAGCTCCAAGGTCTGAAGGTTTTCATCAGTAAGGACTATTATTTTTCAAAATCTTTTCAAAGTCTTCTTTCCCTGTAGGGTTGGAAACAGCACTGTCGTGGAGCTAAACTGGTGGCAGCTTTCACCCTTATGCATTCTCATTTGAGGAATTCCCTGGTTGATCAAAACTCTGAAAGCAGCCAAATGCTGCAGTTTCTCAGACTTTTTTTTCTCAACGCACATGACTTGAAGAGGTCAGACGAGTAACCTCCTATTTTCTCTCTCTGCTGGATACCAAAGAGTATCTCACAAGGGAAATCACTTTATTATTTCTAGAATAGGCTTTCTTAATAAGCGTTGGAGAAAGTTATCAACTTTAGACTCTGGAGGCTAAATTTCTTCCTTGTTCCCCCAAATTTAAGGATGCTCCAGTATTTTAGACCAAAGGCCTTCAATTTAGAAGACCTGACTTCAGTTCCATCCTGTGTAACAGTGAACAGAATACCTAAATCAAGATCCCTAAAGGCACCAAAGTACCTAATTTCCCTCAGAATTATTGGAAATGAGGTGTCTGCATACATCTAAGCACATGGCTTGTGGTCCTCCCGTGCCTCAGTTTCCCCTCTCTAGTTTGGCATTTGTAGTATTTCACCCAGGGCTGTGTGAGGGTAATAGCTGAGAGATGGTGAGGTCTTTAGACCAGCTGAGGACCCAAAAGAGCAATTCAGCCTTAGACTGCCCAGCCCAAATCTTGCTTTGCACACTCAGAGTGGGAAGAGCCCTTGTCCTGAGCATGAGGGAAGACGAGGTGCCCAAAATAGGGACCCACAGGAGCCACCTGAGAAAGATGCCCAGCGTAAGGAATAGCAGCATCTGCCTTTTGTGTTTTTCACTGGTAAGGGAGTGCATAAAAAATACCACCATTTCCTTTTTTAAATGATAACTGATGAGTTACCCTCGACATTTCGAGTAAATATTTGATGAGAAATAAAGGGAAACAATTTTTAGCTTTTCGAGATACTGTTTAAAGCCAACAGTTTTTGAAAGACCTGGTGGTGCCTGTGCACTGAGCAGCGCAGTTTGCTAAACCTGTCGGCTCTGGGGCAGGAGAGGGCTGGACCAGGCGTGGCTGGGGTCCCAGCGGAGGCCACGTGTATCAGGCGTGCGATGGGTCCATGGGCATCTCTGCTGCGAGCACCACGGCCCGGGAGAGAGGAGGAGAACTTGGATCCTCTCCGGGCAACAGAATTCCCACTGTGCTTCAGGTGATGCAGCCAGACTTGGGGTGAAATGGGAGAGGGACCCCCATGGCAAAAGAGAGAATGGGGCAGAAACAAGAAGGCGGGGACATCTGTGGCGATTTTGAGTGTCGGGTGTTGACAGGAGTCCCCAGCCAGTCCCCAGAAGCACACAGGTACTGCCCTCCCTCGGACTCGCACAGCAGACAGCGATTTCTGCCTTGGGAAAGCAGTTTCCATCAGTACAAATTGATTTACAGAGCTAGTGAAATGCTTAATTCCAGTTGGCATCATGAGGAGGGAGGCATCCAACCTCCTCAGATGCCTTTCTCGGTCCCCCAGCTCTCCACCTTCAAGTCTGTGAGCCTGAATACCTCGTTCATCTTCCCCAGCACAGGAGATGTCTTCTCTAAATCACACAAGCCGCCTTTTTTCATTGTGGTGTTGTCCTTGAGAGTATAGTACAGTCTCTATTTTTATTTTTTTTACCAGAGCTTTTGTGCTTACTTGTCTCCACAGGGTCATTAGTCGAGCCCAAGGACTGAAGCTGGTGGTGGAGACTCTCATGTCATCCCTGAAGCCCATTGGGAACATTGTGGTCATCTGCTGTGCCTTTTTCATAATCTTTGGGATCCTGGGAGTTCAGGTGAGTCCCCTGGAAGCCTCAGCACCGCACCCAAAAGCATCATGAGCCACATATGGCCCCACATCTGGGTATCTGTCCCAATGGGCATGCTATGAGCCTTTCTGCAACCAAACAATGGGTTGTTTGGCCTTCTTGGGGAATGCTCCCTGCACTTAGCGAGGAGGAAGCAGATTTCTCAATAATAGTCAGCCATTAAAACCTCGTTAACAATTACAACCTAACAACAGTGGCCCAGCTACACGCATCCCTGGCCACAGCTGAAGGAGCAGTGGTTAGAGCCAGTTAGAGGGGCTGGTTTTGCGTATCGCTGGTTCAAGGTCCTCTGCCGAGCTCTAGAAATGTGTGTCGATTTTGAATCCATAACTTGGCCATCTTGACAGCCTGGAATGGCTGAGACACAAGGGCTTATGCAACTCTCTGTCCGCACCCCAGCAGCACAGTGTGGTTCTTTCAAGTGCTCTCGAGACAACTTATTCCCAACTTCAAGTCTTGGCTATGTGTCACTTGAGATCTTGAACTTCTTGAAGCTTCCCTGTTGCACGCAGTGATACTAAAGCCAATGTCATGACCCCCTCAAAGGCACAGAATGGGCTTTTTTTGGACCACC
Organism: Pampusana beccarii; assembly: GCA_013399365.1. NCBI lineage: Eukaryota > Metazoa > Chordata > Aves > Columbiformes > Columbidae > Pampusana > Pampusana beccarii. Next base: position 2,543,317 of record VWYH01007034.1, on the reverse strand, counting down.
AGGACTTCTGCCTGCAGTAGGATGTGCATAAAGATATTTCTTCACTTTCTTCCCCCAGCCACACCAGAGAAGGGTCAGGTCTAAAACATGACATTTACCACCAGAAAAGCTCTGCTCTGGGAAACTCTTAAATCCCATTCCTCTTCTGGCTGGGAGATAATATGGGGACATCTCCCCTCCACCTTTTTTTCTAGGTGTAAACCAATGGGGAAATAGAAACTCTCAGAGCTGAAATTGTTGGTTTGTAAACTCCAGCGAGACCTTGACCTGGAGATTCATCCAGATTCTGACAGTTTGTATAACTGAAAGCTTGCAGAATCAGAGATTTCTGAGCCTGCTTCCAGCCAGCTCTGCTGGCAATACCCTCAGTCCCACGAGTGCAGGAACCCAGAGAAAAAGTGGCAGTTTCTCTGGTTTCTCATTACCTGAGAAGAAAAGATTGTTTCGTATAAATATTCTGACATAACACTTATTCCTTTCTGAAGTTTGTCTGATCTGTCACAGCCAGCTTTGGGAAGCAGCTCTGTTTGGCTTTGTTTTGGAAAGGTGTCTTATATAATGTTTTATACTAATGTACTGTTTAAATAATAAATGCAGCATTGAAAATAAACAGAGAAGAAAATCGTACCATCCATAACCACCTCAGCAGCTAGATTGGTTTAGCATTACCATTCAACAACAGTCATCCGTTATACTAAACAGATTCATAAAACTAAGCACATCCCGTAAAACAATATAAAACTCAGACACAGGAAAATTTATGCCAAACAACAAAACTTGCAATATGCTCTTTGAATTTCCTCCCTGCTAATTGTGATTGTTTTCCCTGGTGACTTGCAGTTTTATGTTAAATTGTCATGACTATTGATGTGCTCAAGTGGTAGATACAAGCAAGACTGATCCTGTATTCAGGATGCAAAATTCTCAGTTAATATTTATGTCTAATTAGGTGTAAGAAGAGGGCTATAGCTATTTTCTATAAAAAGATGATCTCTCAAGGTTACCATTGGTTTTCCCACGTAAATATAAGCTGAGGATCGAACTAGAGGTTTTTGATGCTGATAAATCCAGACGTCCACTTTTCTAATGGTGTTCCCTGTTAGCAGGACTGGTTTTGTGTGGAGCTTGCCCACGTGTGAAAAGTCATTAATAAGACACAAGAAGCACATAAAACAAGTACAGTAAGAAACACTGGGTCTTTCACTTTCAGAACTGCTAAAATCTGAAGCACTGATTGGGATCAGCATCTTTGCAAATTGGGCTTTGTATTTCCAAACCCCGTTAGTAGCTCTGTTACTGCTCCCATTCGAGTGGCATTATAGTCCAGCTCCTGGAGAAGTTATATTTATAGACCATATATTAAAAAGAGTTGTTTACCTTCCTGCTTAATTAAAACTTTTCTCTGCAAAGGCTATATCTCCCCAGTCTGCCTTACCCACAGCTAGTGTTTCTCCATGGAAAGATCAGGGAATACTTCTTTTCTTCCATCCAGAAGCTTTATGGCTGCGTTGAGTGGTGATTAATTTTGCGTGCCTCAAGAACATGCTTCTGCTGTTGATTTCTCAAGGAAACCCATGGAGTAATGCGTGGGTTTATCTCGTTTGCTATTTTTTCTACTGATATTTGTCTAGAACAACAGGTCAAAACCCATCAGCATCTTTTCTCTGGATACCCAGGTGGTGTTTTAAGGAGCCTCGTGAGCTGGCTGCCATTTCCCCCCAAAACAGTAATGTCAATAGCTTCTGTCAGCAAATAAAACCAGATTTGTTGGATGTCTCCCAGGCTTTGATACCATCCACCCCGCTAGCATCAATCACCCTGTCAGAAACAGTAACCATCCCCTGCCAATCTGTGTTCCGGGTGCGGGAAGCAACAGGTCTAGAATTAAGTGTGTGGAAGTTCGTATTCCTCGTGCAGGTGTAAACCAGGAGCTGACTCCCCAGGAGTTGCATCTCTCCTGGCTTACACCAAAGGAAGTAAGCTACCTAGCATCAGTTGGGCTTGACTCCTTAAGCTCTGCACAAGAAATAATTTCAGAGACCTCTGCCTGTACTGCAGAGCCGAATGTTGGCTGGAGAACAGCACTGAGGACCAGAGACGAGAGCTGGACCGACACCAGTCTTGATTCAGTGAGACCCCAACGTCACTCGCAGGAGCTGGGCTCCTCTCAGCGTGTCCCCTTGTGACCTGTAAGAGCAGAGCTCAGTCCATCACTGTCCCTCTTCAGTGCCACCTTCCCTCTGCTGTCGGAGGGTCCCCGTTACACTTAATTTGTCGGTGACTCTTGAAACCGGCATCGTTAACTGGGCTGAGAGTCACCGGAGACATTCCGCGTGTGGTGAGAAGCCATTAGCTGGTCTGGGCTATTATTGGGGCTCCACTGGAGCTGGTGACCCAGAAGCAAAGGCCTTGAGGCCAGCCTCAGATCACTGAACCAGACAACCTAATGCACGAGGTGGGTGTCCTAAATGATGTGAAATCATGCGTTTGCTCATTAAGTGCCTATTATACAGGCTGCTCACACTTAATAACCTGCATGAATGAGGCCATTTCCCTGAACTTCTCTGGTCGGCGTGGGCTGTGCAGAATATCCCAGGAGAAATGCCCATCATCTGCAGAGAAATCCTGCGCACCAAACCCTTACCTTTCCTCCCTTCTTTGTGTGTTTTGCAGCTTTTCAAAGGCAAGTTTTTTGTCTGCCAAGGGGAGGACACCAGAAACATCACAAATAAATCGGATTGTGCAGAAGCAAGCTACAAATGGGTCCGGCACAAGTATAATTTTGATAATCTCGGCCAGGTATTAATAGAATGGTAATCTGCTTCTTTGCTCCTTTACCTCCTTGACTTAAAACCTGTGCATTATTATCCCATGGGATTTTCTTACAGGGCACTACCAGTCACAGTAAATATTCAGTTCACATACACAGCGTTCTGTCTCTGTAAATCCCGAAGGCAGTGTTTCCAAGCAGGCATACACTTCTTTTCGGAGCAGAACAAGCACATGTGGCTTCGTGGAGTACTTAATTGCTTCACTGCTACATAACAAACCAAATATATCTTGCAGAAGGGCTTGTCTAATAGAGCCGGACACTCTTAACCATCTCTGCAACACAGCTTTATTTTAGTAGCCTGGTAAGGACTAATTAGTCAGGAGCGGTAGAGACCTGGAGGGTGGAAATGAAGCTGCTTTTGTCTTCAGCTTTGTGGTTTCCGAACAAGCGCTCATTGCTGAACTGGGCACAGACATTGATAGGTTTTCGCTGCCAGGAGAAACCTTGGGCATCAAAGTGTCCCATTATCAGACAGGTAATGATCTTCCTCAGACAGGAAGGGCCCAAGAGGAATAAAATGCTACAAGTAGAAGAGCTTTAGTGCAAATACGCCTGACTTTTTTTTCTATGTATTTCTAGGCCCTGATGTCCCTCTTTGTTCTGGCCTCCAAGGACGGATGGGTCGATATCATGTACGATGGCTTAGATGCTGTGGGAGTTGACCAGCAGGTATGTGTTCTGGCAGAGCTCTAAGAAATGAGCTGTTAAAGGTCATACGTTTTGGTCCTTGTTTTGTAAAATACTCTTGGCCACCACGGTCAAATGGTGTTTAGGGGTTGGGATTGAGGGAGCGGTTTAGCCCAAGTCCTGGGATGTGACAAGGAGCTGAGTGGAAAGCCTGGATTTGGATCTAGCCTTTTCCCTACAGTTTTTGCAACACGACCGGTGTAACCAGAAGTAGGAGAACTGCATCTGTCAAAGAAGGGTTGACTTTTTAAGCAACTTGGACATTTCAGGAGAAAACAAGTGCTTTGTGTAGGTACAGGCTTTCAGTGAGGGACTTAAAACAGCTGTAAAGGATGCTACTGTCCTGCTGTTGACAGAACAGAGGTGGTTCTTCCGTCCTAAACGTGCTTTATGTTTTCGGAACATTCAGTTAAAGTGTCTTAGAGGGCTCTAATGTTCAGGATGAGCAGAGCACACTGAGCTGCCTCAAAGGGGCACCCATGGGTTTTGTGGATGGAGCAGCTCTATCAATTTGCTCCCCTTTTTTTTTTTTTTTTGGTGCTCAGTTAACGTTTGCCTTCCTCCACATCACAGCCAGTCATGAACTACAACCCATGGATGCTCCTCTACTTCATCTCCTTCCTGCTGATTGTGGCTTTCTTCGTCCTCAACATGTTTGTGGGGGTGGTGGTGGAGAATTTCCACAAGTGTCGGCAGCACCAGGAGGAGGAAGAAGCCAAGAGGCGGGAGGAGAAGAGGCTTCGCCGGCTGGAGAAAAAGAGAAGGAGTAAGGAGAAACAGATGGCTGGTCGGTAGTCTTTCCACATCTTTCTGAGTCCTGCTTGACCTTCCACACAATCCCCTCCTCCCTCCCCTCCCCGCCTCACGTCTGGTGATCATTCTTCTCCCCAAAGCATGTCCAGCTATAAAATTTGCATGAAGGAAATAGTGTCGTTTTAGGCTGAGCAAAGAGCCATGGAAGCCTTTTTAATGGCTGCATGATTTGCAATGACCTTTCCGTTGGAGGTTATTTAAATTAAAATATAATAATAATCAGACCTGCAGCTTCTTGGATAGCAGAGCTCAGTGTTACACAAATAGTGACAACTGCAAAGATCAGCAGTGCCGGATGGCACCATAAATCTTCTGAGTCATAAGCACTGTTGCTGATAGCTGGATTCACTATTTGGTTTATTACAGACTTGTAATGCCACAGTGATGTTACCTGTCCCATTTATCAAGCAGGTTTATTTATTGGCACAGTAGCACCACTGCTATTCAAGAGTGTAATAAAATAATGGAGCCATCTCATTCTAGTAATGCTTAAAAACCCCTTAGAGAAACATATCAATGCATTTGCTTGAGAAATACAGATTAGAAGAAAAAAAGGCAGTTGAGAAGAGTAACTAACTAGACAAAACAGCACTGATGCAAATTGAACCAAGCTCCAAACGGGATGCGCGAGCTTGCAGCCCTGCCTGGAGAAGGCTTTACAGGTGAAGGGAGGTTAGACCTCAGCTCTGCTAAAAATTTCCAGCCTGACATTTTCCTTCTAGTCTTTTTCTCTTTTAATTTGGTTGAATAAGGAGGAATAAGTCAGCCAGAGGCCACGGGTCGGAGGTATTCTTCTTCTTGCATGCTCTCTCTTCTGACTGAACCTTCTCCGTGTCCATGGCCTCGTGCTCTCCCTCCCGGGGCAGGCGCCTGCTGCTCTCTCCGTGTCCCCTTTCACAGCTTTTCTCTACCTTTGACAGACTTCAGTACTGTTTAAGAGGCTGTCTGATCAGGCACTTGTTCCAAAAGCCGGTAATATTAAGTATATTAAGTCTTTTTTTTTTTTAAATAGTCTAAGAGGTGTTCAATAGCTGTGACAGGCTCAGTCACGCAACCGTGTACCACAAGGGTGTCTCAGCCTCTCTCGGTTCAGCGCTTACCCAGCACTTCCCTTTGGTCAAGTCCCGTGAACTTCACAGGTTTTGTAACCAACAGGATGTATCACACCAGCCTCTGGACATCAAACTTCAGTTTATGCTGAGAGCCTGGTGATGGTCAGTGGAAAGTTGGAGGCTTCCCTCAAGAGCAGTGGAGGACACGTTAGACTGTTCTCAATTAAGCGGGATACAGATGGAAAGAATTTTCTTTGTTTTTCACATCAAAGAAATGTCTAGAAAGCTCTTTTGGTCAGTTCAAGTTCCCAAACACTGTTTCAGGCTGATGAGTTAGAAAATGTTTTTAAAGGCTGAATAGAAAGATCCCTATTTAAAGTTGCAGTTTTGGAAAACAAACATTTCTATAGGAGAAAAATAGATATTTAGTTATTATTAATGACCTTATTCGTAATGCTAGAGGAACTAGATGAAGAAAAGACATAAGCCTGGGCAATTTCCCAGTGGGAAGGAATCACAAACCATCCTTGGAGATGTAGTTATTCATTCAGTGCTATGAAATGCCTAATTAAAGAGGCAATAAACAGATATTTTACTGAGGATCAAATATTGCTGAGTATTCAATAGCTATAAAAACCTTTCAAGAGCAAAGCATGAAGCCCTCCAAATCGCTTCAGAACAGTTTTCCCAATTCACGTTCAGTGAAACATTGGTTTTAATTGACCGTGTCCAGCTTTGCCCTCGGAGGCAACAGATGTCGTTTCTGAGCTTCATTCTGCAGGGTGGAAACCTGCAGATGATACCAAGACTAGGGCTTTAGTTATAGCAGCAGCTGCATGGGGGCTCCTTTCAGCTGGGCTTCCTGAGTGTCCCAGATGCCCAAACCAACCTGCGGATGTCAGACACAGACAGACATAGACATCTAGCTGGTTGCACAGTCATTTTTGATTGCAGACTCTTCAAAAGCATTTACCCAACGGGACATCCGAAAACCAGGCAAGCGTGTGAGATCCCAGCTGGGTGAGACGTAGGCAGATGCAGGAGTGGTCACTGTAAGGTGCAGGATATGTACAAAGTCCATCCTTCAGAAGCATCTTCTCCTTCATCGTCGTCAAGCCAAGGAGTTCTCAGGGATCTCTTGGGCTTCCACCTGCGTACGTGGGAGAAGCACAAGAGCTCTTCCTTTTTCACCTGAGCGCACCCTCCATGAGGCACAAGGAGGCGACCCCACAAGAAAACGTTCCCGGTAGAGGCGATGGAGAGCCTGAGAGCCACCGGGACCTCTCGAGGGGAAGGGAAGTCTTGCCGTGTGTCCTGCCGGGTCATTAACGCCGTTTCGTTCTTTTAGATCTAATGCTGGATGATGTATTAATGGAGAGCTCAGCCAGTGCAGTGCAAGGTACTGGGAAGTCGGCACGTCTCGTCCCACGTGAATGGCAGTGCTGTGTCACTAATGCTGGCCACCGCTGCTGCCAGGCATCCCACTAAACCCTCTGTGTGGTGCAAAGCTCGTTTGCTTCCTCCATGGCACACGCGCATCATTCCCAAGGGCAGGTCTGCAGACCCGCCCCAGGACTGACACTTGCAAACCTTTAATTTATCACTCGATCATGTTACGTTTTTCAATATTTTTTTCTGGTTTTCATTAAGGCACTGTCAGACTCTTCATGGCTTTTTTATTTCCCCCTTTTTTGTTGTTGGTTTTTGTTGCTTTTTTTTGTTTTTGTTCAAGAATAATGACTGAACTGTGAATTGGGTCCTTTATCATCTACTCTAGCTTTCCCACCACCAACTTAGGAGTCTCTGACTAATTTGCAGGAGTGTCTCTGGAAGGCAGGCAGTCTCGCTTAGGGAGGTTATTTCATTGTTTCTCCAGCCCTTGCTCATTGCTGCACAAACACTGTGCTTCAGGGAGGCACAGCGTTTTTTCAGCAGGGTAAAATTCAGTATAGTGCAGAGCTCCAGCGCTTTAACAGAGTCAGGGTGGACGTGGGGTTTAACCGTTGTGCTGCTCAGCTTGTAAATTCTTTGTGTTGACTGAGAGTCACTCAACGTACGAGGCATCTTGTGAATTAAATGAAATAAAGATGCCACCTCGAAGCTTTTCCAGGTCCTGGAGGGGATGGATCAGCTGGGTTGATGACTGCTGGGGTTTGACCTGGCCACCCCGACCAGGGCTGGCTCACGTCTCCCTTTCCCGTCCCCCTCACCAGGATGATACTCAGGGCCGCGAATCTGTCCCTTGCTCCTTTTGTTTTTAGAAGCAGCTTTGATCTGGCAAGCGCTTTGTTTAATTGATAACTTAAGAATATTAGCCTGAATAATTTAAGAGACGCTAACATAGAAACAAATATAGCTGTAATTTTCGACAAAAATAATATGCTAGGAAGATTGAGCCATTAAAATTCTCACCTGTGAACAAGCTCCCGCTGCTGGAGACGGCAGCAGAGCTCCATCCATCTCTCACATATTGCTGGAGGTTTTGATTAAATAAAAATTACAAGGTGAGGGCTATCGGCTTTCACTGCAGAGGACAACTCGGGGAGACAGAAGTTCCTACCTTGTATTTCTAAGGCCTTGTTGGACGTTATCACAACATGCTTTAATAAACCCTGAATCTCCTTCCCATTGCCGTTCCTGGTATTCTTATTTCTTTGCCTTTATTCTTGCTCTCCTTGGTAGGCCTCCTGTCCTCTCTCATAAAACAGGGCAGCACGAGGGGGGGTGTTGTCACTGGGTTTGGGGGTTTCTATTTTTTTTCTTTTTATTTGGTTGTGACTCTTTTTCTGGTCCTACAGAGCTACATCAAGGCAGGTTTATTTTATTTTTAAGGCATTGAACTCATTCCAAACCCCTCCGTTGTCCTGCGCAGGCTCAGAAAGACTCTTAGCCTCTGCCTTTAAAAAGTGTGCGATTGTCAGGTCTGTGCTTTGTGTTTCCTTTTGTTGTCTTCTCTTTGGATCCAGCGGTAGCAGATGTGCCGCGCTGCTCTTCAGGCACCGGTGCGAGGGAACAGAAAGGTTTTATTTCTGAACCTGGCTGTGAGGGATATGAAGGAATCAGTCCTGGGTGCTGTAGTCGAACCTCCTGTGGTTCAACGAGAAACCTGGACTTGTGACCCCAAGTCTTCCACACATCACTTAGAGAGATGTTTCTTTTCTCTTTCTGTGAAGATAAGATGGAGTAGTGTGTGTGTGTGTGTGTGTGCTGCTGCCTGGTGCTTAGTGAGATTATGATTTTATTTTTTTTCCTTTTTGTTTTTGAGTCTACATTTTATCATAACTGGAATCTTCTCGGTGGAAATAATTTATCATTTTCCATTTTGCTTTTTTTTTTTTTTTTTAAATAAGTCCATTCAGTACAATGAAAGCCAAGTAAAACACTGTGTTTAAAACAAAAAATTCCTTCAGTGCAAACTACTTTTTAACCTAATAATACTCTTGATATAGTTTGTAAATCCAGCTGCGTCACAGGCTCATTGCTCACTGGTTTGCTGCTGTCCTCCAGATATACTCAGACCTGCAAAGTAGTTAATTCCCTTATTATAGAAGAAGGAAGAAGCTAGAGGAGATTGTAATGGAATTGTCCCACTCTCGTGAATTCCAATTTCCCATGCCCACGCACCTCCGGCTTGAAAGCCACCTCAGGGAAAGTGGCAATTTCTCTCTTGACAGGGCTATATTTGCAGGCAGCTGCTATCTGGAGATATTTCGGAGCTGCACACCCAGCCCCATTCCCACCAAGAAAATTCATTTAACAGGAAAAAAGTGACCTCACCCCCATCTCCCACAGAGCTTGGGGTTTAATGCTCCAAAGCTGGGCTGTGATCACCAAAGAATCCTAGAATAGTTTGGGTTGGAAGGGACCTTCCCAGCTCCCCCAGTGCCCCCCCTGCCATGACAGGGACATCTTCAGCAGCTCAGGTTGCTCAGAGCCCCGTCCAGCCTGGCCTGGGATGTCTCCAGGGATGGGGCATCCACCACCTCTCTGGGTAAAGGGAGAGGTGGAGCAGGAATGGGAAATGTTTGTCCCATGGTCACTGCCACTCCGAACAGGCAGGAGAGGATGACAATGAGTTTGGCGGCCCCAGAACAGGGGTTGGGGCCGCCGGGCTCTGCCACCAGCCCTTGTCGAGGGGATCAATTGTTAATCCCATGGGATGATGCCAAGATGAGCACAGAATGTCTGCTTGGGAAATGAATTGAGGGATCACAAAAGCGACAGGCCAAGCGCCCCCCTGCTAGGCACACAGTCCCAATGCCAGCACTGTCCCCTCAGATCTCCATCACCAGGGATGAAGGGGCAGGTGGGACTTTACAAGCTGTAAAATCTCCTTCCTGCCTTGGTTAGGAGGAGGTTGCTCAGGCTCCACTGTCTGAGCTGATTTTCTCCAGTGTAACGATATCTAAATTTGAACCAATTCTCCCTCTCCCACCCTCCTGGCCTCCGGCCACAGTGAAGCAGCTGGATTTACACCCTGTTTACCAGCCTGATGTCTCATAGTGGGCTTTTGCTGTATTTCCCCATCTTTTCACATTCTCATTCTGCCAATTCTTCTTCTGTTTGTTTGCTCTCCTCCTCTTTTCTTTAACGCCATGTGTGCCGGGAAGCCAAGTTAACCTTTCCAGTAATAACCGAGACTAACCCAGAGCTCTTGTTGTTCTTGACACAGTGTATTGTAACAGTACAGTAATGTCGTGTTGTGTTAGTTGTGAAGTTCACCACCTGGAGTTTAACAGATGTCTGTATTTCCCAAGATGTTGGTATTGTTTAGATCTTTCCTGCAATAATTAGAAACGATACTGTGTGATAGGGGGCACGGGCTTTGCACTTGGATGGTTAAACACGAGCAACACCCGACTTCTTTGCAGAGCTGTGCAGGTTGGGTTAAATAAATGGTATTTATACAATAGGAAAACAAATGATTTATTTGTTCAGAAAGTTCCCTGCCTGCCTAGACACAGTAGCTATTTATCTATAGTCCTCGGACAGCATGCCAGCTTGCGTGGTTCATCTCGCGGTAGCATCTCTATTGCACTAACTTGCATGGCCAGCATGCGACGACCGGGGAAGCGAGTGGTGACATGGATAATGACCAGGGTTGACAAATCCCCTCTTATTTAACGTTAACGGGGAAGGGTGAAACATTTACTGACGGTGGTTTTCTAAGGCTGCAAGCGCGTCTGCGAGAGCAGCATCCAGAGGTGTTTGGCTGGGGTGTGTGCTGGGAAAAGTGAAAAGGAGCTTTGGCGTTTGGGATAGGGGGGATGTGAAGGGAAAGAAACCTTGGAAAATGTCTGAACAACTGGCAACCCTGCTTATAAGGTCATGCACTGGCTAATCCAGATGCAGGAGCCCTGCACAGGAGACATTTTACAACCTCTCTCTAAATCCTCTCTCTGTTCTAATAGCGACGGTGCTATTCTGTAGGCTTTGGAATTACCTGTCAATCAAAGCTAAGAAAAATTTGAATTCCAGTGTAATTATTCACAAGTAAATCCACTGCAAGCAAAGGCAGAAACATTGACATTTTTCTTTTTGAATGTGAATTATGCATAAATGTAGAAGAAGTAAGTGATCCAATTACGATGGTGTTTCTTTCTGAGATGATAAGTTGGTTCATAAAAATAGGTCCTATTCCTAACCTAATTGTATTCAAACATTTTAGTTAATTTGCTACTCATAATTTAGCATAATGTGATCGAGATATCTTGACTTTATGGAGATTTATGCAGATTCTGAGATATCTGACAAAGTCTTATGAGTGAGTCAGCAGCTACCAGGCTGCTTTTTTGTAAGCACTCAATAGATTCAGCATGAAAATTCATTTTATAGACCTTTTCATCGATATCGTGCTTTAGCACTCAGGTACAGATCACCTAAAGCACACTGCAGATCAGAAAGTGAATATTAATACCACCTTTTATTTGATGACGCTGAAGCAGATTTTTGGGCATTCCAAACCCCTACAGAATAAAACTGCTGAGTGATTTATCTCCCTGGTCCTTGGGCTGTGAGGGAAAGGTCTGTCTCTAGGGAAAAAACAAAACTTCTCTGATTTTTCACGATCCTGTTACGAAGCAGGGAGCGCGTGAAACCATTAAATCTATGGGTTTGATTGCAATGTCATTGGCTATTGACAAAGTGAATTCTATTTCCAGGCAAAATTTAATCGTCTAAAATTAGTTTTCCCTGAGGGCAACCCAAACCTGTGCTTTGTGGCTTCATTCTGCCGAAATTTTTGCTCGGAATAATGTATCAAACTGTACATTTGCTGAGCAGCACTAAATATCAAGCCGTGTAATTCTTACAGCTCAATAATTTTCATAACCAGTTGATCATCTAATTATGAGAGTAATATTATACTTTGACATATTCAAGACAGTCCTTTCTGCTTCAATCTGCATTATAATGCCTTCTTGAAAATTGTACTGAATTATATACTCAGCCTTGGCATTTCCCCATTAGAGATTAGGTGAGTAAATGAGTTTATCTCTAGGAATGTTCAAGGTCTGAAGAGCATGTGTCATCCCTGAGGCAGCCGAACATGGGAACGAGTCGAACAGTGAAATCTGTATTTTGATAATCTTGTCTAAATGGAGGATCATTATTTTCTAATCGCTCAGGCTGACTGATCAGTTTTGCTTGGTATTTTTTATGGGCCATTTTTCAGGGCTCTGACAGCCAAAGTGTTGAATTTTGTTCTATCTGCAGTTTACTGCAAAGAACATAATACGACTGAATTACTTCTCTTTCAAAGACCACCGCTAACTCAATGGTCTGTGTATTTAAGCCATTGTTAGTAAAATCCGTTCCCAGTATCTGACCATTACTTGAGCTTTTGGATAGTTTGGGAACTTTTAAGATCCTTCAATATCAGCATAAACAAAAGATGTTGTTTAGATTTAAATCTAATTTAAATTTCCCTACAGGGAAAACAGTCTTTAGCAGCACCGTAGTCCCAGCTCACCTCATCCCTGATGCCATAAGGCTGAGTATAGCGCATGTCCCACTAAAGATGTTTAACGTATATAAGATGACAGGAGCCCTGCTGTGTATTAAAAATGGTAACATGCCAGCAAGAAAAAAGGGAGAATAAATTTTTTAAAAAGACAGCATGTTGCTATAATTGGTCTAGAACTTATCCTTTTTGGAGTCGGAAAGTGAGGGTGCGTTGACTTCAGAAAGACGCAGAGAAATGACTTGCTGTGCCTCTCCGCTCTCCTCCTCCCCGCTGCAGAAGCTCAGTGTAAGCCCTACTATTCGGATTACTCCCGCTTCCGCCTCCTCATCCACCAGATGTGCACCAGCCACTACCTGGACCTGTTCATCACCGGCGTGATCGGCCTCAACGTCATCACCATGGCCATGGAGCACTACCAGCAGCCCAAGGTATGGGGACAGAGCTGGGGGACACGCTTGGCTGTGGTGGGATGTGCTGATGGGCAGAGTTAATGCCAATTTTGCTGTTAGATCTCGAGGCCTCTGTCCACCTTGCCCAACCTGGCCCTTCGCCCCATCCTTTGTCTATCTTCCAGCTCAAACCATGGCTTTTGGGACCTGGACCCTGTTGTACCTCTCCCTTCTAGTTGAATGCAAAAGGGCTGCTTTAAAAACGATGAGGAGAGCAGGTTTGTTTGGTTTGCTAGATGAGATTATCATTGAAATCTTCCATTTGACTTAGGATTTCCACCAAAAAAAAAAAGGCAAAAAAGGAAAAAAAATAGTGAAATGTTTATTTTTGCAAAGTTTCTCCTAAATTCCCAATGTCCACAGGGCCCAATTTTCAAAGGCACTGGATTCTGGTCCTTAAAATACATTTTAATATATTAGTGCGCTAAGTTCCTGGGTCTTTGTCACAGTCTGAAAATAAAAACAGCCTGTCCTGGGATGTCAAGTCTCTCATGCATAAGAATGAAATGGAAATAGCTGCCTTTGCCATATAACTTGCACTTATTTTTATTAGGCACTTTCAGAATGAATAAATATAACACACAACAGGGGGAAATATTCTTTAAGACTAGACAGGTCTTGAATACCTAATGTAAAAAAACCCAAACAAATAAGACATGCAGGCAAGGGGAAAAATAGCCTCCAGCCTATCATAAAGAAGCCAAAAAGTGAAAGGGCACAAGCCCAATTTGCTTTTTTTTTTTTCTGTTCAGGTCACCTTTAAATACCATGGAAGGCTCATTGAATGATTCAGTAATTTGGTGATGAAAAAGGTTGTTGGCTAAGGAGCCTGGATTGGAATCGCTCTAGGGCGTGCGTCTTACCGCAGTCCTTTTGCAGATACATTTTCTCTTGTATTATAAAAACTTTGGGCAGGCTTTTGTTTTTAATTTTCTTCAAGAAAATAACGTTTTTTTCCTAAGTCTCTGGTATGCAGCATCTGGGTAGTAACTTCAAGCTTGGGTTGTGCTGAGACGACAGCACACAGAGAGCCATGCACATGCTGAATCAGGGCCCCGAAATCACTGTCCGGGTTACTGATGGCTGGGATCCTGCAGATATTTAAAAGGTTAAGCGTATCAGAGAGCTTTCTATCCAAATTTATGATTGCTCGGCATGTTGGTGCTGAAAGGGGTTGGTGCTGGGATGGCCTGTGGATGAGATCCCAGATGTAGATGTTTCAGCTGCCCAAGGAGAGGAGGGGCTGTGGTGTGCGTAAAGGTGTTTCGAGCGAAGAGCTGCTGGGTAAAACCTGCTTTTGCCAAACAAATACACGTGTTTGCTGGCAAAGCCCGGGTCCCCTGCAGCACGGCAGGGAGGCTCATTCAGAGCCACGGCTTCCTTTGGCGCTGAGCTTGTACTTCTTGGGCGGGTGAGGTGGTTTTCATCCATGGATGCTCGAAGCTGACCTGTAGCATGAAGGCAGAGTATGTGGCGTAAAACCCCCTCTACTGATTTCTCCTGCTCAGGGATCAGCAATTGTGGTTTTTTGTTGTTGGTTTTTGGGTTTTTTTTGTCTGAGAGCACTCTGTTGCCATCTCTCACATCCCTAACAGCGCTCTGGACTCATCCATTTGATGGATGCTACCTGGGAGGCCACGCAGGATGCTGCTGCCACAGCACTCCTCCACAAACTGGACTTTTGGGATGAAATAATCTCTGACGTGGCTTAACGCCTGATTGTGCAGGAGCCATCCCAGCCAGGAGGCACCTGTAGTTAATGGCCAGGCTGGGACACCTGCAGAGGGAAGGGTGGGCAGAGGAAAACCCGAGGCACTCGTTCCTGCTGGTGTGCCATCACTCTCTCCTGCTCCTTGCCAAAAGCTCAAGGTGAGGAGCAAACGACAAGCTGTCACCAAGAAGCCATTTGGCCAGCGCTTGCACGATCCCAGCCAGACCACGGCTCTTGCAGCAATGAACAAATGAGCAAGTGGGATGAAATTCAGCTTTCTGCTGAAAGCACGAGGGGTTTTGCGCTGCTGACACCTGCAAATGCAGCAGCTCTTACCCTTCACCCAAGAGATCCCAGCTGGGGCTGGGTTACTGGTGTGTGGTTTGGGTTGTGCCTTGGGTTTGTGTCAGCCCCTCCTGTGAATTACAGGATGGACCCGTTTTCAAAGATACAGTGATTTCAAATTGGGTCTGGCTTTTTGAAACACCCTGTAAATCAGCTGGGTTGGGGCCAGGCAGAAATGAAGCCTGTGCACTCTCTGAAGCACTGGGACTTCTCCCTGGGACATTTGTCATTGGAGAGAGCCCATGGCTGGAGCCTTTTATCTGTAGCTGGGAAATGAGCAGCTGGTGAGAGGAGGGGAGGGTGGGTTTGCAGGCAGAAAGCCCCTCACAGCAGAGCTGGCATCTAACCCTGCTCCTGTGTCCACATCCCAGGTTCTTGATGAAGCCCTGAAGATTTGCAATTACATCTTTACCGTTATCTTTGTCCTGGAGTCTGTTTTCAAGCTTATTGCCTTTGGGTTTCGTCGCTTCTTCCAAGACAGGTAACGAAAGCTCCGTCCTGACCACGGGGGCTGCAGCACATTTCTGGGGACAGGTGCCCAAATTCAGTGACCTGGACCCCGATGCTCTTCCCGGTGATGTCAGTCTGACATGTTTGAATACTTTTGGGTGTGAAAACTGAAACCTGGTTTGGTGGAGGCTTGGGATATGAGTTGGAGAAAGGATCAGGCACACCAAGGAGTGTGATTGCACCACTTCAGCCCTTGGGGTGGGTGAAATAAGAGCGAGTCTCACACTGGGCGGCTGGTTCTCTTCTCATGCCACTGTAATGTGTCCATATAATCGAGAGGACCTGGTGAAGTGACAACATTTATGCCAAGCGAGACAATCTGGTCTTGAGTGGAAATGCAAGAGAAAAGGGACATCTTTTTAAGCAGATGCCGAACAGCAGATGAAAATCCTTCTTTTTCTAGAGTTTTCACTCTCTTACTTCACAAATACAGATTTTACACCCTTGGTGAATCTTTCTCCTCCCATTTTTGCCTCCTTCAATGTTAATACCAAGAGCCCTGGCACTGAGCAGGACTTGACACGACTCCTTTAGCAGCTGAGGGATGGTTCCACCCCTCTCCGCATGTTTTGGCTGGCTAGGCTGGGATTATGCCTGTCTCCAACCTGGCACAAATCCCCGGGGTCTTTTTTTCACCCAACATAATATTTGTTGCAAGGACCAGACATAGAGTCCGGTTCTTTCTAGGGCAGATCTCGTGCTGAGGTCCACGAGTGCCGTGTCTGGAAGTGGCTGGACAGATACAGCAGCATCTCCCCTGAGGTCTGTAGCCTCTGGGTAGAAAACTGCCCAGCTTTTGTTTCTCTTTCCCTTCAGTCAAGAATATCTTTGGAACTGGCTGATTTTCTAACGAGATGCATTAGTTGTAATGATTTCATAACATAACTGCTTTTGTATAATACCCTCGGAAAAATGCTGCAGATTCATTTGAGTGCTAGAACCGTCAAAATGACTGGAATTCATGTGAAACAAGCTACCTCCCTTTGCCAGCTTCTTAGTAGATGTTAAACTTCATTTTGTGTTTTCTCCAGATGGAACCAATTAGATCTGGCAATCGTGCTCCTGTCTATCATGGGCATCACTTTGGAAGAGATTGAGGTGAACGCTTCGCTACCAATTAACCCCACTATTATCCGGATCATGAGGGTTCTCAGGATCGCTCGAGGTGAGACGAATAAAGCAGAGTTGGCTTGTGTTTGAGGTGCAGGGTCCCCGCCAGGAGAGAGTGAAGCATTGGGAAATGGTCCTGGGGCACACCCCCATCGTGATGTGCATAGTTCTGGCATCAACAGGCTGTAAACAAATAAAAGAACAATGGGGGAAAATACTTGTGAGGAGCCAAAAAGCTGGGCTAACTGACTATGTGTTTCTGTCTTAAGAGGACTCGAAGACTGAGCGCTTAGAAATAAATGAGAAATAGCTGTGGCTGTAACTCCCAGAGATGTACCTGTAACAAATACGCCAGTCAAATCAAAGTTGTCTCTTACAGGGATCAGAGAACACAAGCTCAAGGATGTTGCCTTTAAAAGACAAGCATCTAATAAATTTAATTTTCCGTGGGACTTTACATCACCACTTGGTGACAAAGCATGCCTCGTCACTCTGCATCCATCTGTCCCCTCAGATTTGTAACGACACGTACCCGAGTTGGGAAGCCAACTTCTTTGGGGCCTGATTTTTCAGAACAGGGAGCTCTCAGGGCCAAATGGGGAAGAGGTAAAATGTGAGTGCTCAGGCCCTTAATAAAATACTCCCGGGCCCTCCTGAAGGGCAATGTTGTGCTCTGAGGTATAATTGCGATGATTACAGCCATCATCTAAGCAAAGAAGGAACTGGAGGAGAAATGAAATGCTGCTTTGTCTCAAGGGGGGGAAAAAGTGTTTTTTTCATGTGCATTGGATCCCTTTCAGAATTAAAAATACATGTAGTTTCTAATTGGAAATGCAACCTTCTGGAAGAGACGTGTAAATCAGTTCCTCGGTGAATCACGTTTGGAAGTGGGAAAGTAGCCCCAGGGCTGGGAACGTAACTGCACACGATAACCAGAGGAAGGAGGAGATGAGTCCGACACAGATAAGGTGGGGAAAGGAAAAAGCAGGCAGAACGACGACCCCCTCTCCAAGTCTCAGGATAGGTGATGCTGCTATTCACGGGATTTTAATAGTATCCGAGCAACCAGGAGCAATGTGAAAAGGCCTGGGACTATAGCAGCTAATGGAGAACACTTGACATGATTTCACATTTCTCTTCCTATAATCTGTGGCTCTTGGGAGGGGGACTGAGTTTGCTAACGCTGCTGTTATCATATTACGAACGTGTTTTCCGCAGTGTTGAAGTTGCTGAAGATGGCTGTAGGGATGAGAGCCCTCTTGGACACCGTGATGCAAGCGCTGCCGCAGGTAACCCACTGCCATATCACACCAGATCTCCTCTGGCCCAGACCTCATTTCCTATCGCAGAGGAATGCTAATCATTTTATCTTTACTGTCATTAGAAAATCGCATTTCCCTTCCGAAGCTCAGTCTGAGATACAGTCCTCACATTGAGGTCATTTTTCCCCTGAAGCAATTTAAGTTTTGGATTAAAGAATACAGCAAGAAACAGGTCTGGAACAAAAAAATCAATGAATGTTCTTTTTTTGTGTGTTTTTCCCCCCCTATTTCTTTTTCTCTTTCCAGGTGGGGAATCTGGGTCTTCTCTTCATGTTGTTGTTTTTCATATTTGCAGCTCTTGGAGTGGAGCTGTTTGGAGACCTCGGTGAGTGTTCCCGTGCCGGTGGTGGAGGGGGGAACGGTGGGTGCACAGGGGTCTCACGGCCGTCCTTGGTCCCCAGAATGCGATGACACGCACCCCTGTGAGGGGCTGGGACGGCACGCCACCTTCCGAAACTTTGGGATGGCCTTTTTGACCCTCTTCAGAGTATCCACAGGAGACAACTGGAACGGGATAATGAAGGTAAGAGACCCAGGGAAAAGGAGTATTGCCTATAATTAGGATAATAATTAATAATTCTTAATAGTTATTAATTATTAATAATTATTCTAATTCATAATAATTAATTATAAGCCATCCACACTGCTCCAGAAGGGTAACAATGCTCAGCCAGGACACTCATGTCCTGCAGTGAGCTGGTGTCCTCATTCATGCGCTGGGCAAAGCCTCTAATTCTGTTCCCTCCTCCCAACAATGTGGTGCTTACGGTTGCAGGCTCCTGGCAAACTCCATATATTCCCTTTTTTAACCCAAGAGAGCAACTTTAAAAGAAGGGGGAAAAATAAAGGGACTCATCTCTCAAGTAAAACATGAGTTAAGCTCAGTAATATGCGTTAGTTCTATTGTTTTCCTTAAAAGTCTCCAGTTACTATTATTGTTGTTGGGTTTACTTTGTGGGGTTTTTTTTCCTGGGAAAACCCAGGTTTCTGAGAGTCTCTCTTAGGGAACAGCCGTAAGTGATGCTGTTGTGAAGAAATCAGGTCTATGGACACACAAGGTGCAAGCTAATGCGAAGGAATCACTTCTCTGTCCCTTTGTAGCCCATGGTGAGTGGTAGGTGACCAAAGTCTTAGTGACAGGGTGTGAACTTGAGGAAAGAGTGTCTGCAAGTGGGATCGCTGACGGGTTGTAGCTGCGCTCTGCTTTGCCCTGGATCCATCTGTCACACTCCCGTGCGTTTGGTGTCTAACCTGATAAAACAGCCTTTCCTTCGTGAGCAGCAGGGTGTCGATGTCTGTTGTCACACACCCCAAGAACGATTTCTTCCGAGCCTGCTTGTGGTGACTAACGCAGAAAATGTAAGGTTTTACTGGCAAGTATTTTGCCATTTTAGACATGAAATTTGCTGAATCTTCTCAGTTTTCCTCGTGAAAGGAGAACCCACTGCAGCCAGATGACCAGACAGCAGACTGAGGCCTATGCTGGAACCTCTTCACATCCCTCCCTCATTTCCCCTCTTTTTCCAGGACACGCTGCGAGACTGTGACCAGGAGTCCACCTGTTACAACACTGTCATTTCACCCATCTACTTCGTCTCCTTCGTGCTGACGGCCCAGTTTGTCCTGGTGAACGTGGTGATCGCCGTGCTCATGAAGCACTTGGAGGAGAGCAACAAGGAGGCAAAGGAGGAGGCAGAGCTCGAAGCAGAACTGGAGATGGAGATGAAGACAATCACCCCTGGCCAACACAGCCCCTCAGACATCTTTGCATGGACAAGCAGCGGTGGAGAGAGACCCGAGAGCCCCAGAGGATGTACCAATCCCATGCAAATCAAGGTGGATTCTCAGCTCTCATTAGTTTACCCTATGGTGAGAATCTCAGTTGGAGGGTGAAGAGGGCTTGACCTGCATATTTGCTGGGGGAAGACATGCACGAGTCGGTGATGGAGAAGTGGGTGTACGTACGTCCAGGGCTTGCATTCCTCGCTGTCTGCTGAGCGGCCGTTGTGTGGTGTGGGCACCGATGCTCTGGGGAAGAGACCCCAGGCAGGTCTCCAGACCACCTTGACGCATCTGTTCAGAGGTAGAGAGCTTTGCGGTTTGTTCTGGAGATGTGCCCAAGCCACCCAGTTCAGAGCTAGCTCCAAATTCGCTCTAATCCGGAGTTTGGACTAGGTCCTTTGTGATAGCAAAATCACGAGCATAACGTGTTTGCTTTTCTAACGCAGACCATGAAACATGACATAAAAGAAGAATAAAACGTGGCTAATCTTTGCTTAGGTATTAAATTTGTTTTATGTAACTTGAATTTAAAATTCATCCCCGCAATCAAGCTTGTAAGAAAAGATTATTTTAACAACAGAATCAGTCAGAGGAGGCTCAAACCTGAGCTCACCAGAACTGGTGGCAAAACTCCCACCAGCAGGGGCAGGGCTGGAGTGCGGTAGCTGCTACGAGCTGCAACAAGTCTCTCTAAAGCACCAGTTTCTGGATGAAAACTCAGTTTGAGGAATGAGAGAGGTGAGGTCAAGACTCAGACAGGTCCTTTGGGAGGGAACCGAACTGGAATCATACAACAAAAAACTGTCCAGCTTTTTTTTCAGTCTTAGCTGATTGCAACTTGGGTTAAACTCTGCACAGACCTCATTAGCTTTTATTACATCATGATTTCACAACAGCATATCTTGGCTTCTGCCTGGGGTGGACTAATGAGTATTCTAATGCATGAAAAACTCATTTATGATCTTTAGTCCAAGGGTGAAAAAGAGTAAATCTCTGCTTAAGCTTTGTTGCAGTTCTTAAGCTACTGGAAATTTCTGGTGCCATTAGGACTCACTGACATCTGAGATGGAGTCCAAAGCTGCTCTTTGGCACAGGAAAAGGGAGTTCAGGGCAACATGGGGAAATCCAGACTCATTACGTTCTCTAGGAAGAAACAACATGTCCCAAGTGTTGTTGTACACGTTCAGCAGAGTACTGGCAAAATGTCCTCAGCACAATTATCCTGCACCAGTCCTCACACTGGCAAAGAGAGAAATTGCAAGATAAATCAGTGGGAAGGATCCCCTCAGCTCCTCAGTCTCATAAACTGTCCTCTCTGAAGGTGGCTTTGAAACGGGCTTATTCTAATTATGATCTCCAGAGTGTGTTTTTTGCTGTTTCACTCAAACAGAGGCCTCAAAATCCCCCGGGGAGATTTTATTCCAATTATTTTTTCCCCCAGCCAAAATCTTCAGGAAAAATCTGGTGCTTGAGCACGATAGCAGAGGAATACAATCCCCAGGACGCGACCCCGCGAGGACACACGTTCAGCATGCTCTTCCGCTTGCCTGTTCCCCAGGATTTCTGCACCGTGTGCTGTTTGACTGTAACGACGGTCCTCATTTCATTGTATGTAGTGGGCATTCCCTACGTGAAAGGTGCAACCCCTAAACCGCTCCCACGCTGCCTGCGAAAGCCAGACCCTGCTCTGTGTCACCTCCCGTTGTCTGTGCTGTGGCCAGCTGGTCTGAAGTGGGCCAGGACACCTGAGGCACCTCAACCCGTGTCTGGCACGTGAATTAGTGACCTGACGTGTGCCCGTCCTGGGCACCTGCAGCTTTTATGGACAGGATGCTCAGCTTCTCTTCAAGTCAGGTTGTTTTAATTTGTGTGAGCTCTGGATCTGGATTTAGGTGTCAGATATTAGGTCTTGCTCAGAAATGCGGATGGCGGGTGTAGAAACCTTACAGCAGCGGTGTCCTGTCGAAGTTCGCAGCACCAAGTACCAAGATGCTGCTGTATGCTCAGGTCCCAGAAGTAACCGACTGTGTTTTCTGAGGGTGAGAATCGTCCCCGAGGAGGGTCCTGAGTTGGGAGCACCACGGTTCTGGGGCAGTTGGTGTCAGCCTCGTCTCTAGAAATGTCTGAGAATCTGTCACTGCTCACCGTGATATTACTGCACTGTTCTCTCTCCTCTCCTGTCCCGTTGTCCCCGTTACTGCTATTCTCCCTGAACGTTCCCATTTCAACCCCCCTCCCTTCTATCCTGTTTTTTTTTTTATTTATTTTTATTTTTTCCCCCCTCTTGTTCGTTGGGTTTTATACACTGTCCTTTTCTCTCTCTGTCCCTGTCCCTGAATTTTTCCTCTCTTTGGCTTGCTCTCTCTCTCCGCACGCTCCACACCACCCCTCCTAGGAAAGGCACTTGTTTGATACCATATCCCTGCTGATCCAGGAATCTCTGGAAGGAGAGCTGAAGCTGATGGACAACCTGTCAGGCTCTGTGTACCATCATTATGCCCTCCCAGCTCCCGAATATTACAGCTCTGAGAACCAGGTTAATATTCCTAATTTCCTGCAAAGTCTCCATCCAAACTCAATTTGACTGAGACCTTTAATAGAAAGTTAAAGTTCTTTATGTAATGTAGTCACAGGGATTTTGAAGCACAAGTCATTTGGGCTTTTTCTGTGGGAGTTGAGATAATATCTTGGTTTATGATGTTGTATATCAATGCAAGAGGAAAAGTACAAGCTCTGAGCTGCTCTCTTCAACACAGTAAGAAGTTTTTCATTGGGATTTACTGTTCACGAGTGTTGCAGGGAAAGATGTACTAAATCCCCTTTTCAACCTTCGGTGGAGTTTTTCGGTTTTTTGCTCCTAACCTGTACCATGTCAGGACATGTCTCATGGTGTAAGGTTTGCCCAGAACAGAGCCCAAGCGGCTGGGGATCATAAAACAATCTCTGCATTTTGTGCCTACTTACCCTGCGTGAAAATCCAGTTTTGAATTATTCTTCCTAAAGAGGCTTCTTGCAAGTGGGTCATTGTAAACTAGATCCTCATCCCTGATCTAGACTGAATTTAGACGGCGAGGCAGCCCTTAATGATGTACTTAAGTAATCGTGTGCTCCAGTGCTTTCACAAACAAGGGCTATAATACTTGTTCAAAATTAGTTCATTTACTTCTTAGAATAAAATGCCTACTTTCTCAAGCGTGTTATTCTTTAGAGCAAATATTTTTCCCAAATCACTGCAATGACCATAATAATAATTCAAACATACCTATTTTTTCCTGCAGTTGGAATTAAGCAAATTCCATATTTCTTGATCTATATGTTTTTTTTCCTTTCTGGCTAAAAATAGCAGAAGTTTTCTTGTTAAATCAGTGTGCTTATTTATGAGCTCGCTGACACACTAAATTATCCAACTCGGTGGTTCATTAGAGGAAAGGAATAAGCTTAGGTAAAATGAAATCCTACCGCAGAGCTTTATATAGCAGGATAACATGTCTCCCTCTGATTGCTGCGTATCGCTTTCCAGATTGAGGTCTATTAAGCTATAGGAAGTGGTTGCCTCTAAGAATTGCAGGAAGAATAGAGACGGTAGCTTTGGCAGGGAAGGCAGAGGGTCAGTATGAAACTCAGCGAGAGCTGGTTGGAAATTTTTTATCACAACGTTTTTCACCAGAAAAGTGCTGCTGCAGCAAAAAAAACCGCTTCTGTTTTGACATGTTTGTAATGAAAAAATATAGCATTCCAGTTCGCAATGGCTTGTTCTTTTAACATTTAAGCTATTTTATTTTCCCACCCCCCTCTAATTAAAGCCTGTATAAATCAGTTGAATGTTTCCAACCGAATGTTTTGACGGCTTCAAACTCAATTTTGGGAGAAGGGAGGCTGAAGGAGGGCGATGTTTTGTTTACATTTTGGCTTTTCCGTTCGCACCATTTGTCATGTTCTCAGGCAAGTCAGGAAATTTAGAGCAGCGCTGGGACTTGCTGAAAGCAACCTGATTAATAGCAGCTCTCGGCGGAGCTGCTCCATCGGGCAGGAGCTGCTGGTGTCCCCCATGCTCCGGCCGCCGCGTCCCCATTGGGGATCACTGTCCCAATGCTGGCAGCTGGCGATGCTTTTTTGGGGATCCTCGTGTGAAACCAGGAGCTCCTCCAAAGCGTCTCTCTCATCCGTTGCCAGCGGACGGCTGTGTTAGAGGAGATATCAAACCCGAGGTTAGATGAGAGGAGCCCGACCCTCTTGCTTATCTTGGCTGAAGTTTGGAGCCTCTCAAGGTTCACTCATCACTGGGTTTAGTTCGCCCCAGTGATGCCATTTCTAAGAGTGAGAAAATCCAGCCCTCTGATAACTTAAGTGCAACAGATCTGGGCCTCTGTGGTTTCTCTTGGAAGATATATTGCTGTTGAAAGACTTTTCAAGCATAGAGGATGGGATGGGGGGAGGAATGCAATGCGATATGAAAAGGAAGCACCTGGGACTTGTCCAGACCAGGTGGCCCTGCCAGAGTGAGCCAGGTCTGCAGGTTTCCTGATGAAATGTTGTCCCCAATGCCACAGGCATCAGACACAGACCCGAGGTGGAGGTTTGGGGAGGGCGAGCATCGTCCCGATGCTGTTTGGCAGCAGGGATGCGGCACCTGGGGGGACACTGCAGCCCCCTTTTTCCCCTTTCTCTCCAAAATTTGAAGTGATATTTCACATTTCTTACACAAAAGAGCTCTGTGTCTAGGGAGAGAGCTTCATCAGTGCTGTGATAAAGATCTTTATCAATCTCTGAGGTGCTTTCGGCGGGGATGCGTTTGTGCAAGACGCATCGTACAGCAGTGCAGTGGCTATTCCAGCTCACCTGGTTTGCTCAGGGCTGCAGCAGGGACAGGGCTGGGGGACAGGCCTGGGTGGCATTTGGGGGCAGGAGGTTCTTTAGTAGGACAGTTATTGGTGCTTACCCAGGCACTGGGGTCTCTTACACAGGCCGAACCCCACTGAAGTCACCAGGGAGGCACTCGCTGACTTTTCCAGACTTTGAATCAAGCCTTAAGTTTCTCCCTGTCCCCATTTAGCCGTTAGGAAGTTAATTATAGTTCCACCGAAGTGCAGGGAAAGGCACACTCCACATTCCACCTGCAAAATTATTTTGTTATTGGGGAATCTCTGGGGACTCAAGCAGATCAGTTATCGGGTAGGAACAACTTGAAAGAAGTTGCAAGATCTGGAAGCCTCTTTTATTTGATCATAGCCAAGAGGATAAATATCTTTAGTATAAAAGTAATGTTACTGTTGCTTCTTCATCTAGACAGGAGAACAACCAAATACAATGCTAGCATTAGTGTATGGTTTTAAATTCCCTCCCAGCTCACTGGTAAGCATTTAAGTACGAATGTCTCACTCCTTTTTTTTTCTAAATTTCTTTGTTATAGTTCATTTCTTTAACATTCTGTCCCTAGTAACAATGTGCATGATGTAGCATCTCCCACTGCAGGGATATTGCCTTAGTGTTTAGAAGTATTTAGATTATGATAGTTTATCTTTTTTTTTCTTTTCCGAAAGATTTGTGTCCTGGTTTCTTATGCTTAATCATCTCTCCCTTTAGATCCCTCTAGCTGAGATGGAGGCTCTGTCTCTGACGTCAGATATTCTCTCTGAAAAGTCCTGGTCCTTAGCTCTGACGGATGACTCTTTTCCTGATGACACTAACACACACTTACTTAATGCTCTGGAAAGCAATGTACATACACTGGTTGCTGTATAGTCCGATGTTTACAGGGTTCGAAATACTGTTTCCACCTCTCTACACCTGCCCAATGGCATTTTCAGTTCAAGCCCATTTCCAAACAGCACCAACCTTCCCCCTGAACAGGACGTTGTCCTTAATGCCATTAGGTCCTGGGTTGTTATCGCTCTTGTCCACAAACTTGGCTCCTTGCAAGGAACAAGTATTTAATTCTATTTTTCCTTTGGCGTCTTATATAAAAGCAATGTGTTTTCTACAAGTAAAATAAATAGTAAAAAAAAAAACGCTTTGGAAAGCATCAAGGTTGACATTTCCTCCCCATCTGAAACAAATCAGTGCTGTTGCGTGGAAGAGACACCCATGAGCTAATGACTCACGTGTCCTCTGCTGAGGGGTCATCTACAGCCCTTTGGTTTGTGACGGATTTTTGTCTTTATGAACACAGGCACCACAAGGCTTTTTGCATGATTGGTGCCAGACTGTTTGTTTTACAAATATCAGATGGGGATCTCTCCGAGATGCTGCTTTTGTGAATTCTTACGAGCAGCCATCCTGCTGAAGAAGGAAAAAAAAAAAAAAAAAAGAAAGATAAAAAGAAAAAAAAATTTGGACTATTTTGTGTCTCTTTGAATGAAATAACCAGTATTTTGAACCCTGCTTTAACCATCTCCTCTTTGAAACATTAGACATTTTTAGCTGTGTAGCAGTCTGGTGCTTTTTTTCTGCTGTACAACAGACATAACTCCCCTTCCAACATTTTTGGATCGTTGTTTTCTTTGTTGTTGTTCATGTACCTGCCTTTGGATGTTTGTGTTGTTGATACATTTTCTGCCATTATAGTCAATCGTCATCTTAATTATCACTTATTTGGGAAACATCTCTTAAACCGTGACAATATTTCCCATCATGCTTCATGGCATCACGTGCGAAAGATTTTGTAAACTACATTTAACATTTTGTATGGGACATTTTATTTCAAAATTAGTCGGGAGAGCTGGACTGAGGAGAGAGCCCTTCTAGGACTGAATCAGATCAGACAAACCTATCTGACAACGCAGCAAAGTCTCAAGGGTATAGCCAAGGGAGATGGTTTTCCTCCAAAAAACCATTTTGTGAATTTGTCTCAATACCAACAAAGTGTTTTAGTCAAAACAGTTTCCCAAACTCCTGAAAAACTGCAAGCTTTTGTTGAGACGCTTTCTAAATGCGGTATTTTTATACTTCATTTAGACACAGCTTTAGTTGAAAAACATCTCAGGATGTTTTGACTCAAGATAGATTTGGGTTGGGTTGGGTTTTCTTTTTCTTTTTTGTTCATGGAAAACTCAAATTTGATTTTCGGTCAAGCCAAAACAACGTGTTTCTTAAAACTACCAGTGAACCCAAAAGTCATGTGGTCCTGCCGCTCTGTTTGCGAGCTGGGCTCGGAAGATCATTTTTCAGCCGTTTCAGAAGGTTTTCACGAAATTCACTCCCGAGATTTCTCCCGAGATGATCAGAAAGTGGAAACGAGCCCGCTGTGGTATTGGATCCTGTCAATGAAGCTAAACGGTCATTAAAGGTTGGGTTTGCGTAGGATACGGAACCCAAATTCTAGTGTTCAGATCCAAATGGTTTTGAATTTGAAATCTCGGGTTTCAGGCCGTGTTTTTTGCTTTAAGCTGAATAGTATGAAAGCTAAATAGCATAAACATACCGCTTGGAAGAGGAAAGCAGGGAGGGAGGGACAGAGAGGTTCCTAAAAGCCAAGTCTCAGCTTTACCAGCACAGATTTCTCTCTCCTTCCCCGAGCTGCATCAGGAGGCTGCGGCATCTCTTATCTGGGCTATATCCGTATCGGCAGGTTCCTGAGGACCGAAATTAATGCTGCATGACAGTGCAGATTGTTTTCTTCATTAAATTTACAACAGTGGTCTTTCTTTTTTTGTTGTTTTTCTTTCCCCCTCCCCCTCCTTTTTGTAAATTCCTTTCAATCTCATCGTGTTTCTTGTGAATATGAAATGCCTTAGTGAAATTTTTGGTTTATGACTGATAGATAACACTGCCAAAAAAAAAAAAATCCTAGTGTTTATTTCAGAAAAACCTGTAATGCACTGACTGAAGGGAAGATTTGTCAGAAAGTAAGATTTAAAGTTTTCTAAAAACGATCAGAAATATACTGTATCAGACTAGCGTCACATCTTATTTCCGTGTTTTTCAATGGAGAACTTTTAATGAAATAATTCTTTCATTAGAAATACCCACGGAAGTTGACTTTGCTTCCATTTTTGCTAACACTAACCAACATAATAACACCCAAGAACATTTCTGGGATGGAGACGTTTCCTTATGAAATCAGACCTGAATGCACCTCATTTGATACTGCTTCTGGTGCTGCACAAGAGACTCTTTGGCTGTAAAAATTCCATAGTCAACATATATACAATAACCCTTCCTTGCATTAGATCGCTTCTAATTAAAGAACGGCTTTAACCCTTAAGCAGTAGGTTTAGATATCCCTTTCAATAAAATACATTTAGCTTTTCATTATGTGAGAAGAAAACCCAATAAAATTCTGCTGGAAGCTAGAATAGTGAATATATTCTGTAAACTAGTTTTTGTATTTGTGTTTTTTGTGGGGTTATTTTATTGTTAGAAGAGGAAACTACTCATCTTTGCAAAAGTCTGACTTGCTGATGAGGGCACATAGAGCTTTACAGTTATTGCAGAGAATCAAAGCAATGCAAAGCATGTGACCTTTGCTGGCCTTGAGGCATGATGCCTTCTTTGCACATCCCCGAAATAGTCATGGTTTATTACTACAGTGCTGCTTCCTCCGTTTCTGTGGTCCATTCTGTGTGACGATTTATTGACAATACAAAACGAGGGGTAGAGCTTCCTGGTAGCTCCATTCGTGCAACTCGTCCATCCTGACGATGTGCATGCCCATCGTGCCATCCTGATTGCAATGGCTGTCACTCGCGTTTCTGGGCACTTCTCCTCTTCCCACCCCATGATTTCTTCCTTCCTCACTGTTTTTTTCCCCGTAGGCTGATCTCCGCTCCAAAGATGACACGCTGACCTTGTCTCCCAGCAAGGACTTGCTGAGCGTGAGGAAGCCTTCGGTGGGACGGACCCACTCTTTGCCAAACGACAGCTACATGTTCCAGCCACCCTACTCCAGCCCCTGCCCGGCCTCCCTGGGTGAGAGGAACCCGGCACACCACAAGTCCCAGTCAGGTACGCATCTGTCATCTGGGACAAGAGCAAGACAGGGAAGTGATTGTCTCCCTGTCCTGGGCACTGGTGAGGCCAAATCTCAAATCCTGGGTTCTATTCTGGGCCCCTTGTGACAAGAAAGGCCTTGAGGTGCTGGAGCAAGTTCAGAGAAGGGAACGGAGCTGGGGAAGGGGCTGGAGCACAAGTGTGATGGAGCGGCTGAGGGAGCTGGGGGGTTCAGCTGGAGAACAGGAGCTGAGGGGAGACCTTCTGATCTCTGAACTGCCTGAAAGGAGCTTGGAGCATGGAGGGGGTTGGTCGCTTCTTCCAAGCAGCAAGTGATAGGATGAGAAGAAACAACCTTATGTTGCACTAGTGGAAGTTTAGATTGGATATTATGACAAATTTCTTCCCAGAAATGGTTGTCAAGCATTGGAACAGGCTGCCCAGGGCAGTGGTGGAGTCACCATCCCTGGAGGGGTTGAACAGACCAGGGATGAGGTTCTCATGGACATGAGTTAGTGCCAGGGTTGGGTTAATGGTTGGACTCAATGATCTTGAAATCCCAATAGCTGGGATTTTCCAAGCTAACCAGTAGGAGGCAACCAATTCCCACGGGTTTGCAGTGAGGTGTTGATGTCCAGACCTGTGGAATGGTTTTGCAAGGACCCTCTATAACTCACAAAGACCCTCCGTGGCTTACGAAATCCAGGCTGTTAAAGACAACTCCTTTCCCCTGGGCTTTTTGGCAAATATGACAGAGAGTGGTTGGCCTGGCTCATTGCCGGTTGTCCCCCTGCCTGGTTCCTCAAGGGTTACAGCCCGTCCAGCCTGGGCTCCATCCATCTCACCTGAGCTAGCTATGGCCCTGAAGCAAAAATTCCAGCAGAAAAATATTTCCTCATGTCTCTTTTTTTTGCAGCAGTACCTATCCTAGCAGGTTTTGGAAGCTCTATATGAGAACATCTGTGAAAGAAGGGAAAATGGTGTCTCGAAATGCCTGTAAAATGAACATAAATGTGCTGAATTGAGAGAGATCTCAGTGTGAGACGAATGGAAAAATGAGAGGTTGTAGGATTGTCCTTCCCCATGCATGTGGTTGGGATATATGCCTCAGCTAAATTCAGAGATATTCTTAGATACAGCATATTGCAGATACCGAGGGCTCTCTCTCTACCTGTACCTCTGTACCTGGACCTGCAGCTGCCTCCTGGTACTTACCAATGTGTTTAATTTATTCTGTCTGCCAGGGGTTACCTTCTGCTGGTAAGTGAATGTGGCTGTCTCTAATTCTTTCATACGTGCCATCATTTTAGACATTTGTCACAGATAAGACAGAGGAGTTTTTACAAGCGCTGTCATTTGAAAGCCTCTAAGCAGAACATAATTTCAGCACTGTTCAGAATGGTAGGAGATTCGAACAGATTAGAAATATGATGTTGAAATTTGCATAGTAATAAGAATTTGTATGAATAGCGACTGTTGAACGACAGAAAAAAATAAGTGCAGACACAACGAAGGAAGATGAATCTGAAGTTGTGAGAAATCGCTGCCACAATACAAAACTTTCAAGGTTAAGAGCTGTTCTTTAAAGAATCTGTTTGCACATAATGCAAAAGGTGCATCTGAAATCCCGGTCAAGTCCCACTGAAGTCAACAGCAAAACTTCCATTGCCTTCAGTGGAGCCAGAATTTATGGCTCTCTGTAACACCCAAGAAATTCCTCAGAGTTATAATCCCTGACCGTACAAAAGAATCCCATTTGCTACAGCGGGAGTTTCCAGTGATGCATTTTCGACCCTTTATTTGGATTGTCCTGTCTTGAACAAAAAAATTACATCAACTTGACTGAAAAGTGGGCAATTTCTGAGTCCCTTCTTTCTTCAAGATTGCACTTCCAGCTCGGAAAACTGAATAACCCCATCTGACAGCCCTGGCTTGGGAGGGGGCAGGCGTTGCACCCTTGTATATCCACAGGAAAAACTCTCCCACTCACACGTAGAAGTATTTTGGGAAGGTAAAGCTGATGTCTTATTCATAACCACATTAAGCAATTAAACCTTTTGTGTTTTTCTCCTGCTGGTGAAATTCCAATCATCTTTAGCAAGCCAAAGCGCTCAGAGGTGGGGAAGGTGCCCAAATCTTGGCGTGTGCATCGTTGTCCTGTTCCACCCACAATGTCACCGCTTTGCAGGGTGGGGGAAGTCACCCCTACCTGCTTACAGTTTGTAATATTATAAAGTGCTGTGAAGATAGCAAAAGGTGCCAGGCACCCCTAATAAATCACCACCACTAAGCCATAATATTTCAAGCTGAGAAAGGTTTTGTTGTCAGAAACACTGGCGCTTGCAGGAGGTATTTGTTTGAATACTCCTTCGTAATGGGGCTGTTGTTCTGGGAAAGATTCCAGGACAAATGAGATTCTCTGGGATGTGGTCCAGGTTAAATGAATTGTTTTGAAAAATGTTGAGCCTGTGGGAGGGGGGGCAAGCATGCGGAGTTTCAAACCTTTTAGAAGTAGCCAGCAACCACAAAGGGTCAGAAAGAGGTTGGAGAGTGTGTATTTCCTTCTCCTGGGATGCTTTGTGAAACTGGCCTTGAAAGCTGCCAGGTGCTGTTCCCTTTCGCTTCATTTCCAGTGTTCATGCTGGTTTTGAGATCCCAGCAGTCGGTCTCCGCATACGCTCAGGTATGGAGTTATCCTTTTGTAGAGTCTTTCAAAGTCAGATCCTTGCGGTACCGAGATGTGTGGTTGCCTGCAAAGTTATTGGCCCGAGAGCAGGGATGTAGAAATTGCCAGTCCAGATGAACTTCTAGTTTATAATCTTCTGTTCTTAACAGGAGCTAGTCCCAGTTGTATCTGAGGAAAATGCCAAGAAAAATGAAATAACAGACAATTTTGGAATAATTTATTAGTAGGTGGGAGCTTTTTTTCCCAGTCATGGAGAGCCAGCTGCTGAATTCCTGGTTTTGCCGTGCCTGTCTGGTCCAAGGTGCAACAGAGTGGTTTTTTCCAAAAGACCATTGAGATTGGGACACAATCCCCAGATGAACACGTCGCATTTCTATCTCTTCTCCCTCTTGCAAGGTTCAAAGGCATCGGTGCAGTCGCAGCCGGCGGACACCAGCTCTCTCCTGCAAATTCCAAAAGACCATTTCCACCACGTGAGAGCTCGTGACCATTTGGTGAGGGAGAGCAAACCCCGCGTTTCCCAGCAGATGCACTCTCCTTCTGCTGAAAGGCTGCTCCGCAGACAGGTAAGCACACTTATGCCCGTGAACCCGCTGAGGTTTTATATCGTTGTGTTTCATTTTGGCATGTCCAGGTTAACCATACTTCAAATTCAAGGAGGGATGCACAGAGAAACCTCAGGAGAACTGTAATTCTCCTACAGAAATATCAAAAAGGTTGATGGATTCTGATCTGAAAGCCATCCAGGAGTCTCCAAAGAATGTGCATGATGAGTATCATCTCCTTTGGCAGAAGGCCTAAATGTTCTCCACGTTGTTAGCACTTAATTTTTTTCAGGCCTCTTCATAAACGCAGCCAAACGCTCCCCAGGGGCTTGTTGGGGTTAAGGAACTAATTCTTAACTGCTGTGATTTTCTCGGTGCTTGAAAGGACACAGGGACTGCAGATCCACCCCAGGCCACCCTTCCTCTGGCTCCTCCAGTTTCTCATAGGGGGAAAACAGTTTAAAGGAAGCTGGATACCTTGTATGTGAAACCATCATGGAAGACATACTGTTTTTACAGTGAGAACTGAAAGTTAAGATCCTTTTGAATTTCCCGTGCGCTTTTGAAAAGTTTGAGTATCTGCAAAACGGAACAGATTTTATTTTGCAACTGGTTTTATCTCTGGTTTTTGCCTGGCGTTGATTTAAATCCTGATTCAACCCAACATCTAAGAGATCTAATCAAAGATTCCAGCCTGGTTGATTGGAAGCATAAGTTTAAATTTCTCTTTTTCAGTAAAATATTTAAACTTGTGCTTCACTCTCATGTTTTTAAGCATATTTCACTGTGCAGCTGGACCAGGACCAGAGGCATGTCTGACTCCCCAACTCTGCTTTCTTCAGTAGTTTCGTGCCTGGTTTTATATACACAAAATAGATCAGTTCTATTTTTTTCAAAAGCAATTTCTTTCCTGCATGAAAATATTCCTATTTCTTTCATCTTTTAATCAACATTGACAAATTAGACAGTTGATTCATTAAGCTCTAAAAATGAATGTGAAGTACCAAGGTTAACAATTACATTAGTCTGTAATACTAAATTGACATAAGAAATTCCTAGCATGTATTCGTTTGCACAGGGCTGGCCAGCTACCCCAATCACCGCTAATGGGGAAACTAATTGATGTCATGATTCCAGTTCATAACCACTCTCTCTGGCTTTCTAATGAATAACAGACCCATCCTTTTGAACTGATCTATCTAGAATAAATTACCATGTTAGCCATCTTCCTCAGCCTAATTTTCTTCATATCTTGGAAAGCTTCTTTTTCTAAACCTTTTCATATGTTTAAGTTAATTTATTCCGCTCCCTCCTCTCTCTGCTCATGCAGTGACACGACCGTGCTCTCGGAGTGACGTTTCCGAGAGAAAAAAGCTTTGGGACAGTGATCAGATTTGGTCCATGGGCCAAATAGATCCCTCCGAAGGCTGGTGAGGTGTTGCCTTGGTCGTGCTCCCCACTGTGGCTGATGTAAGGTTGTTCCTGGCAGCTGTATTGCTGTTACTCTTAATTGCATCTGGATGGCCAGACACTGCGAAACTTGGGCCTTAAAGAGGCAAATTTCCCTTTACACCCCTAGCACTCCTCAAGTGCTCTCTGCTTGGTTCCTTTTATTGCAACCACTAATTTAATACTAGCACATCACAATGGCTCAAACTAGCAGAGCATTTTGTTTTGCAATACCCGTTTTTCCTTATTGTTACATATATTGCATGTAATTCTGATTTATTTTCTTTTTTTTTCCCCCTCTTCTTTCTTTCTTTTCCCTTCCCCTTGTCCCTTTTCCTATCCTAAATTGGTGCATAGATAAATCTTGTCCACCACATACCTGGTCCGTGCACTTTCCTCCATAATTAAAACCCATGTGTTTAACCGCCCTTTCCCTTTAGAGTGCTGGAGAGTGGACATAGTCCCACACTAATGTGCAGTTTAGACTCTGGAAAGGTTGACAATTAGTGATGCACTTGCAGACGAAGATGCGTGGATCGGATGCTTTGAGAGGACATTCCCTGCTGAGGAATACGCTCCTTGGCAGCGCATTGCACAAAAGCTTTTCTCCAGGGGAATTTTACCCGAAAATAAAACTACGTTGATTTTCTGGATCCAGGACTGAGTATCCAAGGTGTAGCCCACACCAGGCTGTGGCTACTACAGGTGTACACCCCAATGGGATGGCAGAAGGTCCTTTTATTTTGCAACAAAACAGTAAAACATTTGTGCAAACAGTTAGTACTAACAACTACCAAAGATGCCTGTATCGTAGGGAAAGAAAGAGCTGGTGGTGACCAGTGCTGTCGTGTGCAACACAGGTTGGTGTACAAGCAAAAGTAATGACAATAATTACTTTTTGCTTCTGTATTCTACTGTTTTGTGGTCTGTGTCTGTTGTCAGGGTATAGACACGATTTCTTCTTCCAAACACTCACTAAAACTGTTGGCATTGAGGAAACCAGAATTAGCTCCACTCTTGGCTGTGGTTAGTTGCCAGTATTATGCTGTAAAATTTGCACTAGAAAGGATTTACCAGTATTGGACAAAATCATTTGCCATATCCAATAAGTCTTTCAGCTCTCACAGATGACAAAGGGAACCCAAAGCGCAGATGTAGCAAAAGCCTCTCGTGCTTCTGCGCACACACGTGTGCGTACTGCAGCTGATGAGAGCTCTGCCTGAACAGAGATCATTTGGCTCAAATGATCCTTGTGGGACAATTTTTATATCAATTCTAAGATCATTTTGGGGCGATTCGTCACAAAAGCATTCCTTAGTATGAGGAATTTCATCTCCTTACACTTCCCTAAAGAACTGAGACCAGCTGTACGCATTTCCTCCGAATTTGTCTGTGAAGTTTTTAATCTCTAAGATCATTTAAGAGCCTTCTCAAACTGAGACTCTGCTTTTAAGGGCCAGTTAACGTGGCTGATTTATAAACCCTTTTGACAAGGGATGCAGTGCAGTGAAGAGACAAAGCCTTCAATACCAGCCATAGGTTCTCTCTGCCAGCAGGCACTGATGCTGCATACGGCTCAAGACAGCCAAGGCAAAGTGTGCCTTAAGAAGCCTGATCTCAAGCACCAGAATCAGTTGAAATAATTACAGATTATTAGTCCAGTTTTGGACTCCAGCTTTTCCATCTCCTCTGCCATGCGATGGTGCAGAGTCACAGCTCCGGCCTGGTGACCAAAACCGGGGATGTGCTGGTGCCCTGGTGCTGGTGCAGAGCGCGGTGGCTCTGGGGACCCTGCCCCGTGTCCTCAGCATCGCTTGAGCTAGAGGAGGAAATACACAGGCTCACATGCACATCTTTCCTCTTCCACTTTACCTGGGCTGCTAAAATTATAAAGGGGTTTGCTGTGGACCCTCACCCTTTGCATAACAGGAGTATGACTAAGTTGGTGTGGGGGTATTCGGTTTTTGCAGCGCTCCATCCTTAGAGGAGAAAGCCAAAGTTCAACCATTTAGGAAGAATGAAGGGCCAAATTAAATAGGGACAAACCCAGAGATGACTGAAGCATGGGAATTGCTAGAACTCACGGTGCAGGTCGAGTTCTGGGAGTCAGTAGGTGTGTGCTGAGGTATCTCAGCAGGGTTGAGTGCCCTGGGAATGTTGTGCCTTATTTGTACTAACCTCGCTTTGGTCTGTCTCTCTCATTTGGGAACTCCCCTCCTCCCCGATCCCTTTGTGCTCCGCTACAGATGGCTATAAGGAATGACTCTTTGGATAGCAAGGAGAATCTCCACACCGAGGTGAGTGAACCCTCTGACCCAAATGTCCGCGCTGTGCCCAAGGAGGAGCCACCAGTGGCTCTGACGCCCTCAGAAGCACAACAGTTGGCTGCATGGAGCCGGGCGAGCGTTCATACGCAGCAGCATTCCCACAATCAGTATAATATTTCAAAGCAGGCACCAGCGTCATGTGCTTGTACTGACTCGTATCAGGAGACACCTGGAGATTCAATGGACCAAGAAGTATCTGAAATAACCAGCTCCTCGGAGCCTTTCACTTCAGAAACTTGTACAGCCTCCAGTGCCTGTTCAGAGGCTCAGCCTCTCACTCCTAAGAGGAACATAGGCAATACCGGCAACGTTACATTGAAGGACCTGAAGAAATACCACAGCGTAGACACCCAGGGTCTTCTAAAAAAACCGCCCTCTTGGTTAGATGATCAAAGGAGACATTCGATAGAAATTTGTTCCATGGAAAACAGCCCTCAGCACCATTCCACATCTAGCTCTTCTGGCTTCATAAGTCAGGTGGTAAGCGAAATGGAAGGTTTGCAAGGAACGCGGCAGAAGAAAAAACTGAGCCCTCCGTGTATATCTATAGATCCACCCGATGGACAGAGTTTGCTGCCCAGAGGACCTCACAGCATCTCGCCTGCCGGTGGAGACATTTGCCTGCGGCGGCGTGCTCCGTCTTGTGAGTCCAAGGATTCGATGGATATAGGGGATTCGTTGCTTCCAGACAGTATGTCAGCATCTCCTACCCCAAAGAAAGACTTGTTGACACTTCCTAGCTTTTCCTTTGATCAAACGGAGATGGACCCCTGAGTTACTTTTCTGTTGGTGCCAAATGTTTTCTTCCTTTCATGTAATAGAAAAACAAACAAACGAAAAACCAGAAACTCTGTATTCCAAAATGGCACTGGGTAAAAATTTTCCAAAGAAAGATTAAAGAACCAGCTGGTTAAAAGAGTGGTTAACCTATATCACGCTTACTTAAGCATATGTTCTGCTTAGGTAAAAGCAATACAATGTGCAGAATCTATATGTATATTATATTTTATTAAATTAATTGAATCTAGTATTGCGGGATGTAGTACATTTTGTGACTAAAGACTCGTTTAATTTTCTTCTATTTTATGTATCTCAGAATATTTCTGAGATAAAGTTGGTTTTTATGAATATTTTAACCTAAAAAAATATATATTTAATCCCTTCTCTTTTTTTTGTTTTGTTTCGTTTGGATTTCATTTTGTTTTGCAAAGCACAAAATGTAGCCAATTAGTGCATTACAGAGGAAATATATCCCACAGTCAGCAGTAAATAAGAATTATTTAATGTAATTTATTTTCCCCTTGGACTTCAATAATATTCTGGGAAAAAGATTGTTTGAGTAGTATAGAAAAGCAGTGGCAGTTGCTTAACAAAATAATATGCCAGTCTTGCATAAAATCAACATCCAGAGTGAAAGCAAATGGACAAGCCCAGGAAGGTACAACACGCTGAGAGATGTCTGAGGGTGGTGAATGTGGAGCCATTTAACTGTACCCAACACCGAATTACGAGAGGATGTTATAGCTCATCCCCTGGTGACTCACAAATTCGATGGATAATTTACATACGTGCCTGTGGTCACTTCTGAGATGTTTTTTCCAGTGTTTCCCAGACGGGCTGTTCCTTCTGCTGAGTTTTACCCCTGTTTGCACTCGAGCTCCTCCTTTCTGCACCCGCCTGGGAAGGCGAGTAAGGCCAAGCTTAAGGTTTGCAGTGGGTGAATTCAGCGCAGACACGACACAGCAATGGGCTTAAGCACATGTTTAAAGTTAAGCTCATGCTTAAACTGCCTCAAGGTTGATTGTATTCAAGTAATTCCTGAAAATTAAAATCGTGTGCTTATGCGTTCGACAGAATCAAGGCCTACTGCAAGTTATTTTACGGAATTCGTGTAAGAAGGTCTGTAGGTACTGAAATGACTGTTGATTTTCAGTTTAGAAAGTCAAGGGTTTTGCTATCACTGCTAGCGTTCATTTACATGACCCTGACTGTAATTTTATTTCGAATCTATCAAAAGCCTTAAGCAGCAACGTCATGATACAAAGTAGGTAAAAGCAGAATTTACGTCCTTACTTTACAACACGTCCTTAATGTCAGTCATCTCGGAAATTAACTGTTTACTTCTGTGCTAATGCCCTCTGCAAAAAAAAACGATCTGTAAAACTGGACAGCACAGCCTGAAAATCATGAGAGGTTGGGCCGGTTTGACACCTCCCGCTCTTCACAAGACTGATGGAAACCAGACATTAACTTCACTCAACTTCCATGAAATCACGTTAAGATGTAGGCTAAATAAGACTCGGCAGGCGTGGTTTGAAGTGTGTGAATAGTCATAGGTCTAAAGCTGCGTACGTGGATAAGGCTTTGCTGTATCGTGTCCTTAAACCAGCACAAGCAAGAGGAGGATTTGTGCTAATTCCGTCAGTTGGGAGTTTGTAACTTTTTGAGAACTACTGATCTTTTCAAATAACTACAACATGTTGATGTACAGCCTTTTATCCATTCAGAGATTAGACTGTTAAGACTACAAGTATCTGCATTAGCTTCAAATATACATCCAGGAAGAAGATGCTGTTCATACCCAACAGCTCATGTGAGGTCTTAAGCTCCGTTATTTTCACTTGAGGATGTTTACTCTGTAAACAATCCCTGTTGATTTACATGTCCTGTAGAAATGTAAGGGCTTTCAGCGGGAAGTCAAGCAATCAGTGTATTTGAAGGAGAAGGATTAACATTCTGTAATATTTACTGCAGTTAGATTAATTCTTGGCTGGGACATTTTTCCCCTCTTCAACACGGGCCCATATAGAGACCATTCTCTTTGATATGCCAGTCCAAATCCAGAGTTAAGCCAGTTTAAAGCAACGATTTCAAACAAACCTTTCATCAGTTCTTCCCCTAGATTGTATTTAAGGAAATAATAAAATTACAGTGTACTAAGCCTGAGAAATATTCCTAATCCCTTTTTGGTTTTACACTCATAATGAGCCTTAGCTTTCCCTTTCACATGTACTAAATAATTTGGGAAAATAGCTAGGCTACTAAAATTGCCAACCCTGGTTATTCCTTAATGATGAGGAGTATGTTTGTGTAGCTGGAATGATAATACTCGTACAGTTACTTGCTTCTGAAAAAAAAAAAAGGCAACATTTTAGCTTGAAATCATGGCACAAAATGGTGATATGATCTTAATTCAATGCTCAACCCCAAACGTAACAGAAAGCCTAAAGGCTCTTACATTTTCGATACTTGGGGGTTGGCCCACTGACAAGGTTTGCGGAAGTAACAAAAAGTTTACATCATACGTGAATATTCAGTGAAGACTAGCTAATAAAAATACTGTTTGATCACGCATTCAGGAAAAGAGATCCATGTAAAATAGTTTGTTTTCTAAACTGGATAAGTTTTTTTCTAGATGCCCTTTTGAAAATCAAATACAAATGTACTGCAGCGTGTGCAATAATCTTAAGATAATTTTAAATACCTTTGGGGGGGTTTTATAGAATTTGACTTTTTTTAAACAAAATGTACAAAATCCACAGGAATTCTGTAGAATGGTTATGTTGATAGAATTTTTTATATTTTTGTAGAAATCTATAGAGAAATTGTTAAAAGTCTGTGTAGCACCTTGGGAACAGAAGCAGCTCTTATCTACAAGTTTCTTTTCATAAACCTGGAGCCAGACCTGCTGTGTTACAACGCGTAGGGCCCAGTTTCAGAGCCGGCATCCAGGTCGCGCTTAGAAGTAAGCAGCTAAGCTCAAGTTCTACAATATCGCAGTGCTATTACTGTTCGAGAACTGTACCCGTATCAAACACCCACCCCCAAAACTCAGCCCCTAGTGAGGGTAAAGTAGTCGCGTGGCTATCCAGTTCATTCAAGCACACCAGCACTTTACTACTGTGGATTTACTGTAGACAGGAGGATATTCTGCTATTGCCAGTCTGACACACGAGGAAAGAGAGATTGCAGATGTGTCTGGAAAAATGTAAATTCCATCCTTGCAGCCCCTTGCACATAGAACTGACTTTTCATAGCTCGGTTACAGGCTGTTTATACTGTAGATTTTTAGGAGGAGGGCAAAGAAAACACTGTTTTTGACTTCTGTGGATTGCACTCAGCACAAGGTGTGTTCAAGGAGGGAAAGAAGAAAAAAGGGAAAAAAAGGAAAAAAAAGAAAACAAAAGCGTTACCATTGTAAATTAGGCTATGCCCCAGTCTCCCCTTTTCTGCCCCTTTGGCTATAATAACCCATGTACACTATTACACAAGGTGACTAGAGTAGGCACAGTACCATTGCAATGTCCGTAACATCCTAGTATATATTATAGAACTTTGTATTTAATAGTTAATATATTGTTATACTGTATCAGGTATATAGGCCAAAATGAGGTCTTTCGGTCAGGGCAACAAAAAGGTGGTATTCATGGGGAAAACTGGGTTAAAATGTTCCTTTTTAAAAAAAGAAAAACGACAAAAAATGAGTGTAAATCTTTACAAATGACAAAAACAAATGTGTCCTATTAAAAGCTTTTGAAAAGAAAACAACCGTGCACTTCCCTTTTTTGTTGTTGCTGATGATAATCCGTATCATTCCGGGCAGCGAAATCTCTGGTCACGTTTGAATTGCGAACAGTTGGAGTAGGTATTGTATAGCAGCCGCGGACGGGGAGTTGAAAGAGAGATTGTGAAATGTTGGCCCTTTGTGAAGTAATTCGGTTTGACACGGCGAGCCTGGCCCCAGCGCATCGCCCAGGGTGTGCTCTTGTACCAGGGAGACCATCAGTCGCGTTCCTGCGATTGCACCGCGCTGGCAGAGGATGGATGGCAAGGGCTTAACGACGAGAAGGCTGCTGGGACTGCAAAGGAGAAGGGGTAGATGTGTTTTGCCCGTGAAAACGTGTTGAAGAGGAAGATGCTGGGCTTTTCCACACATTCACAGCTTTAGGATTTCCAGCCCGAAGCACGGCAGCCTTTTCTCCATCACTTCTGCAGTCATTTAGCTCCTTCCAAAGCAGGAGCTGGTGGGGATGGTGCCACCTGTGTGTGCTCCAAGCCCAGATGCTGCTCAGGTACCACCAGAACCAGCTAAACCTGAACTCTTCAGGGGTCTTTAGTGAATGAGTTATTAGTAATAGCTCCTAAAGTAAAGAGTCTCCTCTGAGGAGCATCCACTGGAGGGAGGAACCAGGCGCTTGGGCTCTCCAGCACTGCTGCTCTCTTCGGTGTGAACGGCTCGAGGATGGCTCTGCAGGGGAGGGACCTCAAACGGACATCCCGAGCAGTTATGTTGTCTAGAGGGTGTCTGATAAAAGCCCTCTCATATTCAACTATGAGTAAAAAACAACAGGAAGTTCTCCCTTAAACAGAGAGAAAATGTGGTTCTGTGCAAAATTCCGTGCAAATCCACGCAGAGCAGGACTCCAGTGGTGAGCTCTGCCATGCATCTGCCTTGTGCATCTGCCTTGTGCATCTGCGGGGCCAACCCCACCAGCCCCAAACCGCTGAAGCGCATTCCCACACCTCATGGCATTAAGGTAAACTGGGCTGGGCCAAGGGCACAGAGCAGCTCACAGGTTCAAGCACTTTGCACCTTTCTGCACACAGGTGAGTTTAACCCTATGGAAATTCCTTATAGTGGACGGCAAAACCCTCTGTTTCCAGTGCTGGGTTTCAGAGAAGCTTGGGAGGGAGATTGTTTTTTTTTGTTCTGTTTTGTGAGTATTCCTGTATGAAGCCGTTTTGCTCAGGGTTTTCTGAAGGCTCCCACCCGCCAACTTGGCGGAGCTGGGATATGGCACTTCATTATTCTATCCGGTAAGTAATTTGGATGTCATGTGAAACCAGATTGTGTTCTGTATAATGGTAGCTACATCTAGGGGAGCAGCACTTAAAATTTAACCTGTTTCTGCTTTAGTTGGGGCAGTTAGGTGAACTTGGCTGACTGTCCTGCTTTCTGGAGAGCAGCATCCCATCGGAGGAGTGTGCACAGCACATCCCTTGCACAGAGCTCTGCAAAACCCTGCAAGCAGCTGCATAAGAAATAGGAGACACCTGTCTGTGCCTTCAGTATTTCAGGTGTTCCAGAGGTACAAACTGAGACACGCCAACAAGATGTGGCCTGCACTGGAATCCCCCCAAAATCAGAGTAGGAAAACGCAATTTGAAGAAATGTGCCTGGCTCTCTTTATTGCTAGCGGTACCGTGTAAATGACCAGCTGTAATCGGCTACTAGGAAGTGAGGATCCTGCAGATTAAAGGGTTAATGCCAGTGAAGTTTTGGAGGGACATAGGCCTGGTTTGGGCTGCCCGGAGCTGGGCAGGGGTCGGGATCCCCGGGTGCCCCCGGCCGGTGCATCCCCGTGTGTGGCGTTTTGCCACCATCTAGTGGGCTCTGGGGAAGGAGCGGGCGTGGGAGAGCTGCCCCACGGGTGACAGGGGCTGTGACAACTCCAGCTCCAGGGGAAATGTGTCAGAAGGACCCTGCGGTGCGGTTCTGCCGCCCGTGAAGCGCTTGGCTTCCTAGCTCGGTTTTGCAGAAAAAGTGCAGTATTGGGGTGAAGGGAAAAAAAAAGAAAGAAAAAGGAGGGTTTCTACTTCTGCAGGGGTTTTTGAGAACTGGATTTGTAAAACTCTCTTTCTGCAGTAGAAGGAGAGGAAGGTTTTCTGCCAGGTTCCATGCCAGCCCACGGAGCTGCGCAGCAGACAGACGCATTGCTCCGTGCTGGTGGGAGCTGCTCGGGGCTGGGCTGCTGCACATCGCATCTCCGCTCCCGGCTGTGGCTCAGGCTTGCGCAAAGCCCTGGGAAACAACAGCGTGTCCAGGGACAGTTGGAGGGCTGCCTGGCATGTCCGAGGCTGTGGCAGCACCTGAGAGGCTTCTTTGTCCCTGCACAAGTTTATGCCTCCTTTCAATCACACGTAAAACACGCTGCCCAGCACACGCTGGTCCCAGTGCATACCGGTCCGTGCCGGACCCATACGGCCTTTGCACTCACTTGCAGCAGCTACAACACAACCCCAACCCATGAGCTCAAACGTGGTGTTTAGGCTCTGCGTGGCCCAGCGTGGAGGAGGATGACCAAGCAGCCCTTGTGCCATCTCAGTGGCTTGTGCGAGGTGCTCAGGGGTTCCGTGTTTGCTCGGACGCAGGCTGAGGGCTTTGTCACTAGATGGCAATGCCATGAAGTGGTTTAGCCGGGATATTTGTGTGCGTTAGCTCAGGCTGCACCTGAGGTCCCACATAGCCTGCTGTTTCTGTTTGGTTTGGCATGGTCTTCAGCATCATCAGCAGAAGCCATTGCCTTGCTGACGTTTTTGCATTTGAGGGTGACTGGACTTTAAGGTGGTTTTTACATGTTGTATTCAATGTTTCTGATATCTTTACAACACGCTATATAATCCTGCAATGTCCTCTGGCATTTTCTATTATTGCTTGAGTCACTGGATGCTATAATCAGCAAGCTTTCAAAGGTCCTGAATAGATTATCTTTACATATTTGTTTAATACCCTAAATAGTGCAACCGAAGACCCCTGCAGCTCCAGCTGGGAAATGAAAAGGATGGTTAAACCACTTAATTACTTACTGTGCTGATGATTATTTTACGGAAACAGAGAGCAGAATCCAGCTGTTCCAGGGGAAATCAGGAAGAAGTTAATATTGGACTCATTCTACAAAGGAAAAATACTGCAGTGGACAGTATGTGCCATGTTGACACCTGCAAAGGCAGCACAGAACCGCTCTGCTGGGTGTCACCAGCTCTGCGTGCCCAAGGGCTGGTGACAACTCCCCCTTCATTCCAACAACACAGGACGCAGGTTTTGCAGCAAGAATCCTGCCAACACCATGAATTCTGCATGCCCGTTTTGCCATGAAACCCTGAGCGGCTCCAGCTCTTTAAAACTAGAGGAACCTTGTGGGGGTGGCCAAGCTGGCAGGATAAGCTGCGGCACTTGTATCAGGGGCTGAAGTAGGATAAGTTTGGGTTTTAGCCCCAGAAAGCCCAAGTGCCACGTGCTGCTTGTCTGTGGCTGTTTGTCCATCACTCTAAGCACCTTCTGCAGCTAAACTGACCACAAGCTGGGGTGCGTTACACCTGCCATGGGTTTCATCAGCCTCTTTCTGCACCTGAGAGCACCTTTGTGGAATTATCTAGCAGGCAAGAGAGAGACACCCAGTGCATTTAGAGTTTGTTCACTGCTGGAGCTGCTCCAGGGTCATTTTGGGGTGATCTAGGCAGTTTTAACACTTCTAGATTCTTCTCTTGCTCATCATCCTCAGTATGACACAAAGGGGAAGGCGGTATTACACACAGTGTCCTGGAGGAGTCATACGTACACCATTTTCTCATTTTACAGAGCCTTGATGCACCGGGTGGACTCCACAGTGAACTGGATAATGTTATAATGCAGCCTCAGGCCAAGTGCAGGGTGTTCCCAGCCTCCTGCGCTGCCTTCCAGGGAACTGCTGCCTCTGCTCTTCCAGCAAGGAGGATCTTGCCTTCCACTCCTTGCTACAAAGCCACGTAGCTGATACGTGCCTAAAAACAGAGCTGTGAGCAAAAACCGGGGCTGCAAATTCCCAGCCCACTCCCTCATCTGTTTTATCATGGGACGTCTAGAGGGCTCATTGCGCTTTCCAGAAACGAGGAAATTAAAGTTAAATCCTTTCCTGCCAGAAGAGAGGTGCACACTGTATGCAACCCCATTGACCGTTCGAGAAGAAGAAACCCAAAGTCTGCTGCTACTCAAGCAGTGCTGACTTCAAGCAGAGTTTGTTACAAGTTCACATCTTACATGTGTTAAAACAAGGTGTCATCCCCTTTCTTATAAAGTAAATGTATAGGCCCTTGCTGTAAATGCTTCTTTGGCAGCCTCTCTTTCTTACCATCTGTAAAATGTGACACCTCTGTGGGTCGCAGAAAGGAAGCTGAGCCTCTGCTGTTCCAAGCAGAGAAAGAAGGTGATATTTATAGTCAACTAACCATAAAACTGTGACTTCCAGAGCTGCACGTGCTCAAACCCTCCCCAACCCTCAGCTCTAAATGTCCTTCTTTATATGGATTTCTTCGGGAGGCGGCCACACTTCG
The DNA here is from genome assembly GCA_013399365.1 of Pampusana beccarii. Lineage (NCBI taxonomy): Eukaryota > Metazoa > Chordata > Aves > Columbiformes > Columbidae > Pampusana > Pampusana beccarii. Next base: position 2,498,714 of record VWYH01007034.1, on the reverse strand, counting down.
TTTTGCTTTTAGTGCTTCGTAAATCAGCACGAGGTGCCATATGAAAAGCAGCCTTGTACCTGGCACCGTGCTTGCACAAACAGCTTCCCTCTCACGCTACCTCCTGTCCTGCCCCTGTCGATAGCGAACCTGTCGCTGCGTGCCCCTGGGTGTGCCTCGCGGGCCCTTCGGGACTGTGCTGCCCCGACCTGCTCCGCGTGTCAGCAGGTGAAAAGCCCTTTACTGTGCAGCTGGCACGGAAAAGAGGATGCAGATACGTTACTGAATGAACCCAGATCAGATCTTTCCACTCCCCGGAATAAATGTCCGGTGAGAAAAGGTGAGTTCGTGACCTCCCTGATATTTGCACCAAAGGTGCCATTTTGTTTTCCTGCAAAGCCAGCTTGCATTTGGGAGAACATCACAGGAGTGATGATGCGTCCTAGGTACATCCATCTTCATCAAAAGGAAACGGGACCAAAGTGAGCTGCCTGAGAGAGCGCTTCAGGCTCCCCTTTGCACCAGGTTTAGCAGAATCCTTTACCATTGCCCTTTGCAGGAGCTTTTAAGCTTCCCCCTCCCATCTTGTCTGTCTGAGACTTTAATATTCCTGCCTTCGATTTTTTTCTTTTTTTTTTTTTCCTCTCTGCTAGTCTGTTTTGCCAGACAGCACCTGGAAGAGCTTGTGGGGGGGCTGGCACCCCACTTGGCACCCACTCACCAGCACCATCCCTGTTTAGTGGTACAAACTGCTACTGAGGGCAGAAGCTGCCCACTGTGAATTAGGAACATGAAGCAGGAGGCAGAACCACTCAGGGCCTCTTTAGGGTTCTATGAGATGCAGGGAAATACCCTAATGCAGGACCTTCCTCCACAGATACGGTGGAACAATTCCACTGAAGTCAATAACTTAATTGGGGATTAATCCACATTGCACATGTCAGTGGAACTGTGCAGTACACTGATAAAATAAACCTCTCCCCTCCTGTACACACAGCCTACGGCAGCTGTTTGCGAGGTGCCTCTGTACCCACGACATCTTACAATGCCAGAGCTGGTCTTAATTTAGGGCACATTCTCAAACTGCGCCAAGTTCTGCTCCTTGGTGCAAGAAACACAGAAATACGTGTTTGTGTGCCAAGAGAGATCAAATTCTCAGCACTTCTGGAGCCACTGCTCTCACAGGTTGCTGCAGGAGAGGGGGCTTAAAGAGCCATAAAGGAGTAACTCCTTGCTGTTACTGACTTTTCTTAAAACTTTTACTGTGGTGCAGTCCCACTGAACAAAAGTTTTGATGTAAGGCTTGCAAAGACAGCCCACGATGCCCTTAGAAGATCTGGTTCACCGACTTGGCCAGGGCTCCTCTAGTATTTCCTTGAGAGGGCTGTAATGTGATTGTGCTGATTAGCCTGGATCAGCCTGAGATTTCAAATCTTGTAGTCAATCACCCAAGAACCTTCTCTTGGGCAAGATCCTGTCTTCCCACACTAAGAACAACAATGTGCCTTTAGCCAGATTATAGTTAATGTCTAAAACAAATCCTCAGCATTGTTCACAGGAAGCACATGGCTGAGTGGGTACCACCCGTAGCATCTTCAGTGGTCTCCATAAAATATTAGCAGAGTATTTTTTCTTTAGGGATGAAATATTTTTGGGACACAGCAACACTGTGCTTCTCACCCCTTTTGCGTTCTGGTGAGTGTTTTTGACATCACCCTTCCGCCTGATGGTTCCTCACCTTCCAGCAGGGAAGGAAACTCAAACTCTTAAAATATTTAAGTAGATCTGTGGCAGCTGGGTGCTTTGTGTGAGATGATGTTATTGAATCAGATGCTACAGCAAGTGGGTGGACAAACAGCAGGTGCTGGAAGGTCAATAATTCTGTAGGAAAAGTCTTGCCCAAGAGGAAAGCAAACAGTGCTTCTGCATCACGGGGAGGTGGAATACAGATTGTGTCCAAGGTGCTACAATACAAAAATCTATTAGTTACACATATCCGTGAAATTTATTGACTGAAGGCTTTTGAAAATAGAGCCACACCACCGGTTTAACCATGTCTACAGCAGAAGCAATCAGCACAAAGGAAGAAGCTGAAGGTGGTTGGATAAGACGCGATGCTCATTGAACTCCTGCTGAGGCAAGCGCACTCCGCACTGCTCTAAAGGCGAGACAATAAGCATCTCCAAGATGTTAACGTTGGCCTGAGTGGTCTGGATGGACAGACACTGCCAGCCCCAAACCCAGCAGATGTCCCAGCTGCATGCAGCCACCCTGGGTGACCGTCCCTTGGCCCGTTCTTTGCCTCCTGTGTGGGGACAGCTCACGTCCCCCTCCGAGAGCAGAGGTCTGGTTGCCCCAGCAGGTCACACTGCCCAGGGTGAAATGTTTTCCTGGGGGCTTGGTCCCTCCACAGGGCGGGTCTCAGGAGCCAGAGGATGGTTGCAGCAGCCGCTCTCCCTCCCCACGGCACCAGCCGGGGCTGCTCAGCCTTTGAGGGGCTGCTCGGTGAGCCGGGGGTTGCCGTTGCCCTTGGCGTGCCCGGGCTGAGGGGAGACCTTGGACCTTCTGGCGAGCGCCTCACGGCCCGAAGGAGCCTCGTTCAGCCCACGCGGCCCCGTGCGGCGCCTCCCGGCCCGAGGGGCGAGCGCTCCGGGGCTGTGGCGCCTCCCGCCGCCGGCGGGGAGGGCGGAGCGGGGCGCGGCGGGCCCGCTCCTCCCGCCCCCGGCCCGCCCAGGAGGGAGGGAGCCGCCTTCTTCGCCCCGCTGGTGCCCGGCGTGGGCCTGGGAGAGGCTGAGCGCCCCTGCCGAGGCCATGGAGACGTTCTGCGGGTCCCGCTTCTGGGTAAGCAGCGCGGCCGGCGGTGCCGCCTCCTTCCCCCCTTGGATGGGGAGGTCTGCGCGGAGGGGCCGGGGGGAAGCGGGGAGCAGCCCCTGGCTGCGGGACTCGCCCCGGGCCGGGGGAGAAGCGCCGTGTCCCGCGGGGAGTTTCCCGTGCGCTCCCCGGAGGGGTCGGTCCCGCGGCTCCGGAGGGGCCGAGCTGCACCCGGCCCGGTCCAGCCCAGCGCTCCCCTGCCCGCCAGTGCGGGGACTCCCCTTGCCCGGCCCGGGAGCAGGAGCGGGGCCGGCAGCACCTTCCTCCTTCCCGGTTCAGCATCTCCAGACAAGATACGAAACCCCACAAAGCCCTTGGTGACCCCACAAGACTCCCAGCCAGGCCACAGCCCCCGCCTTCCCGCAGGAGATGGGGTGTTCGCAGCCCTCCCAGCACCTGTGGTCCACTTCTGGATTTCATAGCTATTGCCTTCCTCTGAGGGTCCTGTTTTATTGTGGCTGCTGCTCTTCGGAACCCCTCTGATGAGCAGGAGGGTGCTCCGCTTTCAGTGCTTTCTTATTGCTAAAGAGCGATGGGTTCATGGCAGCCAGGGGTGGTCAGAAGCCTCGCAGGATTGCAGTGACACATGTTAGTATTTGGAGCTGCCAGCTTTTTGGAAGGGCTGATTGTAGCAGGCACTGGGGTTTGTCAGCAGAAAAGTTTGGGAATTGCTGCCGTGGTCTGCTCTGATGGTGAAGTAAGTGCGAACCGCTGCAAGTACTTGGTGTGGTATTTCATGTCTGTGTTCCTCCCCGTGCTGGGTAGGCAGACGCTTTGGAGCGTATGAAGCCGTGGGGATTTGAGCATGTATGGGGAATCTGGAACTGCCCTCCAATAAATCACAGTTTTTGCATGTGCCTTTCTCTTATATCGATTTAGCTCAAGGGAGGAAAGAAAAGGAATGTCTGAAGACGAATCACTGTTAGAAAGCTATTAAAGGACACACAAGCAATTGGCTATGAGCTCCATCTTTCGATAACTAATTATCTTTCAAAATCTGTCTCAACGTTAGTTTTTAAAAGAGGACTTAGGCTCCTAAGCCACTTGATTACACTGCATTGTTTAGTTGCAGATTTCATTTCCAAGCGCTCTGAACGCTCTCTGCTACACCGGTTGGCAGATAAGCTTGCTCAAACAAGTATTTTCACCTCTTATTTCTGCTATAAACACTTCTACAGGAACAGGAACAAGCACAAACAGATCGACACCGCTCACTAGTTTATAGACTGCCTCGAGAAACGTGTCTTAGCTTTCTCAAGAGAGGCTTGTAGTGCAACTACTCTGCGTAGCCAAAGGTTTTGATAGCAGTTTGTCGGTACGTTGATCGGAAATGTTTGGGCAGTTTTGCTGGCTTTAAGTATGAAATAAAGGTGTCATCCTGTACTGTATGAAGCACTGTTACACTCAAGCACCGCACCCTTTGCGGTGCTGTGTCTGGTGTGTGCTATGCACAGGTGGTGTATCCTGGTTTTAATATTGCCACTGCTTTTCGAAACTAAATTTGCAGGAAGTAATGTAAAGGTAATCCAGGGAAAGGATTTGAGTTAATAAATGTTTATTTACAGCATAAATGATGAAGGCATCTAAATGTGTTTAACAAAGCATAAATAATAATTAAGAAGTATACCATCAGCCTTCCTCAGAGTTATAGCTCAAATGGTATTAAGTCCAGCTGCTCTGAAATGTGGTAGTTTGGACTGGGAAAGGTGTGAATTTTCTGAGTCTGTGGAGGAAGATGTCTGGCATGTGTTACGAGGCTTTCCAGAAACTTCTTTTTTGTGTAATTGCCATATCCTCATACCTCAATACAAAGTATTACTGAAGAGTGAAAGGAGTCTGATTGAAAGAGCAGAGCAATCTTACTTAAACAAGTGAGCAAACTACTTAATAAATGTAGACCTGTTCTGTTTCTTCAGAATGATGCGGAATTGTTTAGAGTTAGAACAACCTTCCATCTGTTTAATTATTTTTAAAAATGGTACTAAATAACTGTGTGGAGTGGAACATGGAAACCAGTGACCAGCAGATTGGAATCAGTGACCATGAGTCTTACACCGTATTTTCAGTAGACGGTGGTATTTTCTCTGTTATCAGGAATGTATATTGTGAACTGATTTTATGAGAGATTTAAGTGATGACCATGTAGATGACCGTTACCTTGACATGATTTGCTGTGCAAATATGCTGTCCCATAAGCAAAGGCAGGTAGAGGCTTCTTTTTGAAATATTTCCCCAAAAATTGGGGCTTCTCGTGCTGCTGTACAAGACTTGAAGAAGGAAAAACAAGGTGAAAGGCAGTTCCTGGCCTGTGCGCACAAACTAATGGTGTTCAGCTTTGCAGTTGAGATCAAGAACTTGATAAAATGTGAACCAGTATTAATGTTGACTTTTTCGTAGCTTATGAACTCAGACTCCTTCCCCATATTTTGTCAAAGAAATTCTAGATATTTTGGGGAGCTAAATGACGCACTAGTGTCAGTTTTAAAGCTGTTTAGGGCGAAAGGAAACACGCTGTTCCAATTTAAACAGTTCTTCGTTTTGGAGTTTAAACCAACTACAATACTTTTCTGTTAAAAGGCGGCCAGAATCAAAACAAAACAGTTCAGAATTAACTCATGGAAATATAGACATTGAAATACACCAACTCTAACAGATGATTGATTTATTGTGGATTTTTTTCGCTTTATCAAATCGTTATGGTTTCAACTCTTCACCCTGATGCAGGGTGGGGAATTTTGCTGGAAATGTCAGCGGGTTGGGTTTTTTTTGTTTGTACAGAGGCAAAATAATTTCCTGTTCAACCCATTTTAGAAATAAGAAATTAAAGAAAACACTGTAGCTCACATTAGCAATACATAAAAGCTGCTGGTTTCCAGCTGCTGCTTTACCTGTTGAACGTGCGATCAGCAAATTGCTAATACAAATACCGTGTGTTTTGTATATAAAGAGGAACAACTGGTATGTTATTTTTTCAAAATGCAATATAAGCAATCTCTTCATCTGAATACTTAGAAACGTACTGCCTGCTTCAATTCAGAATTCGAAGGTAATTGTTTATCTCCTAGCAGCGTTCCCATGCTACATGCCTTTGGGAGGAGATGGATGCGATAGCGCGTACCCACACGGGGCAATCCTTAGGTGTGTCATTTACTATTGCCCGTAATTACCTCCTATTTATCGTGTCGCATATTTACTGTGTGATAGTAAGTGTGCTAGATAGGCGTGCCAATGAGTGTGACCCATGAGCTCTGTATTTGAGGAGTAGATACTACTGGATTATCACTTATTTGTTGCTTGTGTCCTCCACTGTAGTAGAACCTGAGCAGTTCCTACAACAAGAGAACAAAGCGATCTCTTAAGGAGACTTTGCTGCAAAAGTGTTTTGGCCCAGGGACTAAACAACAGGAGCTTAGAAAACCAAATTCTGTCCTTATGTAAAGACACTTGGGCTCTGGGTGAGAAGTGGCACAGCAGCTGATGGGAGGTTTAAACATTAAATGCTCTGCAGTACTTGGGTGCTGTTGGGGTGACTTGGCCTTCTGGGGGGAGTAGTTTTACTATTGGAAGATCTAAAAACTTTGGCCTACAGACAGACTGAATTGCCTGGGCTTAAGCAGCAGCTTGTGGTTTTGGTATGTGGGGTTCATGGAGTTTGGTTTGGTTTTGTTGTTTGCTTGCTTGTTTTTTTTTTTTAAACAGCATAAATAGGAAATCGGAGGGCAAATGATAAAATGCTTCCAAGGGGAGACCACAACTTCTAGTCGGTTGTGGATGAGACCCAGGCTTGTTCCGTTGGTCCTGCTTAGCCCGCAGAGCTGGGTTTTGTTGCCCGCCCTGTGTCTCCGTGTCCTGATGGAGGTTATGTTTTTTTTCTGCCGTCCCACGTGGAGTGCGGGCTCCTTCTTCATTCAGAGGCTCTTGAGTAATTCAACAGGAAGTTGCAGCAACTTTCGAAAGTAAACAATACCTCAGTCTTGGCTTTGAGATAGTCTCGTACAAGCTCCCCTTTAGCCTTTAGGTTTGCGGATATTCCTTCACCTTGAGTCATTCTGTGAAATGTTGGTAGATTTGGAGTAAAAGTCACGCTGCTCTTCGGAAATACAACTTCATGCCCTCTTGGCTCGAGGTGCCACCAATTTCCCCTCTGCATAATTACCTCTTTTGCTTCGTCATGCTGAATCTTTTTTGTGGTTCACGATGGCTCAGGACAACTGTAGTAAGGAAGAAATGTTTCTCTCAAGGAAGATGAAAAACAATGTATTTCTTGTAAGGTATACAATTTACTTAAAAACCCACACAACTTCCGTGTTTTGCCCCCAAATTAATAATAAAACTTTGAATTTCAATTGTTCAATGATGTTTTCAACTAAATGAGTTCCAGCAGAGGAACGATGAAGCAAAAGGTGGTAGCATGTCAATGCGAAGGAGGGATTCTGCAGAATGTTCAGTGTTTATAGATATTAAATGTGATACAGATCTCCACATAATCTTTGTTAACTGCACCCAGCTTCGGATAGCTGAGTCCCACTTCTATAGATCTCATCACAAATGATCAAATCAGGTGCCTGTGTTGTTTCTCATGTTACGTTGGAGATCAAAATAAGTTAATGCTCTTTTCAGACCTGGGATCTATGAAGTTACGCTCTGTCAAAGGGCAGCTGTGTTGGTAACATCCTGAACTTCAAACCAATTAAGTACTCAAGCTAAAATCCTCCAAGATTTTAAGATTCTTGAATTTATTTGAATGGAAGCTATTGCTAAAGGATTTGGGCCTCAGATTCTCAATGTCAAGAGCAGTATAAATATTTATCATTAGATTTGGAGTATTATCCAGGACCCGTTATCATTCATCTGTGTGTAAATGGCATCACAGGCTGTATTTTAATCTGTTTGGGAAAGACAAATTCTGAATTTGAGAGCTGTGAGCGAAACTTAATACCAGTGAAAGCTGCCAATATCCAGGATTTATGGAGGCCTTCAATGCCAGTGTCAATTAACGAAGCTCATGAAAATGACATTCATTTCAGTGGAGTATGTGAATGCGACTGTTCATGTTTTTTTAAGGAAAGCGATCATTGCCATTTCCTCCAAACCAGCACACTGACGGGTCCAACCAGCAGCAGAGTCCTCAGTGCAGGAGAATGGGGGCAGCTGACGAAACTGTCACCACCACCATCTGACCAGCATGGCTGGGTCCGTTCTGGAATTCCCAGTTGCAATTCTGGAATTGAAGTAAAAAGATTATTTTAGGGAAGAAGAAAAAAAAAAAGCTCAAGGGGAGAATTATTAATTTTTTTTTTCCCCCGGGTGCAGTGCAGTTTTGTGGGAGATGCTTCACCAAGATCTTGTGGACACAAAAGCCTGTTTGTCCCTCCTTTCCATGTGTTTCCTGGGGCAGGGACAGCAGAACCTGAGGATGCTGTGGGATGGGACAGATGGCAGGGGGATAAGGTCCCACCTTGCTTTAACAGAGAATTAAAGCCCCACAGAGAGACTTTGTAGCAAAATGCAGGGTCATAGATGTTCTTCGGCTTTCAACACGAATTTCCCTCCTTGATCACAGCTCTGACCGTTTTAGCTTAAGCGACATAGCTGGTAGATGTGATGTCTGGGGCTTGGGAATACTATGAAGTTGCCTCCTGAAGAGAAATAATATCTGAAACAAAATCTGAGCCGCATATGGAGCTCCTTAGAATAGAGCTTCTTTAACTGCAATAGCTAAGAATATAAAGCATTTTGAGATGGCTCTAACCTACCTGGTAGGCAAATTGCTGTGCCACTGGAGATACAATCCTTTCTACGTGTGTAAGTTCGTGATGTATTAAAATGAAGAGATTATTACTGCTTAAAATTTAATTTTGAAAAGATTCCTTCGAGAAACCTATTAAATGGGATTTTTTTAAAATTTTTTTTTTTTTTTCCACTGAGCTAATGCTCCATTTGTCTCCTGATGCTGCGGTGGCTGTGATGGGCCCTTATCCAGCCGCACGTTATTTGGCTGGAATGGAGGAGAGCGCAGCGGCAAGTGGCCAGAGACCTTCCCAGGGACGCGATCGGGCTTTTGTTCCCCCCCGCGGCCCCGATTCCACGCTGGCGTGAGCTGGCACCTCATCCCTGCGCTGATCTCCCGGCAGCGCCAGAGGTGAAGTCAATGTAATAAAACCTAGATCGTTTCCAGTAACGTCACGTGCTGCTGCTGTTGTAAAGCTTTGAATTGGAACAGACTAAGAAATGAAGGAGGGGGAGAAGAAAAACTGCTTCACGGGAGTTGTTTCAAATGCCAAAGTCGTTTAGTGTCCAAGCTGTCTGAGAATAGAGGAGTAGATTTGACACTTGTTCAATTAAAAAAGATGCACGCTTCTCATTTCTTCCTCTGCTTTCTCTCCTTTTCCCCCCAGATGAACGACTTCTACTCCTTTCATCTCCCCTTTTTATGATGTACGTTTGGAAACGTGGAAAAATAAAAGGGGAAAAATCTCCACGTTCTGGAGTAAGGGAAGGTGAGAGCAGGCAAAGTGGAATAAAAAACAGTAAAAAAAACTTTAGACTTTTATGGTTTGTCTCCTTTGAAAAAGCAAATGATATCTTCTGGGGGAAATAGCGTATAACTGGAAGATCTCTCAGGTGGAAAATTGTGGCCAGTGGTAACCATCATATGCAGCAACACTATTCTGTCTGCTGCTTCCACTCCCACCCCTTTTTTTCCTGCTGTGATACGGAGTTGCTGCTTCTTGCTTACCTGTTGGTGACCTGCAAAAGTTCGCTTTCCCTGTTTAAGCCTCTTTGTGGCAAAGGGTGAAAGTTCGGGATCATTTGGGTATTTGAAGCATCGTTAGTGTAAGCTGATTGCAACTGGGTCGCTCTGGCCTTACCGCAGCTCTTTAGGCTCTGTTCTCTTCCTACCAGCACTGGCTGGGCAGATTGAGCTGCAGGGGGTTTGCACAGATCATAGTTAAACATGTTTCTTTTAGAAACACCTCCTTGGTGTTGAAAAAAATCAAGTTTTAAGCTTTAAGTTCGCATCACTTAGTGTTGGATAGAAGCTGTGCACGCAAGTGGTTTGGGGTAGAACGATGGACCAGGACAGTTCTGCCTTTGCTCCAATTTCTCTGGTTAACATCTTCCTTTTCCACAGTCACCTGATCCCCGCTTTTCTTCATCTTTGAATTTTTTGGCCTAACAACACTGAAGGTCAACCTTGACTTCAACAAGAAGGGAAGAGAGAATAGCTGAGAGGATGTGGGGTGGCGTAGGAGCAGCCGTTTCCCAAACATGCTGCCTGTAGTGGCACTTTGCAAGTTCTTCTTCCTGGTTTAGAGCCAGACTGTGAGATTTCACTCTTTTTCTGAATAAAAATAACTGAATTAAGTAGGTCTGCGGACTGAGAGACGAGTATGGTTCGTGCAAATTAACTCCAAGAGCGTAGCTAGAGTGTAATGCTTGTCTGTATTAGATGAGCTTAGGTCAGTTCTGTGAATGATAAACCAGGCTTAATCTTGGCATTAAATCTCATTAGCACCCAGAGTCTGTCCTCGCCCTCTCGCCTTCTGCTGCATTTGACTCCTTGGTGTTCCCCTAATGAGTGTCCCTGCAGCTGAAGAGTGTGACCAACCTTGGATGCTTGAGGTGATGTGTCACCTTTATATCCTGCCCTGCCAAACTCCCACACTACCGTCGTGTTAAAGACAACCTTGACCAGACAATAAAATCTCGTTATCGCTGCAGTCAATTTGTCAGTCCTAGCTGGAAAAGAAGAAGAAAGTTCAGCATCCTGCGTGGTGTCCTTCACTAATGCAGATATCTGTTGCAGTGTGCTTTGTAAACAGAAAAATCCTATTTCTGGTTATTAACGCTGTGGTTCATGCAGGACTATAAATGCTTACACCCTTTCAACCCCACCTTTTTTTCCAAGCAGTATTGCTATGGTCTCGCAGTGCAAAAATGTCGTTATCTCTTGCCTTGCCTTAAAAGGGGGCAAAAAAAAGAAGGTTGTTCAGGTTGTTCGTGTAATTACTTGAAGGAATTGAGTTGTGCAGCAGTCACTGTGGATTAATGAAGCGTGTTGCTCTTTCTGTGCATAAGGGTGAAATTGTTCCTTTGGAAACATAAATGAATGATCTTGCTCTGAAAAGGCCATTTGAAGCTGGCAGCCTTCCGGAGGCCTGGAGCAGAATCCTTGTTATTTGTGCCCTAAATGATTGTCAGAGTTTGGCCCAAAGACCTGCCCAGCAGGGCTGGAGCCGAGGAGATGGACGGTGGCTGGAAACGGGAGGCGGGATAGTTTATGATGTGGTTCACAGCTATATATATATATATATATATATTTGTTGTTGTAGTGTTTTTTCCTTTTTGCTCTTGTTTGTTTGCTTGTTTGTTTTTGCCAACCTGTGCAAGTAAAACTCACTGACAGGATATCTACCATAACTAGGGGCAAAAGGAGGGCAGGACAATTCCTCTCTACATTTAAGTTTTCGCTAACAATTTCTTCTACATGAGACACCATTTCCGTGTTTATTTCCTGCAGGGAAGCGTTGTTACTCTCAGTTATTCACTTCCCTATCTTTTACTCTTCCCAGTCAGGTTTCCAATTTGATTTTTAATCTTAAGTAACATGCCGACTACTGATAACTGACACAGAATCAGCGATATGGCATGCATTAACCTTGGGTAGAATATAAATGATGTCGACGTGATGGCCTTCACCTTCCCAGCAGATAAAGAATGAATTTGTGTGTCCTATGCTTTTCCCTGTTCGTTTTGTGCTATAGGAACTTCCTATAGGAACTATAGGTGTGGGGTAAAGCCAGTGTAAGGCACTTTTATTTTAAACTTTAGTGGTGGAATAGGAGTTAATTTAGACTCAAAGCCAAGACCAGAACCCCAACTGGTCCTTCTCAGCAGGTTCTCTTAACATCCTTGGGGTTTGGGAAAGGGATGGACAGGAATTTCCTTGTTGCTGTTTTTCAGCCTAGCTTTAGGCTTTCTGTTTGTTCGCCCGTTTCTTTGAAAGGTGCAAGGGATGATACACAAGAAATCCAAGGTATGTCGCATTGAACTTTTGTTTCCTTTAAGTGCATTATCGATTTTAAGGATGGCTTTTCCAATAGCAATGTGCTTTTCCAGGGTGGAAAATGCTAAATATTAGAGCAGATTTAATGTTGCTCACAGTTTTCCCTGTTTAATACCTTCCCTTACATGAAGATCATGTATTTAAGACTGCTCATCTAAATGTAAGTCCTACTGCACAGATGGCCATTACTATGAGGGTTACATTTATCCAAAGGCTGTGGCTGGAGTGATGGGTATGATTGAGACCTGCTGCAAGGGGCAACGTCAATTATATTCTTAACTGATCAACAGAAAGCCCCACTAATTTGTAAGCTTTAGACTCCAGGGAACCCCTTGTCTGCTGTGAAGCTGTGACAAGCATCTCTAATCTCTTTTTTTTTTCCCATGGCTGTTGGCGTTGCATTTAAGTATTATTACGGGATAAAGTAAATTGTGCGTCTGGAGGTTCGGAGCAGCAGGCTGGTATTTCTGCAGTGCCGCATCTCTCCAGCGGAGCCTGATCCGCGATGCTACATCCAAGGAAATGTTGCTGCTTGTGGACAGTTGCTGCTGTGTTGGGATTAGGGGGAGGTGACAGGTCACTGCCGTTAGCACTCGATGGACAGAGGAGGGCGAGCAGCTCTGGGAACAGCAGAGCCATGAGCCAAGGGACGTGTCTGCTAGCCAACGTTGGCGTATTAGTCTTCTTTTAGTAGCAAGTCCAAAGAAAACCCTCAAATCCAGGCAGCCCAAGCTGCGTGTTTTCACCCTCAATCAGAACGGGCCACAAGAAACGTCTACACTCGCTCTGCTCACCAGGACAGAGTTCAGAATATGGAAAGGCAAAGCCAGATTAAAGCAGGCGCCTTAAAGATAGGAGTCAAATCGTTGCTTCTTGTGTTTGTTCTCAAGGGTGGAGTTCCATAACTTTACTGCTGAATTGAAGGGTATTTAGCAATATTTGACAGTGTTGGCTTGGTCAGGATAGGTTTTATTGAGACTGCCTGTCATATTCTGATTCAAAATGAGTTGTTTAGGGTTGGAGGGGATGTTGGAATATATGCTGTCAGTGTGGTGATTTGTAAAGCCATAAAATGGAATTGTCAGCTCCATGAGAACAGATCCAGCTTGGTAAGAAATGCAACTTTCAGATGCCCACATTTAAAAGTAATAATAATAATTAACAGCTGAGTCCCTGCTACATGGCAGTGTTAGTCCACTGTGGTCCAGCCTTAGGGAAAGCAGGTAATTTGCATGGAATTATAATATTTAAATGTTTAGGTACTGTGTCTTCTAACAGGAACCCTTCTCATTGTATTCACGGATGGAAAGAGTCTGCTCTCAGAAAGCACCAATTCATTGAAAGGGAAAATTTTAACAGAAACAGATCTGTTCCAGGAAAGCTTGTTTATCTGGTCCGGGATGGAACTGAACCTGGAAAAACATTCCCAAGATAGCCGGTGGTCCAGTCAGTCACCTTGGACATAGGTTTCTCCTTCAACCCCCGTCCCCATTTCCCACGTGCTGTGGAAGTGGAAGGCTCTGGGTCATCAAGTGGGTGCTGCTTCTTGTGCTTTCACATGGTTTTGGCAAGGTTCCACTTTTTTTTTTTCCTCAGAGATAATTCAACCGAATCACAGAATCTCACATGTTTTTGTTAGGACAGCGTTTTTGGTTTCTGGCCAGCTGTATTTATACGTTCAGAAATGCAAGTCCTTTGCCTTGTTTAAATAAGAGTTAATGAAAACCTTTAAATGGCTTGGCAGCCATACAGTCTGTGTCTTGGATACAATAGTCAGCTTGTGTTCAGTCCGAAGTTAATGGACATCTGGGGCAGTTTTGAGGTTGCTGTCAGACAGAAAGCCATTTCTGGACATTTTGGTCTTATAGGAAAGGTTTTAATTTAGAGGGCTGCCTTTTTTTTTTTTTTTTTTTTAATTTCCCCTCAATAACTTTTCCCTTAAACAGAATCATTGTTTTATTCTGTGCTCAGTTGTTGCTATTCTTTCTCAGCTTTCCTTTTCCAGGATTTTTTTTCTAGCAAGCGAAAGGAGCACAATTGCAATCATGCTCAAGATATTGCTAAACCACATATAATTTAAAGAGGAAATTACTGTTTTGTGGAATAAATGATAGTAGATAAGCTCCTTCTTTGGAACTAAAGAGCTGTTCATCTCCAAACTACTGGAGGGCATCTCCTGCCCCAGGCAGGGGAGCTACAGGGGAGCTTAGCATATCAGAGATGCCAAAATGTTCTGATGATGAGCCAAACATGGGTGCTCTTTAAACGTTATCCTCCTTCTGGTGCCAGAGACCTGCTCGCTGGAGGAAAACACAGAAACAGTTTGAATGTGGGGCTGGAGTTTTGTTTGGTTTTGATCTTGTGTTTGAGTTGCGGTGTAATTGCCCCTGTGCGGTTGAGTTGTGGTTGGAGTTTCTTCCAGGTCTGGACAAAGCCGTTGAGGTAAATGGGAATATTTTCATTCCGCTGGCCCGTGCCGGGTGCTTGCGTCCCGCCAGGAAAGCCATTTATTGTGTCTCTCTCAGCACTAACTCTGCAATGTTAAAAGATGCAGTTGGGCTGCTCAGCTCATGGATTTGTGCCACCCTTCCCCGCCGCCAGAGCTGTCATTTGTGCCAGAGCTGAAGTACCGAGTGACAAAGCTGTCGCAGTTCAGCCAAACCATCCTGCAACCTGCCAAGGCCTCGCAGTTTCCTTACGCTCGTGAGCGGTTTTGTGTGTACGTGGACTGATGTGGTGATGCATCTCCCTTCTGACGGGTCATCACCGAGACTGAAAGATTGTCAGCAGCTTGTGGCTCTTCGGTTCTCCTAAAATCAACCCTGGCTTTCAGCGTTCCGTGTCTTTTGTGTCGGTGAACAGAAGCAGGGCTGGAAATACTTCTGGAGGATTTGTATTCAGACGAGTCAGTCATTCACTTTAAGAGCTGGGGAGAAGTGGCTTGGCTTAACTGAGACATACTTCTGCTGAGAGCTCATTTCCAAAAATAATTAGGTACAAGTAAATGATTCTAGTGCAGAGATAAGGCATATTTGAACAACAGATATCTTAGTTTTATCATCTGCTTGTTAATGATAGTACAACAAAGCAATTTTACATTTCCTGCGAGTGAGTATTTATCTACCACATTTAAGATGACACATCAGATGGTGAAATGCAAGTTGCGAATTTTCAGTAGGTTTGATTAAAACCAAGTTCCCCTTAACTGTACTGAAATCTCTATTTTAGTTTGAACTCGCCTGTGTTTGCACGTGGTGCATTCAAATCCTTAGGTACAAGTTGCATATATGAATTGTGGTGTCCAGAGTCGCACATGGGAAGCATTGCTTACAATCTTTGCAAGAAAATGCATGCTCCTACGTTATTTTTACCTTTGTTTAGAACAGAGAGTTGATTATAGTTGGAGGCATATGAGTAAGAAGGACAGAATTTTAGTCACAAATGGAGGGGGTTTTCCCAGGTCAGCACACGGTTGATCTAAATCTTATCATTTTCTCCAGTGCTGGACGTTCTTGCTGGGTGAGTTCTCAAGTGGGGGTTTTTGCCTCTAGAGCTGTGTTTAGCAGCTGCGCTCCAGGCTGGGAACGCCTGAGAAATGCTGCGGTATCAGCACCTGTGGCTGAGCAAAGACAGAAACAGGGGGTTTGTCTGCTGCGAAATCCGTGTCCAGCTCTGAGGTACGGGAGGGCAGAAGTCAGTCTTTCTAGGTTTCGCCCAGTATTTAAAACTGCGCTTAGCCCTTTTACTACAGGAGATTAACCGCAAGTAGCTGGGCTACGTTTTAAGGCCGTTTGCTAACTCCAGCAGAGTTTGGATACAACTTCTCTGAGCAGATGTTCCAACTGGCAGTGCTTCTGCCTCTTTATTAACAAATGCCTTGTCACTTTTTCTTTTTTTTCCCCAGGATTCAAATCTTTCGATACACACTGACAATCCAGACCTGACACCCTGTTTCCAGAACACCATCCTAGCATGGATCCCTAGCATTTACCTATGGAGCGCATTACCCTTTTATCTTCTCTACCTAAAGCGCAACAAAAGAGGGTACATCGTGCTTTCCGTGCTGAGCAGGTTCAAGACGGTAAGAGCTCTTTGCAGTATTGAGTTTGTCAGCATTAGTTCAGTATCCATGCGAGTGCTGCAGTAGGGTTTAAACAAAATCCTCTCTGATTTATGGGGGAACCGAAGAACTTGCTTATAGGAAACGACAGCGTTCATGCAGATTTCTGAGGAAGGATACCAAAGGATGGCTCATCTGTAAGGAAATCCATCCTGTGAGCCCAACTTTCTGGGTAGAGAGATGAGTAGATTGCTCTGCAGAAGAGAGTTCACCCCTATGTTGAGCCGAAACTATGCTGCTTCACTCTTACTTAAGCTTTAAACCACTAAGCTGCAAAACAAAGACCTTAAAGTAGGTCTAGCGAGAATTTAATCTCATTGTGAAAGTAAGCATGAGAAGGTATTATTTTTTCAAGCCAATATCCACCCAATAGCTATCTGATTTCATCTGCATTTTGTGCTTAAGAGATGACTGGTGTCACCAGCACCTCTGGTTTATAAATGAGGAGGTCTAAGGAAAGTGGGAAGTCACTGTCCATCGGCCACGAGAGAACTGGCATCATTCCTGGAGAAAAAAATCCAGGCTTCTGCTCCAGGGCTTGTCTGCCTTTAATCTGGCTGCTGCCTGTGTTTCCAATCAAAACCAAGGAGTTTTTTTTTTTATATAGGGTAAATATAGGGTAAAAAAAAAGGTAAATACATTAGTCTTTCTACTGGTTGTGTTTGCAAATCTCTGGGGAAGCAGCTGAGACCGACCCGTGGTTGCAGTGCGGTGGGACGGTTCCAGCAGCCTGCCCGCAGCCGATGGATGCGGCAGCGTCGTTCTGCTCGCCCAGCTCCGTCTCGCTGACAATCTGTGAATCAGAACGGCTTTGCCGGCCCTCTGGCTGCCCCTGGGCCTGAATTACCAAGCGCCGTCTCTGTTTGACTGCTTTCAGCTCTTCGGTGTCCTGCTGTGGTGCGTGAGCTGGGCAGATCTCTTCTACTCTTTCCACGAGCTCCTGCAAAACCGGACGCCTCCACCCGTCTATTTTGTAACTCCACTGATCGTTGGCATCACTGTGGTTCGTACCTGTTTCTGTTCTTTGTGACCAACAAGAATAACTCTTTTTTTTTTTTCTTTTTTTTAAGGCAGATAAAGGAGGAAAACAGTTCTTTTGCATTCATTGCCTTATCCTGTACTCTTTTAATGGAATTATTAGTACTTGTATTACTGAAGCAAATCTTGCTTACCAAAAAGGCCACAATTAGAGATAT
Organism: Pampusana beccarii; assembly: GCA_013399365.1. Classification (NCBI taxonomy): domain Eukaryota; kingdom Metazoa; phylum Chordata; class Aves; order Columbiformes; family Columbidae; genus Pampusana; species Pampusana beccarii. Next base: position 2,481,478 of record VWYH01007034.1, on the reverse strand, counting down.
CCTTCTCATATAGATTCCTGCTATGGAAATTAAACTCTGTATAATGGAGAGGTTGTTCCGCCTCCCCCTTGGCTCTCATCTGTTTCTCCAGGCTTGTGATCCAGGTCTGGAGAGAATTTGCATCTGGCTTTGCCTAAAGAGTGAGATATGATAGAGCATGGCTTGTGCCTTGTGTATTGGACTTCATAAAACTGCGTCTCATATCTGGTGGTTGTTCTTCCATTAAACAGAAGCCAAATTTGCGTTACCTAGCGAGACAAACAGATCCGTGGCTGTTGTATGAAAAAATGAAGCAGTAAAACTTGCCTGTTAAGTTTTTAATTCCCCTGGTTATATTTTTCAAAATCCTGTTTTCTAGACAAGTCGTGATTGTCCATCTGGACTGGAGAAATGACAGCTCTTACATTTGTTTAAAGTGTTTCATTATGCCTAGCTCTAGACACAAATTTTGGTTTAAAAACTGAATTCTGGAGGTGAGGCTCTGAAAACAGTAAAACCAAATCATTCCATAAAGTTATTCACTGCTTTCCTTGGATAAAGGAGGTTTTGCTATTGACTTTTGTGAAGATATGATGGGGCCTTATTTCAAAGAGGTCCTGTTGTAGATGATGCTTCTAATAGCTGCCAGCTGAGAGCATGAAGAAGGGCAGTAGTGGGCTGGGATTGTGTTCACGTGTTCCTGTCTTTACTTTTACAGCTGTTGGCTACGTTGCTTATTCAGTATGAAAGGCTGAGAGGAGTTCAGTCTTCTGGAGTGCTCATTATCTTCTGGTTTTTGTCTGTGCTTTGTGCCGTGGGGCCTCTCCGCTCGAAGATCATGACTACAACAGCACAGGTAACGTGCCATCCCTGTTAGCACTTGGAGAACGGGAAATGCAGCATTAATATCTCCGTGAAGGGAGTGAATCACCGAGTTTGGAGTCAGATCTGAGCCCGGCTTTTGCCAGACAGAAGGAGAAGTTTGGTTCTGTTGCCTTGACTCAGACTTGTGCAACTTGAAGGGAACTGGGATTTCTCACGCAATGTCAAAAAAGCAAATTTTGCTTAGCCCAAGGATATACTGGAAACCTGATAGACATGCGAGGGCTGTACCGATGCTGTACATCGGTTACATATGTTAGAACAGAGGGGTTTTTTCTTTTTTCTTTTTTTCCTTCCCTTTTTCAGCCCCCTTCTCCTGCCGTGCTTAAATAAAGATGGGTACTAGCTGGAGATGGTACATTTTAATATGTAACGTTGCTTTTTTGCTAGGGTAGCTTGGGCACAGCTCCATAGGCTCCTGTCAGTGCCTGATGTGCTGAGAACAGCATTTTGACTCCAACTGTGGCTGGAAATAGGGAACAGAAAGTTGGAGGGAGAGGAAAGAAACCTGGGCTGTTATGATTCCTGTTTGAAAACATAACAACTTTCTTGCTGTGGGAGAACCTGCTATGTTTTTCACAGAGACAAATTTCACTAAGTAGGGCAAAGCAGATTGCTTCAGTGATTAGATCATCAAAGGCTAAGAGTGAAAAAGAATAGTTGAAAAACATTAAGGTGATTGCTTCCCCTGAAATGAAATCAGTGCTGATTCTGTTTGGCAATTATTTTTTTTTTAATACTTTTTGTAACTATTAGCAGCACTATCTTTTTAGCAAGGGTTTTGCCCTACCAGTCTGTTGTAAATATTCCAGCAGAGACTGAATCAAATCTGAAATGACAGCCTGTGCAGAACTTCTTCAGAAAATAGCTGCAGTCGTGGTGAGACCCTTTCAAACACCACTTAAAGTCAATTTAAAAACTGTAGTAGTGGTGAATCAGTACAAATATTGAGCTATCAATGTTTGAATGCTTAATCAACAGAGCCTTAGAACAGTTATGGGTAGCGTTTCTGCTCTTCTTGCAATGGCTGAGGACCAAATATTCTTTCTGTTGCGCTTAAGGTTTAAACATTTTAAGTGAACAATGAGCATTCACAACCATGTTAGGGTATGAAATCTGTATGAGGGACATACCCTCACAGCAAGATGTTTTAAGTCAACTGCAGACTCATTTGAGCAGGAAAGGAAATATTGCCAGAGCAGATGGATCTGTTATTATGCAATAGAGTGGTTTTTTTGCAGCTTCATCTGAAAGTATTTAACACCGACTGCTTGTCAGTGACAAGATACTAAACTAAGTGGATGTTCTTTGATCTGGGTTGACAATTCTTGTGCTTAACACATGATCTTGTGAGAACCCCGGGATGAAATTGAAAAGGGTGTCGTGTAGCCCTGATTCCAGAGGGTGTCTGCATGCAGTGAAGATGTACAAGCACTTTGAACTTGACATAATTTAATGAAAAGCTTGGAGATAAGCGTGTTCTTAGGCACTTTACAGAGCATGTGGTGCTTTTGTAAGATAATTCTTGCTAGCAACTACTTTGCAGTATTCAGATGGAGAAGAAGAAAGGAACTCCCAAAAGGAGCTGTGAAAAAGTCAGAGAGTGGATATGTGTGTGTGTTGGGGGGGGCTGGCAAGTTCGATTAAAAACAATCATTACTGTGTTGTGGGGTTTTTTTTCTTCTAGGGTCAGGTATATGAAAGGTTCAGGTTTACCACGTTCTACATCTACTTTGCTTTGATAATCATTGAGTTGATCCTTTCGTGTTTTAAAGAAAAGCCTCCATTTTTCTCCCCTGTTAATACAGATCCTGTAAGTATTTTTACTTTGCTTTATTTGCATTTTACGGACTAGATCATGTTTTGAGAGTTCCACTGAAAATACTTGTCACTGAAAACAGCTTTGGATTGTCATTGACATTGCAGTAGTTAGTGACCCCCACTATAAGGCACTGGGTATGGGGAGTAATATTGGAGTTTGAAGCCTTTTCCCATTATATGACTGCAAGCTATATAGTGAAATCAACTCTCCTACTTGCTGCTCTGCAGCAGTTTAAATTACATTTATGAATATTGAAATGTAATATGAATTATTTCAAGAGTGGGTTTTATGAAGATGGTGGTCTGCTTGCTTAACATTCATTTAGATTTAGCCAAAGTCTATAAGAGTTATCTTAATAAGCGAGTTCTATATGTGTTGAGAATAGATATGGAAAAAACATTAATAACAGAAGATATTAGTGGTGTCACAGGTTAAATTTCTTCTCCAATTCATAAAATGGTCTCTATAATTGGATTTATGTTTGAACCAAGTTGAGAGAGAAGTTGAGTTCGTTTCTTAAAATGAACATTTCGGGAACTATAGAATGACATTTCACTTTATGAAAGTGTGATTTAAAGGCAGTGTATGAAGCATTTTTTTAAAAATAAAAAAAAGTTCTGCATAACGTGGGAAATGAAAGAAATCAGTTTGATGTCTCATTAGGACATAGGTACATATGTGTAATATACCATATGATATACCAACACTGATCAAAATCAACTGACATCTTAGTAAAGTAATTGTAAAAGTCTTGCTTTATTTTTACTTTTTTTCCCTCCCATAACTTTACTGTAGAATCCATGTCCAGAGTTAACTTCAGGCTTCCTGTCAAGACTGACGTTTTGGTGGTTTACAAGGTGAGTTTCTCTCGTCAAGCTCTTGGACAGCTGACAACCCCAAACTCCACTTGCGATACGTGTTGAATAGAGTTACCAACATAGAGATTTTTTTTTTTCCTCTGTAAGTAGTTGATGTCGGATGCTTTTTCATCCAGAAGGGTGTCAGCACTTCTAGCGCTTACCTTTTTAGAAACAGCTTCCAGAGTGCTCATATCACCCAAACTTCTCTGAAGAGCAGTGGCAACAACTGGGGGATGACTAATCCAGTGTCCAGCCTGGTTGTGCTTACCCCGTGCTGGTGTGTAACCTAAACCAAGGCATAAGACTGTGTTCCACGAGATTAATTGTGGCAACCTTTCACCCACCTGAGGAGGCATTTTGTTTCCTGTTGAGGTTCATGACCTAATGCTTTTTTTTAATAAGGACATTTTCTGTGCAAGAGGGAAAGTAAACTGGGTTATCAGTTATCAGTACACATGATTAGCACCAACTGATACTGCTGTCAAAAGGCCTGTGTATTAAAGATGCAAATTGGAGATTGGGCTTACTACTGCTCCGTGATAAAGCAGCGGAACAGCTGTGAAAGGTCATGTTAAGACCAATTTTTTTCATAGTGATTGAAGGTGTTGCGATGTTCATTCTTCCATCCATGTAACTTTATTGCCTTGGCAAAAACCCTGTAAAGTTGTTTTTAGAAAGAGGGAGATCTTTCTAAGCTTCCAGAGTTTTGAATATTAAGCTTCCCCATTGAGATCCTTGGCAACTAGATGTTTGTATCCCTTGACAAAATGCCTGTTACAGTTGAGGAACTGTAGTTTTTAGAGAAATCTGATTTTCCTTTAACTTACGTGAGCTTCACTTTTGCGTTTTGTTCACCTCTGACAATTATTCCAGATAGACTTAGCTATTTTTACTTCTAAAGCTTCGCTGTTTTTCTTTAACACCACAGTTTCATTCAAATGCTTCCAGTAGTTGGGTTTTATTGTCTTTTGTTTCTGAAGTGATGTTTCCAATAAAATACATGTAATCAAAACTACATAATGTCCTTTCCTTAATTGCAAACATCAATATAAGGAACAAAGGGAGATGGAGGTATAATTATCACCCTTTCTGTGGAGACGTATCTTCTTGCTTTTGTTAGCTTAATAGTCCCAGAGTTACTGGCAATACTGTAAGTACTATTAGCCAAACTGAATTGGACTGTTTTTCTCCATATGTGCAGCATGGCAATTCTTGGGTACAAAAGGCCCCTTGAAGATAAAGATTTATGGTCGCTGAATGAAGATGATACTTCAAAAATTATTGTGCAACAACTAAGTAAAGAGTGGGACAAAGAAAAAGCAGAGTGCAAACAGTAAGTACACGAACAAGTCTGCAAACAGACACTGATCCGAGTTGTTTCAACATTAATGAGCCGCTCATCCCTGAAAATGAGTGGGCTCAAAATGCCACCTACCTCTTCAAACTATCTGTTCTTCATTCATATTACCAGTAAAAATTGTTTGTTTTTTATTTTATTTTAGTTATTTTTATTATATTTGTATTAAATATATATAATATAATATATAATATATACAATATATTGTATTATATTATTTTATATTTTAATAAGCCTAGGAGAGACAGGAGCCCTCTGGGGGCCTGTGTGCCACCAACACACTTTGGAACCAGGTGCTTAAAATCTACGTGGACAGGTTGTGCCATTTGCCGTGTGGAAAAGGGCTGAAAAGGCATAAACAGAAGGGATTGAGTTGGTTGGATTGTAGAAAATGAACAGCTTTCATCGCTGAGCTGGTAGATATCTAACCCCGTAATTACATCCCTCCTGGGCATGTTAGAGCACGACTTCTAGATACCATAAACCAACAGGATTTCCTTGTCATGAGTTTTCTGGCTTGACACTATTTTTAGCCTTAGGGCTCTTAGCAGTGAGCAATCTTTACTCCCCAGCAGTAAAGATATGAAACTCGGAACATGTGAAAGGCAGGAGGGGAAGGGATATTCCCACTGGAGGAGCTGAGACCCTGCTCCTGTTGACTAGAAAGGTAACAGCAAAAATCTCATAGCCTTTGATGGAAATGGGATGAGGATCAGAACCTGCATATAGTTATATCCATGCTGGAGAGGATTTCCTTTTTATTGCATGTACTGTCCTAACCTATTCTTAAGAAATTATCTATTGTGCAACTGTATTTCCTTCTCCCACTGGTTAGTGTCCAAAATGTTTCCAAACAAATAGATGTGATAATAGAGTGTTTCAAATGAAAAATGTCAATAAGGAGGAGGCCTGCACTTCCATTTCCTTTCATTGTGGAGATTTCTTCCCTGTGTGGAGGCTTTCCTCTGTTCTCTTCTGTGCATATCCTTGCCAAATTGGAAAGACCCCATTATGTGATAATATTAGGAGAGAGTTGTAATGCTCTTGGCAAGGCTAAATGTGATGTGGAGGGTTCCACTTCACGGCTAAAATTTGAAAGGCTTCCAGCACTAACACCAGCAGCTTCTACACTAGTGCTCTGTTTATGTATGTTGTGGTTTTACCTTTTTTTTTCCTTAATGTCTCTGTTTTTATGGTGTGGAATAACGTGCATTGTCTGGGTTCTGGTCTTTTTGCACAGACATAAATCTTACTCCCCCAGGATTTTATATAGTAAGAGCACAGCCGTTGTGCAGAAGTGCCAAGGGTCCAGGAAAACGTTTGCTAGGAAACCAGGAACCGTGTCTGGAGTTTTGTCATGGGATTCATTGCGCTTGGAAATTATTCATAGAAACTGGGGCCAGTTGGCAATGAATTTAACCATAAATTCTGGCTTGTATTAAGCTCAGGTAACATTTTGTGGTGATTGTTTTAATGATTCTAAGGTGGGGAAAAGAGGAAAAACAAAGAAAATCACTGTACTCTAGATTGCTGGGTTTCACATAACTCTAAAATCTTTGTGGCTCTGCTTATTCTTCAATTACAGGTAGGTATTCTCAATTACTTTCTGTCAATTAACATTAATGGTAGTTGCTTGGGAGCTGTTGTAAATTTTTTTTCTTACTCATTAAATCTGCTCTGAGCAAGCTTTTGTGACATTAAAAATGCTGTGTCAAGCTGCACACGTGTTGAAAGTGTCATGAAAAATAATATTCGCAGTGTACGTAGTAGTAGTTTATTTTAGAAGACTTAATCAGTTGCAAGTCTGACATAGCTAAAGTTTTAAACTTATTGCAACGATTATCACATTTCTTTTGTTCTTAAACCTACAAAACCTATTTTACATTTTGCTTCACAGCTGTCTTGTGAATGACTGTCAAATAATTGCTAATAATTCATTTGCTACTAATGAGTTACAGGAGAGATCAGTGTGGATTGAAGTTGTTGTTATAGATAGTAAAGCACGCAAAGAGTATTTTTCCTTTGCTTTTCCTCGCTTTGCCTGTATGGCTGAAGTCTCTACTCACTTTACTGATAAGTTCAGTTGCTTTGGAGAAAGTTAGAGCTGGGCTGGATGGAGAAGAGAGAGCTGGAATCTACTTTCCTTCAGTTTTCGCTTCTGAGACTATCCTCATGAAAGGAAATTGAAGATGCAGGGCCTTGTCATCACCGTTGGGAAAGCCACATGTTTTCCCATGAGATAATCAGCACCTATTATCTGCCCTGCTATAAATAATGGAAACCAGGCAGATGCTTTTTGCTTTGATGAAAAGCTGGGTGTGAGCAGTCCCACACGCTGCCGAAAACCTGACATCACCTAGATACAGATACCCCTAGTAAACACCACAAGTGCGTTTTCTCCCTTTGGGATCTTTGTGCTGCGAGAGAACTATTGCGTTGTTGTTAGCTCGCTGTAATAAACATTTTTAATAGCACCGGGCCAGGGGCAAGGAGTCTTGTTTCTTCAAATCCTTCAATGAGTTTAACAGCCTGGTTGCCAGAAAAATAAAGCTTTGCTCATAAACTCTGCAGGTTTGATCTGGAAGGACAAGGACAACACAGTTTGTTCTTGTCTGGGGGAAAAAACAAACCAACAACAAATGGCAAACAAACAGAACTAAATTGTCTTGTTTAGGTTCCCCTCTGCCCTCAAACTTTATTGGGAAGAATTCAGAATTTGCCCATGCCTTTGTTTGAAAGGAAGTGAACAAGTTTCTACCTGTGGACTGTTACCCACAGTGATCATTTTGAACGCTCACAGGCTGTTGGAATTATTTGTCTCTACAACCAGCTCCAAAAAATCTGCACATGCTTTATGAGGAATCATAAATCCAACCTCACTTGGTAGCACTTACAAGCTATTTCTCAGATGCCTTCTTGTAAGTCTTCACTGTTTCTAGAGCCTCTCTTCCATCTGTCCCTTCTTATAAGGCTTATGTGCCCCAGACTAATTTCCTTCTCCCTGCTCCACCTGGACTTAACCTTCCTGGCTGACATTTAGGAAATTAATCTCTAGGTCCCATAGCCCCCAAGAAACAACAACCATTCGGTCTTTGCTGGTAGAAAAACTGCCAAGCTGCTCTTTGAGAGCGATTCATGGAGGAAATTATTTCCCAGAGCACCCCCTCTTTATTGATGGGCAACAGAAGTCAGGCACCTAAACCCCAGAGTTGCTTCTAGAACATTTCGTCAGTCTCAAAGAGCTTTGCAGAAGAGGTCACTTCTGTTGGCTTATTTTGCAGATGGAGAAAGGGACGCACAAAGTAAGAAAGGAATACAGCCGAACAGGGTTTAGATGCTTAAATTGTCACCTGTGTGAAATTTAGGCACCTAAACCCGAAGTTTGGGTGCTGGAAGAGCCTTGGGTAGCTGCGGCCCGGGTCTCGGAGCTGGCTCAGCTGTGGAGATGCCATGGTTTGTACTCTGTCAAGTTTCCAGGAATGCAAAACTCTGTATTTTGAGAGGGCTGTGCCTGCTTCCTCTCATTGCTCGGCGTGTGGTTCAATGTCTGTCTGCCCAGAGGGATCCAGACGACTTCTCCAAAAGCAGCTGTGTGATCAGATAAGGCTAAAGGTTTAGTACAGTTGCTGATTGAATAAAGAGTAGAGTTTCAGAAGGACTAGGTGAGGGTGCCTTTGTGATGTGCAGTACACATAGGGCAATGGCATTCTCGTCATCGCTTGTTTCCAACGGCTTGTTTCATTCCCTTAGGAAAGAAGATGTGACATATATGAAGAAATCTAACAATGTGCTGAATCACGTTGGGGATGGTCCAGAGGAAGCAGAAGTTCTGATCAGAGACAAAAAGCACGATAGAAAACCTTCTTTTCTCAAAGCTTTGTTGAGGACCTTCGGGCCGTACTTCCTAATCGGCTCCTTCTTCAAGCTGATACAAGACCTACTTTCTTTCGTCAACCCTCAGCTGTTAAGGTTGGTTTAGTGTGTGAGTAGTTTTCTATGTGCAGTCCCTATGGAGGTTTGGCTTTGGCACGGAGGGTTTGTTTTTGAAATGTGCAACTAGTTTCCCTCACAATGCTCTGTGTGTATGCTCCCCCACCTTCCCGCTGAAATGCCATAAGACAGGAGTTCTTTATTGTGGACTAAGCTATAAATTGGGCAATCTTCATTGAAATGTGAGATTCATAAACCGCCCATCACCGATAGACAGCTTTGAATTACAAATTACCTGTTGCTCCGTGCAGCAGTCCAGAGCAATTTCTCCCCATTTCTAAAGGATTATTTGTGAAATCAAAGCAAAGCGCTGCTTGCTGGATCCAGTCGTCTCTGTACATCTGATACCCACGTGTGTCGGTGGTGGCCGCAGCTGTAGTGTGACTTGATGTATAAATGAAGCGTGATGCTCAAGTATGTGGTGCTTTGGCCGTGCTGCTGTCATCTGGGAAAGATTTTGTACCGTTTAGATGAGTTCATGTATTCTTAGTTGTGCACGGCAATAAGAATGTGCGAGGCACAGTTGTGCTACGTTTCCATGTGAAAGAAAAATACGGTTCTATTTAAAAAAACAAATCAGATCGTGACAGAAGTGGTATGTCCTTAAACTCTCCTTGTATGAGGAACACCTGTACCTCTCATCTCCAGGGGGACTAGTTGCTCAGCCTGACCCATAAAGGAATTTGCACAATCCCCACAGTCTTTTTCTCTGTTAATAGTAGTATTGTAGTGAGAATTTCACCAGATAACCATTAACTAACAGTGGAAATACCCCTATTTCTATCTAACAACTATTTTTTTTTCAAATCAATGGAAAAGCACATAGTCCTGTGAATGCATGGGAGAGGAAGAGAGTTTGGATGGAGCCCAGAAGTGAATGTGGGGACCAGAGCCCTGCTCCTATGTGAGTGTCTCTTAAAACGACACCAGTGTGGAGCCGTCTTCTGAGATCATGTTGTTCTGTGACATACCCAGAAATTTGCTATAAAGAGGGTCCAACCCAGTATGGTGACATTTAATAGGTTACAGTCTGTCTTCTTCCAGAGTCCCTAGTGAAGAGGAGGCAGCTGGCTTCCTTCTGAGAACACATTAAGTATAATCTATTCTGGGAATTTCTCAAATTTGCATAAATTCCTGGATATGTTGTCAGTGATATCTCTAGGCATATGATGGGGAATTTCTTCTCAAGTCTAAATTCCTGCCGTGTTGGAAAATGCACTGCTGGTGGTAAGAGAAAATGGAAAATCCACGGCTGTCTGGCAAGCTGCACATAAGATAGCTTGATGTTGCTAAGAAGATTGCTGAATCCCATGCTGGGGCTATGAGGAAAAGGTTTTTCTGGAGCTTTCCACTTACAGCATGAACGACTGGTGCAGTGCAGAAGGAAGATCTTTCTGGAGTGGAAGAAGAAAGATGTAGCAACCTCATGCTTCTAACGCAAGGCTTTGGAGCCTGATCTGTAGTTCCCAGGTGTATTTTTCCCCCTGCAGGTTATTTGAGCCATGGGGTCAAATCTCTGCTCTGCCCATATTTTGACAATTCAGTTCTCTGGTCAGTAGGCTGAAATCACAGATGCGATTTTTGGGAACGCTGGGTGTTACCATACGTTGTTCTGCTTGTTTGCTGCATGACAGTGTGCAGGTCTCGCAGGGAGAGCAGCTGCGTGTAGTAAGAAATGGCTTATTAATAAAAGATTATGAAGCCAGTTTAATGGCACTGCTGTTTTACCGAAAACGCAGGAGTGAAGAACTCCTTACGTAGCCATCCAGGAGGGTGTCTTTTAGTCTAGCTTTTTGTGGGAAAACACTCCAGGCAGAAGCACTCGGGCTGCTTGCAAAGGGTTTGGGTGAGAAGCTGGTTTCTCCTGCTTTACTACACGGTCCGACTGTGTCCTGTCATTCACCTCCTGGCCCGGGGGCTGCCTAGCAGAGCTCAGACAGCGAGCCCTGTGTTTAAACCATGATCTCGGGGGAAACCTAGAGTTTCTCATCATATTTCATTTTCTACAGGCTCATTTGCAAGTGGACTTTCTCACCGGCGAAGCCTAAGGTTTTGCTGTTGTATCTTTGCAATGTTGTTTGACTGAAATCGTTACTCAGCTTGCATCCTGGAGAGCTGTTTACTTTCTGTGGTTAGAGAGAGGATGTGGCAGGATGCCAGAGTTGCGAGAAGCTGCAATATGTCCCATTAAACTTGCTGCATGTTTTTTATTTTTGTTTCTTTTTCCTTTTCCTTCCCTAATCTTCTGCAAAACAGTGTATTAATCGGCTTCATTAAGAGCAAAGATGCCCCAGCCTGGTGGGGATTTTTGATTGCGGCTTTGATGTTTATCTGTGCTGTGCTGCAGACACTCATACTTCACCAGCATTTCCAGTACTGCTTTGTTACTGGGATGAGGCTGAGAACTGGGATCACTGGAGTGATATACCGAAAGGTAAGACTTGGAAGCATCTCACGGGCTGGAACACCAGTCTATAGCCCAGCAAGTGGCCTCAGTTCTCAAATACTTGGGGAAGAGGAGGCATATCAGAGAAGAACAGGCTCTGGAAAATAAAAGATTGGTTTTTTGGAGAGTTTCTAGGAGTATCTCCGTCATACTTTACAGAATTTTCTAGTGATCGGCAGCTTAATGTGAGTGTACTGGGAGGTCACCAGACATATCACAGGCAAATACTGGTTCACTTTAGGTATTTGGAAAAGGGATCCAGGAGAATAGTGTGCTTGTGCTGAGTTGATAAGATGCAACCAGATTTTCTCAGAGTGCTACATACCGCTTGAGATAGAGGTGCTCACAAGCAAAACATTTCCTGAAGTCTTGTTCTTTGGAGATTAGGAATTGGTGTAAATGTGAATTATTTTATTCTTGTTGGAGAAGCACATTGTTGGGGAGTGTCTTGTTTCGCTAATAATTGAGGGTTACTTCTCTGTGTTTTTCCATATGTATCAAGATTGTGAATCCACTGAATCTCTCTTATTTCTCAGTCCTTAGTCATCACAAACTCAGCAAAGCGCTCATCTACCGTTGGAGAAATTGTCAACTTGATGTCAGTGGATGCCCAGCGCTTCATGGACCTGATGACTTTCCTGAACATGTTGTGGTCTGCACCACTCCAGATATTTCTGGCTTTGTATTTCCTCTGGCAGGTACAGATACTGCCACACTTTTTTCAGAATTCATCTCAATGGCGTGCAAGCTTATTATTTTCTGTTAATTTGAGCCACCAGTGATTTTTTAAAAACTTACTCTTCTGGCCTGTAGTAAAACAGCTTGTACTGGGGTATACGATCAATAAGTCTCTTAATTATTTTGTTTGGCTGGTAGGTAAGATAAGACACTTGAAGCAAAAGACAGCCTGTATGTCTCCTCCGTCTCTACCATGTTTGATAGGATCAATGTTGGACTCATCACAGTGTTCTTTGTAGTTGATACAAGTGAGAACTTGAGGGAAACGGTTTAAAAACCAAACCAAAACCACCTGGACAAAGGAAATGTAAGCCATCTATAAAGATTATCTTACACCACATAAAGGAGTTTGTGCAAGCCACCATGAAACAAATCTCACCTGGAATAAAGATAGTTTTCCCTTTGCTACGGTAAAGTTGTTTCTGGTTTACTCTAGGTTCAGTTTGAGCCCTGGCTTTTGCCTTTAGAATGTTTCCATGCAATTAATGTGTTTTACTGCATGAAACAGTAGCACCAGCATAACCATCCTGATTGAGACTCAAAAGCCATTAAGTTTCAGCAGCTTTTTGAGTTACTGCTCTGCTGGTAAGCTGGACTCTGGTAGCCAGAAGTTTGTGTGCTTTTACTCACATTGAGGCTGCTGGGGTAATTCTGTAATTACAGCTCCCTGGTCAGAGAGAAATCAATGGAAAAATTCCTTCTGTGTAGCTTATTTGTTCCTTTTCTACATTTGCTCAATAGCTCTGTATTTGCATTAGTGCAAACTTACTTTCCCCTCCCAATGGGAACCACTTAGCAGGTAAATTGCAAAGCGCTCCGCTTTCGCCAGTCCTAGCATAATAATAATTCTAGGCGGATGCTGTCATGTTTTTCTGTCTCCTCGTTAGTGTGCTGTGGAATCAGAACACTTCACTGGGAGGAGTTCAGCTTGTCTGTGGAAAACATTAATTAGCGAGGCAACGCACTTCTGTTTCTATAACCTGCTCTTGTTTTAATGCTCACCGTGGGGAACAGCAGCACTTGGGTGCGACAAAAGCTCACCTTTATTCTTTTTTCAATCAAGACTTTAGGGCCTTCTGTGCTGGCAGGAGTCGCCGTGATGGTTTTGCTTATCCCATTTAACGCTGCGATAGCGATGAAAACCAGAGCATTCCAGGTAAGGCCCCAGCAGAGAGGGTGACGTTATCTGAATTGGCAGCTGTGCTATGAGAAACCAAGGCATCGCTGATTGTCCTGGCCATTAATGAGCTGCTACTCGCACTGCTTTATTTATGAGCAAGATGGTACTGATATATTTAATAACCGTATCTTCTCAGATAGTTTTTCCATAGTGAATTGAATGGTATTTAAGGGGAAGGTGTGGCATTGAGTCAGTGGCTCTTCATAGTGCAGGAGCAGCTTCTGGGAATAGTGAGAAGTTTCTGAGTCTCCACGTCCCTTCAACTGGTATCTTCTTCTAGGAGTGTCTGGAGAAATGGCAAATAAATGCTGTTCTTAAGGCTGTGAATGGCTGTTTTCAGAGATGGGAACTGAAACCTGGGAGCTTGTGTTTGATGCTAATAGCCAGTGTTGATTTTTTCACTGCTGCTGAGCTGGGCTAAATTTGAGTTATTATCTTTAGGTAAAAGGATCCTTTATTCCTTTCTTTGTAGTCTTAGTTGTCTCTAGTCAAGGAAGGCTGAAAAACCAATATAATAGTGCCCTCTGGCTTTGTGCTAGAAAAATCTAATAAGTGGCTTGTGCTGTGCAACCTATCAGTGACTGTTTGGAAGATTAAAAAAAAAAAAAAATCAAGCTGTTGATGTATAAAAAGGTAAGAGTTGGAAAAAGAGTATAAATGATGACATTTAAGCACAGCCTTAGTAACAGAGTGGTATTATTATGTGCCTTAAAGAGACATTCAGACTTCCCACTAAATCTCCTGAATGCTGACATGTTAGTATTAACATTCTTTTTCTCCCTTGCCCATTCTAAGATGATCAGAGCTGCATAACTCGGTGTGTGTGTGTGTGAGAGCAGTTTTTCATTTTGTCCATACAGCTGAGCGAGTTTTTTTTTTTTTTTTAAATAAATAACTGGATGAACCACTGTATTCTAATGTATAGGAAAAAAAAAAAATAAAGGTAGTTTTTCGAAGGATGCCATAAGAAATACAACTATGCATATCAGCAAAAAAAATCTGAAGAAATCAAAGGAAGAAAGAGGGTAGTATTTTTGCAAAGTGCCTGAATGTTTCTTTAAGATGGTTTTGAAAATGTAATCCCTAACAGAGAAGATGAGTAAAAAGCTTTTATACTCTGCTTTTGAGCCGTTTTCTTTGATTTCTGGTTTCTTTGGAGGTACAGACTTGCACAGGGAGCTTACTGATAACAGCCTGGATTTCTTTAATTACCTTTTGCATTGTCTTTAGTAATAGCCCAAGGACCATCACAGCTGTGAGACAACATGTTGAAATCTCATTTCCAGTCATTCCTGTGACATTCTGTCTCCTGTGTTTACTAATAACCCAGGTGGAACAAATGCGATATAAAGACTCCCGCATTAAATTAATGAATGAGATTCTGGGTGGCATAAAGGTGCTGAAGCTATATGCTTGGGAGCCATCGTTTTCACAAAAAGTGTTGGAGATACGGAAGAACGAGCTGCGAGTTTTGAAAAAATCTGCGTATCTCAATTCTTTGTCCACCTTTGCATGGATCAGCGCGCCGTTCCTGGTAAATTGAATTTTCATGATTTTCTACGCTGTACAAGTACATCCTTGAAGGATAAGTGTGAGGCTTTCTGCTTACTAAATGTACACAGAAATAAAATGTAAATACTTTAAAAAAAAATATTAGCGTGCTTTGAAGCAAAGTTCCCTGTTCTCTAAAGCCTTTTTGTTAATCAGTATTAAAGTATTTATTGATAAAGCCTGCCAGTGGGAGCTGGGAGTAGCTCTCAGGAGAATTACCAAGCACTTCAAAGTACTTCCCATAACAAATTGAAACTAGAATTTGAAACCTCAGAGATATTTGTGAATAGCAAAAAAAAATTTAATTGAGTCAGTCATGATGTCTGTCTTAAGCTCTCATTTCTATCTTTTGTGTTGTGGTGCTCTGCTTGTTTTAGTGGGAGAGGAAGTTGTTAAATTATTCTATAACCTTAAAAAAATAATTATTGAAAATAAAAAATAAAGCCCAAATGATACATAGCCAATTCTGAAATGCTTTTGCCTCAATTTTCTCTTTCCCGCTGTTTTCCACTTCATTGCACTGTGATCCCTTTTGCAGAAAGGCTTTTGATGAATAAAAACATTCAGATAAGTGCTTCGTCAAAAATATTCCAAGCCAAGTGTTCTTGAGATCAAAGGCCCAACCCTGCAGAAATATTCTTAACGGCTTCGAGATCCTGCGTCTTTCATGTTTCCTTAAAGTTAATGCATTTCCTTAAATACACGTTCCCGTTCCTGTTCACTGTTAATTTTACTGCATAGGATGGTCCCTCCGCATGGATGGTCCCTGTTGTACAGTGAACCAGCAAATAACTTGGATTTTATTCCCTTTCCTGTAGTAAGTCTTGTTTGCTTAGCCTGCAGTTTACAATGGGAAAATTTGCTTGGGTGGAGTTGGAAATGCAGCCAAACCACAGCCAGATAACAGCTTCTCCTTTTTATTTACCCGAGTTCTCTGGTTCACCTCTTGTACCCCCTGGTTCAGCTGAACGTAGCCATTAGGAATCCGAAAGTTATTTTACTCTGCGTGCCTTTTTTTGTACCAACTTGTTCATGTGGCTTGTCACTCTTAAAGCATGTTGAAAAGGTCAGAAACGGAGAATTTGCCCCATTTTGTTGATACTTTTATTTCAAAGGTGCCTGTCAGGCTTGAGTGCTTTTTAAAATGTCAAAATCTTACATACATCTTGCAGTAAACTCACTCTCTGGCTTTCAGGTGGCGTTGACGACATTTGCTGTGTATGTCTCGGTGGATGAGAATAACATCCTGGATGCAGAAAAGGCTTTTGTCTCCCTCTCCTTGTTTAACATCTTAAAGTTTCCCCTCAATATGCTTCCACAAGTCATTAGCAACATTGCACAGGTAAGGAGGATCCGGTGCATAGGTTGGTTCAAACAAAAAGAACCTCAGATGTCCCTGATTTCTGGAATGCATCCGCCTGTTAGCTGGTTTTATTTCTAATACCCTTTCTCTGCTGCTGCCCCGTGTTGGCGAGCCTGACATCTGAGTAAGCTTGCCTGTGTGAATTTTGCTTCTCTCAGATGAACTCAGCTTGGCCTAAGAAATTTCACAGTTAAAAGCTTGAATTTCAGCATAAAGCTGATAGCCGGGAAAGAATGAGTCACTGTTCAGGAAGCCCATGGGGTGAGAGCTGAAGCCATTCTGTACGCTGCCTTTTTTCAGTGCATTAAGTCCT
This sequence comes from Pampusana beccarii, assembly GCA_013399365.1. Classification (NCBI taxonomy): domain Eukaryota; kingdom Metazoa; phylum Chordata; class Aves; order Columbiformes; family Columbidae; genus Pampusana; species Pampusana beccarii. Next base: position 2,464,997 of record VWYH01007034.1, on the reverse strand, counting down.
CATTAAAAGAATGATAAAATAACACCGCGCTCTTTTCTTAGACAAGCGTTTCCCTAAAGAGAATTCAGCAGTTCCTGAGTCATGATGAACTTGATCCAAATTGTGTGGAAACAAAAGTAATTGCACCAGGTAAAGACATCAGTATTTTTCTGAACTATGCTACTACCACAAACATCTTGTATTTGTTTTGGATTGGCTGGGTTATGAAAAAAGAAAATAACAACCCTAATCTTAGGTTTAAAAAAAAAAAGCTGCTGCTTTGGAAAGTATGTGTTTGTTGTTCAGACTGTGTGGAAATTACAAAATAAAGTTTCCGGCTATATTTTTGAGCTTTGGGCTGAGTTTTTGGGCCTGAGTTTGCATCTGCAGTGTATTGGATGCCAACAGCGCTGAATAACGAAGCGCATCCGCTGACTTGGGACAGCAAGACCTGCTCAAACCTCTTGCATTGCACGAATGCTCGGGAACATTATAAACAGTTTTGGGTTATTTTTTTCCCTGTTGGAAACAGTATTCCAAAACGGATAGGCAAACCAGGTGGTCTCAAAAAAAGGAAAAAAAAAAAAAAGGTGTTTTTTCATGTAATGCACTTTGGTGACAACTGTGGTTTGAAATCTCTCCTGTGTGTGACGGTGTGGACAGAGGAGGAGGAGGGATGGATGTGTGGCTGTCATGCAATTGCTGTTACATGCCACCCCACCAGGAGGTAAAGCAAGCCCGCAGATCTGTCACTTGTCGCTGTGACAAGCCAAAGAGGCAAATTTAATCTGATACACCCCAAGCCAACAGCACACAGCGGTCTCCTACCGACTTGAAAGTGCTTTCTGAAGTCAAGTTGTGTCAACGGTTGCGTGGGGATTCTGAGCAGCAAACTTTGGGACCAGCCTCACCGGAGCAGGGTGAAGCAGGACAGATTTCCAGCTCCGTAGGTCTGTTAGCACAGCCTATGGCTTAAGATGCCATCAGTTATTTTCACTCTGAATGAGCCTGTCTTGTGAGCCACAGTCATGAGACTGCGCTTCCCATGCCAGTAGGAAAGGGAACCGCATGGTACATGAAACGCCCGTAAATAAAGACTCCGCTGTCTGCCGGTCTCTCAGCTGCGCTGCTCTGTGTAATAACGCATCTCCTGCCTTCTCTGTTGTTGTGTTTTGTCATACAGGCAATGCCATCAGCGTAACGAATGCGACGTTCAGCTGGGGAAAGGAGCTTAAGCCATCTTTGAAAGAGTAAGATTTCTTTATGCGCTTGCGATGCAGCAGCTTCCCGGTTTCTGGCTCCTGGGAGGTCTATCTGAAAGATGCTGGAAAAGGTTGTTCCCACACATCCCATATGTGCAGCTCTTCTGCCTTTAAAACTTTGAGCTAATCCTCATGGTATTGAGGCTTTACAGAACAGCGCTGTAAGGCTTTAACTCCACGGTGACTAGCATAAAATAAGTTACCTACTAAAGGATAGAAAGGCTGTGTAAATCGAATTGATGTGATGGATTATAAAGACAGCTGAGATGTCTTAGTTGGGATTTGTGAACAGTGGTGTCTTCTTTTAAGAATCTTGTGGCAGGCTCATCCCTCTGGCTGTACATGGGCCATTTCCAGACTATGGGAGTGCGTGTTTTGCACATTTGCCTATTCAAAAGAATACAAACAGAATTTGCGTGGAAGCACATACTTCCTTATGTTATGCTTTGTTGTCAGATCAAAATCACGGAAACCTGATAAGTGTTCTTAGATCCTCAGTCCAAGGAGCTCGTGCTGCTGTGCTGAGTATATGATGTGAACCGCTTATACATGGATAACCTTCAAGCAAGAGGCTTAGAGTTCAAAGGAGCCAGTTTGTTTCAGGCAAATAAATCTGTAGCCAGGTAGACTTCAGTGTTCTGGAGTTTATTGCAGAAAGAACCAGCATCTCCAGCTCAAATTGCTGGCCACCGGGGCCTAAAAAATATCTGGTGGCTTCCTAAAGCAGCAATAAGGCAAAACTCAGCTAGCTAGAGGGAAAGAGTGATGGAAAAAAATATTGTAGTGCTTTTGAGTTTTTCTGCTTTGAATGTTTTTTGTTTGTTTGTTTGTTTGTTTAAAAACAGGCAGCAAACAAAAAAACCTCTTGCAGTGTTCAAAATATCAACTACTCGCTTGGTAAGACTCCACATAAGAATTAAAACCCTAGTTCTGCATCAGGATCTGTGCCAACAGAAGCTTGGCCTGATTTCATTAGTGAAAGACACTTTGATGGCAAAGAGACTGTGTCCATCAGTCATTTCCATATCAGTTCGCCTTCAAAACCAGGACCTCAAACACTACCTTTAAGATCATAGTGCAGAAAACATCAAAGAATTCTAATTGGAAATTTTTTTTCTCGTGCCATTGTGAACGCTATTTACTGGCACTGGAAATAAGGTACTAAAGTGGTTTGAACATTTTCAGATGGGATATATTCACTCACTGCTTTCATGCAATTGCTCTTGTTTTTAACCTCAAAAAGCAAAAGATGTCTGGAAGATTGCTTGCATTGTTTGACTTCCTGATGGACTGATAGGACACAGCTAAGGATCTTGGAAGGCTTGCTAGCAATCCTACTGATTTAATAACCAACAAGATATTAATAGATTAATGCTGGGTTTCCATTTACTCCTGCAGTGCTGGTTACACTTGATTGTACACGAGACAGGGAAGGAGAAGAGCAGTGACCAGGCTGTGCTTACTATATCCAGGCAGGCTGAGGTCAGGCTGTGTATTTCAGGCCTGGTTTAAAGACCCGTAATGTCTTTAGTAAACTAATGTTTAATTAATTTCCAGCCTGTTTCCTCCACAGTATAAATCTGTTGGTCCCCAGTGGTGCTTTGGTTGCCGTTGTTGGCCACGTGGGCTGTGGGAAGTCTTCTCTGGTGTCTGCTCTCCTGGGTGAGATGGAAAAGCTGGAAGGAGAAGTGGCTGTGAAGGTTGGTGTTGTTTACGATGCCATGTAACGATGGTGTGGAAATGCGGTGCTTATTCCTGCCATTGCTTATAATGCACAGCATGCCGGAGAGGGAATTCTGTTTGCTCCTGTGCCAGCTTGTCTGCATGTTTGAGTTTTGCCCACACCTATTCAATTGTTTCACATGAAGTGACTTTCCTGATTCTATCAACTATACATCAGCCGTTAGTACACATGTATGTATAATGTGAATGCGTATCAAACAGGAGCTATGTCTGTGTGCTGCAGATCTCAATCAGAGTTCTAAGCATGAATTGCTTCTTGTTACAAGTCAGAGGTTTCCTTTCTCCCTCCACGTTCTAGGGTTCTGTTGCGTATGTGCCTCAACAAGCCTGGATCCAGAATGCCACGCTGAAAGATAACATTTTGTTTGGCCAAGCTCCTAATGACCAGAAATACCAAAATGTCCTGGAGGCCTGTGCTTTAAAAACTGACCTCGAAGTGCTGCCAGGAGGAGATCAGACTGAGATAGGAGAGAAGGTAATTTTTGCTTTTTCTTTTTTTTTCTTTTTTTGAGTCGGACATGCTTGGCAATTCCTGTTCTGTCCGGCTAAAAAGGAAATGCTGTGAAGTCAGCACCTGATCTGGTTACATCTTTACAATGGCATCCCTGCTACAATCAGTACTGAAACACATGGGGCAGTTTTGTGAAAGGCAATTGGACTTAAACTTGTTCGTAACTTGAAGCATGTGTTTCTACTTGGTGCATAATTACGCTTCTAACCCTGGGAGATCAGAGCATCCTCCATTTGCTGTCCAATTGTAAAGGTCCATCTGTCCAGAATATTTAAAAGTCCTTCCTTTTCCCGTAGAGATAAAAAGGGAGGGAACATATGGTGTGCGTCAAGTGAAAAAGTGATATGATCATCCCTTAACACCTCATTTTAATGAGAAACTTACATCTGTGATTACCAACTTTTTTTTTTTTTTTTCATTTGCCACTAAATTTGAGGTGGATATCGTGAAGAGGGGGGGATTTGTGGATTTGTGTGTAAGATGAGAGATGCGGAAGATGTTCCAGGTGCTGCAGCCATGCTTTGGATTTGTGCATTTTACATCCCGGCTGATGGCGTTCCTGTTTATAGTTTTGCGTTTTTAACAGCTCCCTTTAGGAGCTTATTAAGCAAGAGGCTTATTCGCTCTCCAGATTGCTGGGTGAGTGGAAGTTTGGCGGCGAACGAACAGATTTAGAGGCGTTCTGTTCCCGTCTCTGGCTCGGAGTGAGTTATTCTCTTCAGCGTCTCAGGTTTCCATCTAGCATCTGTGCGTTTGGCTGGGCGAGAGCCACGAGAAGTCACCGCCGCTGTTGGAACCCGAGTCGCGTGACGTGTTTTGTTCTCTCCTCTTCCCTTGCAGGGCATCAACCTCTCCGGTGGGCAGAGGCAGCGGGTGAGCCTGGCCCGTGCCGTCTACAGCAACTCTGACATTTACCTGTTGGACGATCCCCTCTCTGCCGTGGACTCGCACGTCGCGAAGCACATCTTCGACAAAGTGATCGGTCCGGACGGGGTACTTAAGGGAAAAGTAAGCTGGCGTTTAGATTCCTCTTAAGAAATGCGCACAAACTCGGAAGCACGGCTGGGTAACAGGAAAGCTATTTCACCACCGAGGCTTGAGCGCTGAATCACTCCTGAACTTCTATGTTTAATTGGCGACGTGGACACCTTTCCCCACAGCAGACTCTGCAGGCAGCTGTTATTTAGACATGCCCAGAAGTGGTGTGATCCACTCAGAATATGTAGAGGCAGAAAGCTTTTAAAATCCCTACTATGAGATCTGCAAAAACGAGACATTTGCAGAAACTTGTAAAGCTTTCCTCAGCTTAGTATTGCTGTTTGTTACTCAGTGCAGTGAGGAAGTTGCAGCAGTTTACTGATTTTACTGATTTTTACAGAGGTCTTTAGCAGTAGGCAACCAAATTGCAATCTCTTTTCTACCCCTTCTACTCCTGCTACGATCTTCTCAGACTGTCTCAGAGCCCAAGAGGGAAGGGCTGCAAAGAAAATCAGCACAAGGGAAAGGGGGAATGATAATTCAGTTGGTTTACTTCCTTCTGTGGTTATATCAGCATGTGGCAGGAAAAACAGTGAGTTCATGTGCTTATCTCCAAGCTGACAAGGACAGTATATTTCCCCTGGAATTTCACCTTGACAGGATCATTCACTCCCTGTCCCAAAAATGTGGTAGTGTTTGGCTTGCTGAGGAGTTTTAGTCCCCACAGTGACAACTGAGAGATGTGGGGTTTTTGTCTTTTTCCCTGCCCAGACCCGAATTCTGGTGACCCACGGCATCAGCTTCCTGCCCCAGGTAGACCATATAGTTGTCCTGGTAGATGGCGAAATCTCTGAAATGGGATCTTACCAAGAGCTTCTGAATCAAAACCAGGCCTTTGCAGAGTTCCTGCGGAATTACGCGCTTGATGACGACATTGAAGAGGACGAGCCAACAAGTACAGTATTCCTTTTTCTTAAGATGTGTCTTTTTCTGGCAACCAGATTATAGATATTTTCTCTGTATAAAGCGTCACTTACTTCTTTGTGACAACCTGGCATTTGCCTTTCTGCGCTACCCTGAAAATCATTGGCTGTGTCCGGGTCTGTATTATTGATAAATGCTTCCACAAATTTCTTTCAAAATTTCATGTGGTTTGTCCTAGAAAAAAAAAGCAACTCTTGTGTTAGAAATTATTTTAAAGTTATGAATTTATTTTACAATTAGCAAGGTCAAGCCCAGCAGGAAAATGTGGTAGTCAGGAACAAAGTGGGCTTGCTATCAAAGGGGTAACCCAAAGTCTGTAGTTATATATTGATGGATTTTTCATATAACACGGTTCAAGCAACATCTTAATCTTGGGTTCCTTTTCAGCTTGGTTTGGTTCTGATAAAATGATACGAGATTAAAGCATTTCGGTGAATGTTTCCTGTGTGTGACAGTGTTCCCACGCTCTCTGATTGCAGCACTGATCCTCTCCAGCCAGGCGGAGGGACACGTGTGACACCTCCCAGCAACAGCAGAGCCCTGCAGCAGATCCTGACAGGGCTGCCCCATCCCCAGACCATGTCCAGAGCACTCTCTATGCGTGAATTTAGCTAGAACCGAGTATAACACCATCACTTAATGTTTCTGATGCGCTAAAGGAATGTGATGTGAATGCATTTGGCAGCCAACCTGCCTCACAAGATCTTTGCGATTGAGTTAGGAGAAGCGATGCACAGAAGGGATGTAAGCAAAACGATGGGGAGTTTATGCACTAAGATTTTCCTGCTGTGGTATTGTTTTTCATGACTCTTACTTTGTGTAGCCGCCTTTTTCTGTGCTTTTCGCCTCCTTCAGCAGACGCTCTGAGATGTGATCTTGTCTTGCAGTGCTGGAGGAGGAAGAAGTCCTGCTCGCTGAAGACACCCTGAGCATCCACACCGATCTGGCAGACAACGAACCGGTGACAAATGAGGTCCGCAAACAGTTTCTTAGGTAAATATGAGGTCCTCTTGTGTTTATAGTCCGTGTCTGGGGTGAAACGCATCTGAAGGATGTTAGTCACATACTGCCTCTCAGTCTGGGCTTTAGTTTCCTTAGTTTCCTCTTGTAAATAAATCGGTTGAGTGTCCTTTGGAAAATAAATGTGAAAGAACATGCAAAGATCAAACATCTATTCCTACAATCCTTTTCTTAATCTGAACCAAACCAATTTCTTAAAGCAGCTCTCTGATTCTCAGGTAGCCCCGTATTTACCCCCACAACACCAAACTGCTACCAGCTGTGTGACAAATAAACCCTTTGCATTGCGCCTTTCTGTCGGGACTCTTGGAAATCCTTACAAGTTTTCCCCACTGTACCCTGGGATGATGTCTAGCTACAGCTGATGTGAAAACAGAGAAGCACAGGGCTTGGTTTTGAAATGTCTGGCTTGCAATTAAGCCTCTAATGGCCTTTACCAAAGAGCCTGGGTCCTAGCACAGCCTTTGCTTGGAACGATATTTCTGGCATCACCGAACGTCAGTGAACATTCAGAGGGTGGCGCAAGCACCCGTAGCTGCGAGTGCGGCTGGCATGGGAGCTCAGCAGAAGAGCTGGGAATAAATCCAATCTGCTGCATCCCAGTCTTGCCTTAGCACTGCCACAATATGCCCTTTTCCTCCTAATGACTCTCTTGTTTTGACTAGGCAACTCAGTGTAATATCTTCTGAGGGAGGAGAATGTCCCAACAAAATGTCAACGAAACGAAAAGTCTGTGAAAAGAAGCCAGCAGAGCCTCCTCCGCCAAGAAAAAACCCGAACGAGAAACTTATTCAGGCTGAAACCACTGAAACGGGAACGGTATGGTTTGATTCCCCCCCCTCCCTTTTTCTACATTTATTTTTGCTGTTTCAAAAAATCCTTTTTATTTCTACATCGGATCCAGTTCTGTTAAACGTGTTGTACAAATCACGACCGCAGGCTTCAGGCGTTATTCTGGCCGGCAGTGATCATTCAGATTTGGGGTTTTGGCGGAGGTTTCCGTGCCTGGCAAGGGCTACGTACTTTGGGGGAATAAAAAAAGAAAAAATTAAAACAATCCATTCCAGCTCCTGCCAGAGTCGCCTGATACCGCAGAGCGCTGAGCTCCATCAGCCCGGTCTGTGCATTGCTGTTGGGCTTTAAAGTGTTTGGCTGGTGCTGGGTCCAGCTGGGTGTCTGGTGGCTGCAGCAGCGGGTGACACGAGCCAGCTGGCTGGTCTGTCCTGACTCCCGTCCCCACGTCCGCGAGAGCGTTTTGTTGTAATTAATATGCTCACAGGGACAAAAGGGGCAGCGCTCTTCCCTGAGCAGGGCCAGGGCGTGAAATGGGACCAGGGAAAAGGAGAAGAGAAGGGGAAAAACGGACGACGGCAATACAAAAGTAAAAGAAAGGGACAGAAAGGAGCAGGGAGGTTTTGCTAATGAAAGCCCCTTCCCTCCACTTCAGGAGGCTCAATGTGTCCTGTTTAGTCTGATGTGCGTGGACCATGGCACAGACGTGTAATTCACTGTTTCTGTGGATTATTTTAGCTTTCGAAGTCCCTAATCAACAGCACTTGTTCTTTTAATTATTCCTTCTTATGCTTTCTTTGAGACTGGGTTTTGTCCCAGGTCTCTGTCTCTTTTTGCTTTTCTCCCTTTTTGCAGAGAAGAGAGAGCAGCTTTCCTTTGTGCCTCAGGCATCACCTCTTTATGTTCCTGTTGGGGTGCACAAGCATTTGGTACTTCTTTTAAGCTGCTGTAAAGACACCTGAATGGAGGCATATTCAGCACTTTTCCTCGAATAGGCCATTTAAAGTAGTCCTGAGCTGGATATGCCTGCCAAGTTGCTGCTTTTGCTTGAAAATCTTGGCTCCTGTTCTTGCTGCCCATCCTTTGCTGCTATTTAATCACCCTGTTCTTTTTTTTTTTTTCTTCCCATCTGGCGTAGTCTTAAAACCTAAACCCCCACAAAACTAATAACATACAGTTTCTCAAAATGAAGGAAAAGAGTATTTCAGAGAAGTTCTCTGTGGTATGGTAGAGTTTGGGCAGTTTTAAATTTAGCAGTTCCTCTGTTGAAGAATTTATTTTTTTTCTCTTCTTCCATCTAAACTCCTGACTTTGAGTTGTACAAACCAGCTTTGGTGTGTGATTTTTTTGCAGGTGAAGCTAACGGTGTTCTGGCAATACGTGAAGGCTGTCGGCCCTGTCATTTCTTTAGTGATATGTTTCCTATATTGCTGTCAAAATGCTGCTGCTATTGGGGCCAACGTGTGGCTGAGTGACTGGACCAACGAGCCGGTGATAAACGGGACTCAGCACAACACAGCCATGCGAATCGGAGTCTACGCTGCCTTGGGCCTCTTGCAAGGTGAGGCCAGATAAAATCATGATGTCTCAATGTTCAGTAAAGAGGAATTAGGTGGGGAAGCCATGGCACCAGTTGCCAATTGCCCAAAATCCACTCCCCCAAAATCCTGTTCTAAGCAAGGGATGTAACAGAACTTGAAGCTACAGAGTCTGAGCTCAACCCAACACTTTTAATTTTGTTGTGAAGCCCTTGGAGGGGGTTGAACGGCTGACATAGAAGCCTGAGAGAGGTAGGGTGGAGAGAAAATGTGAAAACTTTGGTGCAGAAGGAACTGAAGGGTGAGGTTGTAGCATTAGGACTTCATGAAGGCTTGGGGAAAGCAGAGGGAGGGTGGTTGTGGTGAAATCCTACGGGACACGTTCCTGTGCTTAGGCAGCAGTGCCATAGTGCTAATGTGCGTGGTAAGAGGGGGTGGACAGGGAATACAGTAAAAGAAAACAAGCTTCTAGCACAACAAAGTGCTGAAGGTCAAAGAGCTGGAATCAGGAACGTCGTCCTCACTGGTTAACACGTCTCCTCTTCACCTGTTAGGCCTCATAGTGTTCATCAGCTCCTTCACCCTGGCCATGGGAGGCATCACCGCAGCCCGGACACTCCACGCTGGGCTGCTGGAGAACAAATTTCACACCCCGCAGTCCTTCTACGACACCACCCCGACCGGCCGAATCATCAACCGCTTCTCCAAGGACATCTACGTGATCGACGAAGTGATCCCACCGACTATCCTGATGTTCCTCGGCACGTTCTTCACCTCTTTGTCGACGATGATTGTAATTATAGCCAGTACTCCGCTCTTCGCTGTGGTTATAGTTCCACTTGCAATTCTGTACTTCTTTGTTCAGGTAACTGGAATCTGACTACCGTTGCAATGGCTCTTGTTCCATTGTTTGTCTTTCTTTTTAGGAAAAACAATGAGAATTTTGGGGAAAATCGAAATATCTGATGTAGCTACATGTTTATGTAAACAAAACATAATTTACTCCTCTCAGAAAAAGAAATGTCCTGTGAGATGTGGTCATGAAATAAGCAGGCATAACCTTGTTTTGCTTTTAAGTAATAACAGATAAGCCTGCTGCTAGAGGCAGAGCTGCAGTGCACTTCAGTATATTCAAGTGTGTATATTTGACATACTGACAAGTTCTTAAAGTAGAGAGGAGTTAAAATATTGAAAATACAAAGCACTGATTTCATTGACTTCTAAGCCAAAATGGAGCTTATGTTATAGACCCTAAAGAAAGGCCAATAATGGGGGTGCAAATTCATGTTTCATTTTCTTGCAAGATGAGGCTTCTACAAATGGATTCATTTTGTTAGGCTGTGTTAACTAAATTTAAAGGGACATAGATAAATTCAACTTACAGTCAATAGAAATTGCAGTTAGCCAATACTGTGTTGTGGAATGAAGCCAAGATAACTTTCTTAAAAATCTTCTTCATTATAGAGAACGGTTTGGAGGGTTGAAGTGCATCAGTAGCAATCTCCCTTATATCCTTAATCTAAAAACCCCTTTACTCTTAATTAAAAGAGCAAGTATTTCATGTACCCTTCCATTTTCTCCAAAACAACGGCAGCGATTCTACGTAGCCACCTCCCGCCAGCTGAAGCGCCTGGAGTCTGTGAGCAGATCTCCCATCTACTCGCACTTCTCGGAAACCATCTCAGGGGCCAGCGTCATCAGAGCCTACAGGAGGGTGAAATCCTTCATAGACATGAGTGACCTGAAGACAGATGAAAACCAGAAGAGTTACTATCCCGGCATAATATCCAACAGGTAAAAAGGCGTAAAACTTCCCGCTTAGAGAATCCTGTGTTTGCGTAACTGCTCCAAGCGAAGTTTACCGCTCTGCTCACATCTGCCTTTCCCTCAGGTGGCTGGGCATTCGAGTCGAGTTTGTGGGGAACTGTATTGTCCTTTTTGCTGCCCTTTTTGCTGTGATTGGTAAAAACAACCTGAATCCTGGCTTGGTGGGACTTTCAGTATCTTATGCGTTGCAGGTATGTGTTGTGGTTTTCTGTTCACTGATGGGTTTGTGTTTCAGTAGGTGCCACGGATATATCAGCAATAATTTATGAGCTTGTTAAAGCCTAAGTTAATAAGGAAATAGTCAAAATGAGTTGCAGGAGATAATCTGTATTCACCCAAGCTGTGGAGAATTTAGCAGATGTAATGGCCTCACTCTTGCCAGAAGCTTTTATGTGGCGTGAGTGTGCAGGGTTGCTGTTAGCGATTTTCTGGTGAGACCCATGGCTAGAGCAATGGCTTCCAACCAGCTTTTTGGACATGGCCATTTCTTAAATCACCATGGGAGGCACATCACATGAGCAACTGATTATCTGTAGACTTCTTGGCCCAGTAACTGTATTAATGTCAATGCAAAGGTAATTATTCCATTTGTACTATTAATGTGAATCCAAGTCTTAACAGCAGTGTCTGGTTTTGTTGTTATTATTAAATCTGTTGTTCCTCTGTGGATGGTATTTTGGTCTTTGTCTTCTCCAAGGTGACCATGTCTCTGAACTGGATGGTCCGAATGACTTCTGAACTAGAAACCAACATTGTGGCTGTTGAAAGAATAAAAGAGTATTCAGAAACAGAAACCGAGGTCAGCTGCCAATCGTCAAGCACGCTCACCAGCAAACATGGTGAAATTTTAACGCGCACATCTACATGGTCTTTCTTTAGACTCTTGAGAGACAGTTCCTGCTCTGAGAGTGTTATCATTTAGCCCGAACAAATGTCACACTCTGCACTGTAATTTATGCTATCGCAGCTCCAAACCCTTACTGCCGTCATGCAGTCTGTGCTTAGCATCTCATTTTCTGCTGCTGTGAGTGGCTGGAGCCCAACGGAGATGAGTGTCACCGTCAGAATATTGCTCCCATTGGGCTGGGAGTGTTTGATGCATAGCCCTACCTGCACGGATGGTGCTGTGATCCTGCCAGTGAGCGCAGCTGCAGCACAATTATCAGGCTACACACATGTTTTCAACAGTATTTCTATTTAATCAGCTTAATCAGTCCGTGTCTCTCACGAGAGAAGAATGCGGGTAGGAACACTGTATTGCCTAATCCAGGAAAATCATCCCGTCATCTGCCTTCGTTGCCAAATACTTTTAAAGGTGGCAGGTGGAGCTGTGCTGGGAAACCTGCTGCTCTGTGGACACCCCGGGTTTTGTTAGCCCTGTGTGCATGGTGGGGGACTAAGAAATAGGAAATGGAGGATCTGAGAACTGCAGGGTACGGTTCTGGAGATCAAGTATTTAATCTGGAAGCTAAAAGGAAGTTGGACGGGATGCATGATACACATTATTAATAAAACCCAGTGCTTGAGCTGGCATGAAACAGGCAGCGTTCTATTGAAGTCAATGGAAAAAAATGTTAATTTATATCCATTGAAGATGCGGCCCTATATGCTCAGTCTTTTTTTCCTGTAAACTTCACAACAAAGACCAAAGTGGCTGGATACTTAGGAACCCATGTTTTTCCCCCATTATTATTTTTTCTTATATAATAGAGGCTTGATTTATCAGATATCTTTCTAGTAACCCACAAATGTTAATGTTTGTATCTGAATTTGAATTATTGCTTTTTCTTAAACCGATAGGAGGCATTTCTGACTTCTGTTTTCCTTAGGCTCCCTGGATCATCGAAGGGAAGAGCCCCCCAGAAGACTGGCCGTCCAAGGGAGAGCTGGAGTTTGTGAATTATTCAGTGAGGTACAGAAAAGGCCTGGACCTAGTGCTGAAGGGTCTAAACCTCCAGGTGCACGGTGGAGAAAAGGTGAGTTCCCGGCTGCTGTAACATTGCTCCAGGCTTCCAGGGACAACCGTGTGCTTGTGTCCCATGGGACAGGAACAATCGCATGGGGCTTGCTGGACTTCCCGAGGGAGGTTGGCAACAGGCTACAACAGGAACTGTAGAGGCACCATTGCAAGTGACAAAAAATCAGCAATAGGAACACTTTTCTGCAAGCGGTGCAGATGGGAGAAGGAATTCCAGCTTTTTCTGCTCTCTGGCTTTCCCCGGTGAAATTTTTGGCGTGGAAGGAAATGACATTCTTTGCTTCCTTGTCTTTGTTCAGGGAGATTTGTTTCTTCGTGATTCAACGGAAAGTTCTGGGTTTTGTGTGCTGGTGACAGAACAATTAGCATGAGAAAGTCCTGTGCTTAACAGGCTGTTATTAAAAGAGAATTATCCGTATACTAAGCAGACAGGATGACAACCACCTTCTGGAATGGAGACACAAGTGCTTACCATAAAGTCTGAATTGCCCTTTGAAAAGCCTTTATTTCTTGTCCTTGAGTGACTGGGCTCCTAACATGGGTACTTCAGCCAATCACCTGAAGTTATATAGGATGGCTCTAGGCCTATGTACGTATTTATTTGCAATATCAGTCAAATTACAGGAACGGCAATATGTACATCACAATGTATGAGACGGGTTTCTATGGGAGGACGGTGACGTTCCCTCTCGGATTCAGATTGTGTGTCAAACCTCTCGGAGGAATCTCGGGGGTTTGTTTGGGGTTTGTTTTGTTGGTTTTGTTTTGGTTTTAATGATATGCTTTGTTGTTAAACCTGCAATTTGTTGTAGATTGGAATTGTTGGCAGAACTGGAGCAGGGAAATCCTCCATGACGCTCTGTCTCTTTAGGATCCTGGAAGCTGTAAAAGGGGAAATTAAAATTGATGGTGTGAAAATTTCAGAGATCGGTCTCCATGACCTTCGGTCACGGCTAACGATTATTCCTCAGGTACAGTTTCTGGGTATCTCAAAGGAAGGATCTCTAACAGCTTAGCAAACCGTAAACAATGGTTTATCCACAAAAGAAAATGCTTTGTTACACTCTGGAAATGGTTTCAGAAAAAACAAATTATTTTTACTTTAAGTGGTCTTGTTCTGCCACCTTATAGGCTAGTGCTGGGTGATAAAACAGGATTTAGGGTAAAACATCTTTACAGTTGGAACTTGGGTTTTAAGTGTGTATAATGCAATGTATTTTCAGAGTGGATAGGATGGGGAGGTGGCCTACCTGCAATGCAATGGAGGCTTCAAAGCAATAACTAGTATTTTAGTACCTGTACTTAAAATAGCTAAAGCACTTACCTAATGAAAGTTGTTTTTATATCCAGGATCCTGTTCTCTTTTCTGGAACACTGAGGATGAACCTGGATCCATTTAATAAATATTCCGATGAAGAAATATGGAAAGCTCTTGAACTGTCTCATCTGAAGAGGTTTGTCAGCAGTCAGCCGTCCATGTTGGACTACGAATGCTCAGAAGGTGGAGAAAATCTTAGGTAAGGAATGCTCAGATTAGAAACATCCACTGAGTTTTCATTCAGCCCTAACAGCGGGTAACACTTGAGCAGAGATTTACACGGTGGTCTGCTCTGGCTAAAATGATTTAGCCGCCTATCCTGTTTCAAGAAAACCACTAAGGCTCAAATATTTGCCAGCTCTTCTGCCTCTGCCATGAATGACCTGAGCCTTCTTTGCTGCTGGGAAGAATTTCTCCCAAACCAAAATCCTGTCTGATCGGTAAAGAAAGAAGTCTCAGGATGACAAGGTGTTCGGAATAGGCAGTTCCTTAAGCATGGTTCGGTAGGGAGGGAAATGCCATTGTAACATCTCTAAGTGCTGAGCCGAATGAGAGTCCTCTGCCTGAACCGATGATTTAGCAATGTTCATTTTCCATTATTATTTGAAAGACACGAATTAAGATGATAAAATGCCATGCTGCGATATGTTGCATCGGCTTCTGGGACTGTGGTGTGGACAGATCACATATGTGGTAAATATTCAGCTCCCTCCTCATCCCGCAAAGGCCACGTCTGGAGTGCTCTTGTGGCAGGAGAGGGGCTGTGGGCTGCCCAGGTATTTTGGGGATTGGTGGTGGAAAGGACTAACAGCCTCAGACCTTTTTTTTTTTTCTTTTTTTTTTTTTTTTTTTTTTTTTTTTTTTTAATTTTCCTTTTTCCCGTTGCCTTTTTTCCCATTTCCTTTCTTTAAGTCTGCGTGTGCTCAGTGTTGTTACACCTATGTGTGTTTCTGTACCCTGTGATCGTTAGTTCCCCGGCTCTTGTCGCGGTGATGGAAGGAGAGCATTCGGTGGTCTGTCAGTACTGGAGCAAACACTCGCTGCAACCAGCTGAGAGATGCTGCAACGTGGATTTATCAGCTCTAGGGCTGACGGACTGGGCTGTTTGCTAAATCCTGGGGTTTTTTTTGCTGGGTAGCTTTACCTGATGAGTCGTCTGCTCCAGAACAGGCGGTTCTGAGCAGTGGGGGCTCCTCGGTGACAGCCCTGTCCTGTCTTTGTTGGCAGCGTTGGCCAAAGACAACTCGTCTGTCTGGCGAGAGCGCTGCTTCGCAAGACAAGAATCCTGATCCTCGACGAAGCGACAGCAGCTATCGATCTCGAGACGGACGATCTTATCCAGATGACAATTAGGACGCAGTTTGAAGACTGCACGGTGCTGACGATAGCGCACAGGCTGAACACAATTATGGATTACACGAGGTAAGAATCTCTTAGTGGTGTGTGGTTTGGGCGGGTTTGTCTCTAGGTAGTCACACTGGTGCTCCTGTCAGGTTGTATGTGAGCAATGATGTTTAAGCCATATAATGGTAGAATGTCCAGACCTGGTTTTGCTTCTGTTGGTATAAGAAGCAGGTTCTATATTCGCTAACCAGAGCCCTGCAAGAGATCCGACTCAGTTGCATCAACGGCATTGTCAGCAAGCTTAGGGATCCTTTTTTAACTATCAGCTGCTGCTACTGTTTCACTGACATCATGTCATATTGATGACTTTAAAATATATTGCTATACTTAGTGAGCTTTTACCTTCTTGGCTTTCTGCAATGTATTTTCAATTCCAGAACTATGACACTTGCCTGCCCTCCCTTATTACCCCTGGGAAACAGGGAGTGTCCTGCACCTTTTAAAATCAAACAGCAGCTCGGGGAGGATGTTTATCATTTGTTGTATTCCAACATGTGAAAATACTGGAGCAAAACAAAAGCAAGGAAAAGATGGGAGCAGTTTGCTTTGTGATAAAAAGGGCTGTCAGGTTTCCTGCAAGGTGTTCTCAGATTAATCTCCCCCCCACACCATCTTTTGTTTTGCACAGGGTGCTTGTTCTGGACAATGGAACCATTGCTGAATTTGATACACCTGCAAGCCTTATAGCATCCAGGGGGATTTTCTACAGTATGGCCAAAGATGCTGGACTAGCATGAAAAGAAGAGCCCTTGGGGGGTTGATTTATTTTTTTTTACATTAGTGACTTGCCACAAAAGTGACTTGTGAATGTACTGTAATTTACAAAACAGTTTTTGTAGTAGACTAAACTTGGGATATGTGAACAAAGTATTTCACAATAAGGACCAGAAAGTGAATTTTATATTTTTAAATATTTTCTATACACATAAAGTATTTTATTATATGCTTTTTTTTTCCCAAAGAATGCCAAATATTTTGCCAAGGAAACATACATATCACAAAGCAATATGTACTGTTTTGGGGTTTATAATTAGTAAATTATATTAATGGTACAAAATATAACTGTTCTGTTTGTTTTCTGCATAAGGACTCGTTGGTTTTGAAGTGGAAATACAGGCCCAGTTAAGCGGTGACTCAGCTGAAAAATAGAGAAATGATGTGGTTGTGGTTCCAACCCGTTCTTTCGGTATTTGCCCAGGATGGGGTATTGAACGCTGAGGGCTGTGGGTGACCCCAGGGCCTGGGGTATCGAGGCCTCAGGGCTGTGGGTGACCCCAGGGCCTGGGGTATCGAGGCCTCAGGGCTGTGGGTGACCCCAGGGCCTGGGGTATCGAGGCCTCAGGGCTGTGGGTGACCCCAGGGCCTGGGGTATCGAGGCCTCAGGGCTGTGGGTGACCCCAGGGCCTGGGGTATCGAGGCCTCAGGGCTGTGGGTGACCCCAGGGCCTGGGGTATCGAGGCCTCAGGGCTGTGGGTGACCCCAGGGCCTGGGGTATCGAGGCCTCAGGGCTGTGGGTGACCCCAGGGCCTGGGGTATCGAGGCCTCAGGGCTGTGGGTGACCCCAGGGCCTGGGGTATCGAGGCCTCAGGGCTGTGGGTGACCCCAGGGCCTGGGGTATCAAGGCCTCAGGGCTGTGGGTGACCCCAGGGCCTGGGGTATCCCTGCCCAGGGCAACTTCAGCATTATAAGATTCCTCTTCAGCCTAAGAATTGCAAGTAACGTGTATTTAAAACTAAACCTACAGATGGCTTAATATAAATCATTAACTACACAATTTCTACTAATTTAGGAGGCTCCACATAAGCCTGCAGGGACATGATTGGCACAGAAGTGCTATAATTTTGCTATATCTGTCTTATGGATGAAGTCACTATGAGTAAGTCTCCATTTAAGCTGAGCAGACGTGTGTATAATTTATCTCATTCAACACTTAATCACCTGAGATAATGTGATTTGTATTGCAGAAATAAATATCTACCTTATAATTGATAATAAGCCTCCTCAGATAAAGGGAGTACTGTGTTTAAACAGTATTTGCTGCTAGAATCTGATAGAACATCTTTCGCTTCAGTTGTTCACTTCTTCCACCAAGCACTCTAGAAACCTATCCAGCGAGAAAACGTCCCTATATTTTTCCATAAGTAAAGTTCAGAAAAACTTTGAGAAGACAAAAATAATCATTTATTAATTATTACAAATGACACTTCTTAAATAGAAACAAGAATCTGCAGCCAAGCATTCATTCGACATTAAGATTTCATACAGCGGAGCACAAAGTAATGAATTATTTATCATACGCAGTAATGTAATGATTATACACCAATCAGACTGTTAGGAGCGTTAACGGTATTTTCTGAGTATAAACTGTGTTAAGGTATAAAAATATTCCTCTGAATGCATAGATAGCGATCAGCATCTGTGCAAGATAATCGGTGTAACAAGGACGTCAACCCAAGAGCTGAGCTTTTCCCCGCTAGGCCTGACTGGTTAAGCCTGGTATATGCCTGGATTTAGGCGGCGTTTGTGCTAGGGAACACAACGGCCAAAGTGCAACACGAGGAACAACAATTTTATTACTGCGCTACACGGAAGTTAATACACCACCAGCGATTTGGTATAAAAATAGCTATTGCCAGTGACTCGGACCATGTTTGACCTCCAGCACTTTGCAGACAAAGATATTTTGTTGTAACTAAATGCTCTGCTACAGCCTTGGAGCTGATATGGAGCTTCGGTGTGGTTGAGTGGCACACAGGAAATTTGGGTGTTTGCTCGGACAGAACGAGGCGGATGGGGAGAGGGCTCCCTCTCGTGTGCTGTAATAGTTTGGGTGGCTCCCTGCTCATCTAAATCCATTTACAGGTTTGCATGCAAGGCAGGGCTAACTCGGGCTGTCAATTCTTAGACAGCGAGACAGTCCCATCCTTTGGGTGCTGTAGTTTCCAAATAAACTGGGGAGAAGGGGAGTGAGAAGATAGAAAAAGTGGGAAATTCAGTCTGGTTCAATACGTTCTGTTTTCCTGTTCTATCTGGTACTGAAGTTTGTTCATCTAATTCATGCTACACACTTTTACAGTTTACCAGAACAGAACTCTTCCTCTGTCTTACTCTGAGTAAATATCAAAATCCTTAAAAATTAGATAAAACCCAGCTCTTTAAATACTTTTCAATTTATTTATTCCAGAATTTCATGGCAAAGTAGTCTAATTCTGAACTTTAAGTCACAGGAAAAGTGGGGTTTTTTCAGTCAGCAACACAGGTAAACACACGGCATTGGAAAAAAAAAAGAAAATACATTGCATAGGATCATCAAGATTTAATATCAGCCCAGACGACCCTGGGCATTTCACTAGTTTATTTTTTACACAGGCAACTTGAAAGTTTCAAGATGCAATTTTTCCCAGGAATGTAGAGGTAAAAGGAGACTGAAATTACAATTTTTGTGCTTTTAAAAGGGGAAATTAAAGCAGCATTGGCAAAATGTTACAGTAACAAAAATAGTATTTTAAATTGCACACGTCAATACCATATATTGACAGACAACAATAAAAGGGATTTTGGTTGAGAGCATATTTACGATTTGGATAATTACTATTACTTTTTGTTTTCACCTGAGAAATAGGGAAAAAGGTAAACAGGGATTAAGAAATCACAGGTAATAAGTCACTTGATAGTATTTAAACTAGAGATGGTTTTGTGCTTCTGCCAGAGATTTAAACCCTCCTGTTTTTTTTCCTTCTAAATAAAATATGACTTAAAATACACGATCTAAAAAGTGAACATTAATGGTAATGGACTCAGTACAAATATTAAATGGGTTTCACGGCAGGTTCTTTAGCTTGGGTACCTCTGCTATTTTATAGCAAACAAATTATTAGAACAGTTTAAGGTAAGCCTTTCCCTGAGAGCTGTTAACTCTACAGTATTTCAAGATATTTGTAAGGAAAAGTGTTGCATTAACAGTTTTACCAATATTTCCGTTGCATTAAGCTACTTTCATATCAGATTAATTACTCTTAGATTAACTAGAGGCTGTAACTGTGCATAACATCTTATTTCCAGGTTAACAAAATAGATCTTTTTTCCCATTGTTAGCCCTTACAGATACTGTATTTCAAATGTAATTTTAAAATGAGAGATGCAAATCTTTTGTTTTATTCTTTAAGCAATTAATATGTCAGTTCAGATGCCTTCTTGTTATAACCACTCCGTTCAGAAAGCGTTGGGACTCTGAAAAGTGAGTGTTTGTCACTTACTGTTAGAACAAGCTCCAGTTCTTGGAAATCCTGTAGCCTTGCAACATCTTTGTCCTTTAAATAAATACAATAATTTGTTAGGCGATAAACCATCTGTTCAGTTTTGCAGAGGTAAGTTAAAAAAATAGGCTCAGACTAATACAAGGTATGTCTTAATCTATAAAGGTGACCAGTAAACTGGAAAGCGGACATCCTGTTGCATCTTATATTTATTCTGGGATCCTATTCACCTACTCGCTTCGGTCTATTTTTAGAAGGAATGCAGTACTGCCTGTGAGGAATTACACTTGTAAAGATCTACTGCATGCCACTCCCAGCTCCTTTTTTTCCCCGTTTGGTAATTCTTAGAAAGCCATGAATTTGATTCCTGGCTCTGCCCAAGTTGGTCCTGCCTGGCTTGGGGTCTGCGAAGAGCACAGGCAGACACCCTCACTGCTTGAGTAACAACGAATAAGTTGTCTTATAGTCAGCGAAGATGCACGACAGGGAAGTCTATTAATTGGATCAGCTCCACGACTGACGCCATCAGCGCTCGGGAGGGATTTGAGAGGCAGAGGAAGGTCAGCGGTGCACCGGCACAACAGGTCAGCGGGTCTGTTTGCTGCACAGGGGAGCATCACTGAAGCAAAAAGCTCGTTAACACTCAGAGACCTGCACCCAGAATAATTCTGAAACAGCCTCGTGTTTTTTGAAAGGACGGCGTGCAGCCCTCGCTGCACTGCGACACTCGGCTGAGAACAGCTGTGACCGGTCACAGGGGTGCGGTGCTGCACTCCATTGAGGAATGGAGCAGAGAAATCAGATATTAATTGGGCTCAACACCAAACATTTGTGAAGGGAAATGATCAAGAAACTTGAGAACCCTTTTACTAAAAAAACCCCAAACAACTGCTAAGGGCTGAAAACCAAAGTGAGGGGGGTTTTGTTTGGTTGGTTTTGTGTTGGTGTTGTGGTTTTGTTTTAGTCTGGGGTTGGTTTGTCTGGTTTTTTTCAACATGGGTCTATGCAGATGACCAACAAATTATTCCTTTTTAAAGGTAACCTAAAAATCTTTTCTATAAGTCACTGCACTTCAAAATTTTAGAGTTCTTACCTTTCTTAACATTGTATTTGGTAATTTTCTGATCTTCTGTACATGTTCAGGGTTAACACCCAGCTCACGGCAACTCACTCGGAGCAGTTCCTTATAGGTCAGTTCTTGTCTGTCCAGTTCAATTTCAATGAAGTCATTTTCTCTAAGATTAGGGTTTTGTATTCTAACTTTAAGCACCAGTTCTATGAGAAATAAAAAGGTATATTAATAGGCAGATGTATAAAGGAATTGGAAAATATGTCTCTGTACTAACTTCCAACTATTTCTATGTTCTACTGACTTTGTATCATTTGTAACAGTACAAGAACATCTGGACTTGTATGACCACAATTTTCATTAGATTGACTTTCATCGACCTTTATGAAAAAATCATCGCAAATCTAATCAGTGTGTGTATATGCACGTATGAACCTTTGTGTGAATACTCATCTTACTAGATTTAAGCTAACTTAAAAGCAGAAGATTATACTGATCATTAATTTCCTCAGCAATCCAAGATTGCATTTATTGTTTTCTAATTCTTTTGGGCATCAGGCACTGCAATTCAAATGGATTATTTTAACTTCTCGTTGCCAACTCATGGCATCGGAACAGCTTTTATTTCAAGAATGAAATTCTGAACTGAAATGGAAACTCCAGATTTCCATCTACGGGCAGCAACATTTACCTGCAGAAACGGCAGCTCCTGTAACAGCTCACCATGGACTCGGGGCTGCAGACTGAGCCGTGTGAGGGTCTCTCTCGAGCCCACTAGCTGCTTACTCACATTCTTTATTTCAAGGTTGGAGTATGCTATTTACAGAATTGGATTACCCCGGTGTCTGTACGCTTTTACAGCCTTTGAGACAAACAGCAAATGTTTTCATCGATATTCTAATAACAGTTCCCGCAGAAATGGGATATCTGCCTCTTTAATTGCCTTCAAATGTTTCCTGAATGCTTAAGGATAGGAATGTGAAAATCTGTAGCAGTGCTGTGAATACCCATTACCCTGATTAGTCTATTTTCACTGCCCAAGGTGACAGAAGTTCTAAGACAAAGTGAGAAGAGACCTTCCTGTTACCTTGCATATTAAGTGGAAAAGCTCCTGTGAAGAAAACCAGATGAAACGCTGGCACAGGCCCCGGGCAGGAGCCGTTCTCCTGCTGCGGTGCAGCTGCATTTGATCCAACGGGCGACGGGGGATTTCGGCACCAGGACACGGAGCCCTGGTAGAGCGGAGCTCTCTGCACGGTGGGTTTGGAGCACGTTGCTGCATCCGGAGCAGCGTGTCCGTGCTGTACTGATGCAACTGGGCAGGTCCCTGCGTCAGGTAGGGAAGAAGAGTCGGTATCTTGTGATTCGAAGTGCGAGATACTCCCGTTGATGGAGGGATCCGGAATGCTGTTGCTCATGGTGTTATAAATGTAAGGGAAAGGTGGGTTAGCCAGGTAATTAGGGATGATTGGCAGATCTGAATCGTTCTTTAAGTCTGGGAGTTCATCATCTTCCACTGTAAAACAAACAAAACAACATTCTCCAAGACTGAGGAAAATACCAAGTATTGCTATTGCACTGTGTTTTTTTTTTTTTTCCTTTATTTTTAAGGGGAGGGAGTAGAGTGTTAAAAGCATCACAGGATAAAAGATGAATCAAAAAGCACTATGCCATTTTTCTACAGTAAAAAGAACCATGCTTAGGTGTTGCAATACAGTAAATACAAAAGCAGAGTCTGATTCCAGTAATTCTGGGGGTGCTGTTTCCTTCTAAACACTGCAATAGTTTTGGTTTGGTTTAATCCGTAGCCAGCACGTTCTAACATGGTCTCTGGTGGTATAATGCTATCGTCTTCATAATGTATAAGGCAATGAAAAACAAAGGGTAATATGTTGTTCGATATTAAAGCCGGGGATAAAGGGAGAAGAACATGCCGTACTGGGAGAGCTGAAACGTTACCAATTCAACAGCTGGGAGACAATAATGAAAACAAACACAGACAAGGGAATACAAAGGGAGGGATGAGTTTGTTAATTGACCACATTTCAAATTACTTATCACCTCTAGCAGCAAAGCTTACTCCGCTCCAATAGTTACAAAACACGATAAAAATGCGCTACCAGTGTCCTCTAATGAGCTGTTTCTCTGGGCTGCTAATTTTCCATTTATTCAACACAGTGTCTAAGCTCCACAGAACACTGGGAAAATTCTTGTGGTGCTCATATAAGAGCTTCACACAAATTCGAATTTCTCCTGCTGCTCTTTTGAAAACAGGAAGCTGCACCTATCTGTCGCTGGTTTAATCACAGCATGTTTCAAAATACAGTTTTTCTAATTTATCAGTGTTTAGAAAAAAGTTTGGCTAGTGGGATGTGCCATTTGTTGGTAGCCCTCTTCCCTTAAACTTTCATTTCTTACCAAGTCAACACTCTAGGAATCGTGTCACAGTTATTGCTAAAACCCAAACACAGTCTCTTCTCACGCAGAATAAAGATCGGCGTGTACGTGCTTTAAACACCAAGTCTTTGGGGATCGTATCGCACAGCCAACACGTTTACCTCCCAACATCTTCCTTATCTCTCTCCTGGACGTTAACTGGGCCGCCCGTTCCCCTTTCCCGGTGAGGATGTCCTTGTCGGCGCCGGCCCGCAGCAGGTAAGCCACCACCGCAGCGTGGTTCCGCTTGCACGCCCAGTGCAAACAAGTCCTGCACATGGAAAATGGTAACACTGTTTGAAATCCTAAATTACGGCAGATTAACTCTCGCTGCCTATGAGAAGAACAAGACCTAAAGCACGTCTAGCACAAAAAAAAAAAGACTTTAATTGTAGTCTTCCTTGGAAGTTTACGCTGGTTTTGGAGCCTGCAGTGACACCTGCTGATGCAGTTTTCCTTTGCTCTAATGCTCTCGATACCACGGAACCACAGCAGTATTTTTGAAGTTCAAGATCTTTTCAATTTGTCACTTATTAGGCTGTTAACTTTTCTGGAAAAACAAACAAACAAACAAAACACACAAAAAAAAACCAAACAAAAAAACCCCAAACCACCACAAAAAACCCAGAAGGCTTGTGTATGCTATTTTAAACTCTGAAAGAATAACACGTACTTAAAATACTTAAGTGTGTGTGTCTATGTACGGATACTTCCCTAGGATGCTATTTTTACTCTTTAATTAATGCTGTCAGCACAATGACTTGCACTTTTTGCAAAGTAAATGGTGTTTAAAATCCCGTAAGCACGGTTTGTAAGCACAGTTCTTTGCCCACTTGTGCAAGTGTCTATTACAGAAAAGTCACGGTTTTAGTGTTGTCGGGTGGTATCTGAATGAGGTGTCAAAACCAAGGCGTTAACCTCTATCACTGAAACAACCTCCGAGTTCCCTGCTGGAAAAGGAATTTTCAAGCCTGATTTAGGAGTTAATAAAAAGTATTTCTGGTTACACCTGAACACGAGTTGGTGAGTCGAGGTTTGTGTTTTGACTGCCCAAGCTGTCTTAGGCTAGCATGCCCTTCCAAAACATATATAGAGAGATAGAGATAGAGAGATATAACAACATAGAGTAACAACATAGTGACCTGGAGCAGCAGCAGCAGACACCGGAGGATTCAAGCAGGAGGTGACTACCGGCAGTTACCGGCTGCATCACCGGCTTTTCCTTTTTGGAATAGAGATGTCTATGGAGGGAGAACACTGGCCCAGGCTGCCCAGGGAGGTTGTGGAGTCTCCTTCTGTGCAGCCATTCAAACCCGCCTGGACACCTTCTGTGTAACCTCATCTGGGTGTTCCTGCTCCACGGGGGATTGCACTGGATGAGCTTTCGAGGTCCCTTCCAACCCCTGACATTCTGGGATTCTGTGAGGCATTGGGCAGCGGACCGACCTTTCCACTTCGTTCTAAATTCAAACCGATTTGCATTTCATGCGAAAGAGCGAACCCATGGCAGCTTTTGCGTTGGGAAACCTGAGGAGCGATCGCTGTCCCAGTGAGGGGGAGCGTTCCCGGGGGGAGCCCGGCGGGGACGGAGCCCGACCCGGGGCGGGGAGCGTTCCCGGGGAGGGGACCCCGCCGGAGGAGCCTTACCAGCCGTTGACTTCGTTCTGGGAGTTGGGGCTGACCCCCAGCTCCACCAGCCGCTGAACCTCCTCCGCGTCCCCCAGCGCCGCCGCCTCCCGCAGCCGCTCCTGCCGCTCCCGTTCGGCGCACGGAGCCGCCATCTCGCCGCGGCCCCCGGCGGCCTCCAGGCCGGGCCGATCTCTCATCCCCCGGGCACCCACCGGCCCCGGGGAACGAGCGGCGGAGGCAGCGTGGGGTTGGCGGCACAGCGGTGTCACCCCCGCAGGGGCCCGGGCTGGGGGACTCTATTAGCGGTGACACCCCCGGCCGTGGCACCGGGTTCCGGCTCCGAGCCGGGCCCGGGAGCCGCGGTCCCGGTGACTTACCGGGCACTCCCGAAGGCACCGGGGAACCGTCTGATATAATTGCATAACGCAGAGCGTCTCCTGCCTCGGTATCTATCCTTGCAGGCTCTAGAATCCTGCATCCCGCCTGGGAAATGCTCATCATGTTTGAGCATTTTCAGTGAAATCAATTAATCCCTAAAAAAAAACACCCCAAACAAATAATAACAAAATCAACATCTGCCTGCAAATCAACTGGAAAGATGACAGGTAATTCCTGTGATTTGCGTTGTTTGCTTAGAAAAGCTGGTTTTGGTCGTCGTGGATTCATCCTAAGCCAAGTTACAGGAAAGAGAAGAGCTGGTAAAAATTTCACAACCATAAAAAGTCAGAATAATTATTCCAAACTCCAGCCAGACAGTTGGCCATTTCTATTCCACTCTGCTCTGTGCAACCGTGCTGGCACACAGGGGAACTGTGCAGTAGTTGGGTTCCAGTTTACTTGTTTTCTTTCCCGAGGCACTTGGAGCAATATAACGAAGCCAAAACACAGACCAGTTCTGCCCCCGTTTTCTAAAGCAAACACCCGCATCCCATCCCACCCCCGATTTCCAGACTGGAGCATATTAACACTGAAAATTCATACAAGTTGTATTGCATTGCCAAGAGTTCCAGTGGGTTGTTAAATCATTATAGAATTGTGAAGCTTGAAAGAACTTAGTGGTGCCTTATAGTGCTGCATACAGGAGGCGTTACAGACACATTTCTGCAAAAGATGCTCCTGAAGCCCTCGGTGATGCTGAGCAAGGCTGCCATGAGTCCTGTGGGGTTTACAGGACTGGCAATATTACAGACTTCGAGTTCTTAATGAGATATAATTCAATTAAAAATTCAATTGTTTTCACACAGGATGATCAAAATGATTTTGAGAAACTAGGAAATAGCTAAAAATTGGTATGTGATATTCACTAAAGGTACAAAGTCACATCTAGAAAGGAAAAAAAGCCAATGACATGAGCAGAAACCAGTTGCAAGATTTCTGTTAGATCCGAGGCTTTATTTCCCAATGTATAGGTAGAATTCCTGAGGGAATACCCACTGCTGGAGGCACTTGGGAGGCCATTAACTGTGTGTCAGGGATGGTTTCAGTGCCTTTCACCCTGCCAGGGAGCTGAGGGGCCTGTGACACCCCATGGGGCAGCACACTGGTATATGCGGCACCTGGTGTCCCTCACACATTCCTCACTGCAGTTATTTCCCGGTGGTGCCGTTGCCTCCTCAGCACCTCCTCATCTATCAGGCCCCTTAGTGCCTGTGCACACGATGACACTCCCAAGCCGGCCCGGGGGAAAGGGGACCAGCCCCATCCCCATTTTTCCCCGCCGCCATCTCGAACCGGGAGCCGCCCCTGCCTCCGCGGGGTGCCGGTCTCCGCGGGCCCCGGGTGGGTGACGAGGAGGCGACGGCCACCTCACGCGAGCCCGCCGGCGGGCCCGGCCCGCGCTCCGCCAGGCCCCAGAGGCGGTGAGGGGCGCGCGGTGCATTGTGGGCAGGGCGAGCCGCCGCGCCGCCATTTTGTCTCTGTCAGTCTGAGCGGCGGCGCGGTCGGTTGGGGAGAGGAGCAGTCAGTGTTTGGTGAGGGGGGGGGATTCGGTCAGGAGGACAAGATGATATCGGCCGCCCAGCTCCTAGATGAGCTTATGGGCCGGGACAGAAACCTGGCCCCGGATGAGAAACGCAGCAACGTGCGGTGGGACCATGAGAGCGTGAGTGAAGCGGGGCCGCCTCTCCCCTCCCTCCCTCCTTCCCATCCCCCTCGCAGGGCCGGGGTTTTTGTCGTAGCCACACGGGTGCGGGTCTGCAGCTCCTCCCGGCCCGGGGACAGCGGGTTCTGGGGGAAAGGGATGAGGCTGTGGGGCGGAGGGGCGGGTTCCCCGGGTTTGGCGGGGCCGCGGGCCGGGCCCTTGGTGCGGGCTCCTGCATGGCGGGCCGGGCCGGGCCGGGCGCTGCGCGGGAACCGTGAGGAGAGGAGGAGGAATCGAGGGGCCGGGAGGGAGGAGGATCCTGTGCGGGGGGGGTTGCGCTGTTGTTGGGCTGCGGGGAGGAGAGAGGCCTTGTGTTTGTGTTGGTGTTTGGTTTGGTGGCGTGTTCTCCACGGAGCGTCCATAAACGAGAATAGGGGTTTGTGAGCGGCCTGTTGGTGGCTGAGATCTCCTGTAGCGAAAAAGAAAAATCATGGTGGTGGGGGTGTGTGCGTGTGTGGAATTTTGCTTTTCGGAGTGGAAACCTGCCGGCTTGCACCAAGGGAGATGAGGCAGATGTTAGTTTGGAAGACAAGTGTCTCTGGATCTCTTCCCGAGTGGGGTATTGGGGAAAGAAACAGAAGAGCGCAGACGTACGGAACTGTCTCGAGGTCGTAGCACAAGGAAGGGCCATAAGACTTTTGAACCTGAGGAATTTGCTAAGAAAAGCTTGATTCCTTCCGCACTGCCTTAGTCAAAGCTCCTGGGGGGAATAACCTAAACAGTATATTGTTTGGTGGTATTCATGTATTTTTTGTTAATGTGGTGATTCATTAAGTTTTTACAATAAACCATTAAAACAAGACTTCTTATATTATTATTACTACTATTACTATTGCCACTATTATTTTGAAGTGGTGTTTCTCCCCAGGGATGGTTGAGTTTTAGTGAATGATGACTTTTAGTGACATCCATTGTAGTCATATTGTAAGTTATTTCACAACAAAAATCAGTGGTAGTTTAGAAGTTCCTATAGCTGCTTCTTTGGGATAGATGCTGCTGAAATATGTTTTTTCCCTCATGCATGGTATATTTTTTTTGAGTTACAGTATATGTTAAAAGAAAGTGTCACGGTTACAATAGTTTGTTTATTACCTGTGTGATGGGAATTTCTGTAGTTTAAGCTGCAAAAAGCGTTTAGCCACTTCCCTTAGCATTTTCTTGGGATGTTGTTAAATTGGGAGGACAGAGAAGTGCTTGCTTTTGGCTGTTTTAAATTACATCTTAATCACAGAGGTGGGAATTCCTTGTTTTCTGACAAGAGTTATGTCATTTTGAAGATGGATAATGCATGTTTTAATTTGTCATAGAATACATGAGACAAGGGCAAATATCTGTCTTGCCTTAGATTTTGCAAGTACAAGAAACTCCCCCCCAGCTTGAAAAATGCTGCTCTGTAGGTAAGCTGTGCACGTCAGGAGGAAATTGGGAGTTCACAAAGTTTTTATGACCTTCTTAATGTCTTCCTAGATTTCTCTTATTAATCAAATATTATTATTCAATTAGATGTTCAGTTACATGTTTTCTTCTGATTCTGAACTCAAAATAAGGAGGAGTTGTTCAGCTTTCGAAATATGAACTAAATGGCTTGAGCCATGTTGGTCCGGGTAGAATAGAGTAGGGGGTTGTTTTGGTTTATTTCTTAAGGTGAGAGATTTTTTTCTTGAGGTTTTTCTTTTTTGCCTCATTCTCCTTAATCAAGTCAGATAACTTCATCTTCAAATGAGCAAATTTTTCAATTTTAGGCAGAAGAGATTGACTATAAGCATAGGAATCTGTCTTTAAATGTTTTTCAGTTCTGTTTTTTTCAGAAACGGGGCCTTGTCTCTTCTTCCCAGTCCTCCTTTGATGAGTTAGGAAGTGGAGAGCTGTCCTGTGTCTGAGGCCAGTGGAAGATTCACAGCCTTAGGGTTGAGCCTTCCTTCCGTCTCTCAGGAGCTGCTGCTGTTTGCTCTGCTTCTGTTTATGAAGTGTATCGGACCATAATGAAACGCAACCTTTCTGAAAGGAATGTTTTAATAGATTCCTATAGTCAACTGATGAGTTCATAAAAAAAAAATACCG
Source organism: Pampusana beccarii (assembly GCA_013399365.1). Classification (NCBI taxonomy): domain Eukaryota; kingdom Metazoa; phylum Chordata; class Aves; order Columbiformes; family Columbidae; genus Pampusana; species Pampusana beccarii. Next base: position 2,436,072 of record VWYH01007034.1, on the reverse strand, counting down.
CTGTTGAGACGTATTTCAGTTTGACTTCCTGCATCGCCTGAAGATTAAATTTGCAATGCTGCCGTGTTTTAGAAGACAGGAAATTCAGATGAGGTTCAGATAGTAACATAATTCATGTACTTGACTGCTGTTTTGCTTTACAGATGAGATACATGTGCTAATCTCATTTATTGTAAAATTAGACATATATCAACATGTAGCTTTTTCATTGTAAGCATGTATTGCCCATACAAAAGTTTAGGATTTTGAGTCACATTTCATCCGTTTTAGATATGGAAGGTTATCAAAACAAGATCATCTCTATTTATAATTCGTAAATTTTATTTAGGAGAATATAGAAACCACATGGAAGATGCAATGAAATATAAGACGAGGAGGTTGTTTTGGAGGTGTGGAAGCAGAGCATGTGGTAGCTGAGCATGTATTTGCAGTTCTAATGAAACACATAGATCATGTATTGTAAAGTTGTTTGTAGAGCTTAAGTTCTTAGTTTAAAACATTGACATGATTAAAGCCTTTAATCTCAGAAAACCTGAAATCCCAGTTGCTGTATATTTCAGTATTGCAGCATGCCCTTGAATGATCAATTCTAGTTCTGCTATAAAGGCTTTCTGGTTTGTATGCAGGAGGAAGTTATTAGTATCATATATTTTAGCCTTTCTGCTTACTGTCATATCCATAGACAAAGTGTATTTCTGGAACAGTAATTTCATTGATTCACATATGCTTGCTTTAATATACCACCTATACGAGACAAGTTCATGTGGAAGCAGCAATTGTGTAAGAGTTCTGAGGCTGTTCTGTAGCACATGAAAGCCCAGCAGTGACTGCCCATCCGTCTTGACATTGTGATGGTTCCTTCAAATTAGATTCAGTATTTTCAGAAAGTGGCAAAGGATGGAGAGCTGTTACAGACAAATGATTGCGAGTAGTTATCTCTGATTGGAATGCAGTTTCTCAAAATTTAGGTTCTGTATATAAATTATGATTTGATGGCACTAACTATTTATGAACTTCAGTGGTTTCAAAGAACGTATTTGTATGAAGGAATTTTCTAGGTTTTGGTGTGTAAGCCACAACTTGCTGGATTTTATTCTCAGCCTTTTTGCTAGGAATTATCTGCCTAAATGAATTTGCTTATGTAATTGTTTGTTACAGTTAAACTGATATATCTCCATCAGTAAATAATTTATTGCAGAAGAGGAACATGTTAATTCAGAAGTATTAATGATAAAAAGCTGTCAGTAATTTATGTAGGAAAGCTTTGAGCTGAAAGATATGACTTTCCCACCTCCAAGAGATTTCAAGGATTAGTGAATTTGAGGTGAAGAAGTGTGAAGTTCCAGTGTCTCTCTGCATTTGTTCTAGTGTCTTATGAAAATGTGAGACTCTGAGGGCTTTGAGACACATCTATGGCTGATCCTGCTGTGATAATTTGACTGTAACATTCCTCTCTGTTACACCTTCTGGGTAGTGGAATCATCAAAATAATTTGGCAAAAAGGAGTAGGTACTTGTTCCCTGCATAGGTAAATGTCCATACTTAACTGCCTGTTGCTCTGTTTCTGCAAATGTGGAATATATTTCCATATCGCTTCTGACTTGTGCTCAGTGCAGCAGTCTGATAAGCCATGGATGAGTAACGCATTTGAAGTGTATCACTTCTGTCTCAGTCCTTTAGTGGCTCTGTGATGCTGCAGCCATTTCTTGGCCCTTTCTGTTCTTATTCATCATTGATTACTTAAGGCTGACTCTATGTGCAGCTCACCGGCACCTATAGCTCATCACACCGTGAAGCTAAGCCCCAGTGATACCTTTCAAGATAGTAGCGAAGATTCTCTCAAGTAACGTTTTTCTGTTGAAGCAAAATCACTCGAAGAGCATAATGAAATAGGTATGAGAGAGGGAGAAAATTGCTGCAGACAAACCAGTCTGAACCATTCTTATCTAAGTATTTCTCTGCAGGCTGCCTCTTAGGAGAGAAAGTCAGTGAATTCACTCGGTACCATAGCATCCATAGCTAGTTAGGAGAAAATCACTGCATCTTTTCAGTGTGTGTGGTTTTAGTTGTTGGATTTCTTAAATATATAAATAATTAATAAAGTATGTGGCACACATTTAAGCTGCATATTTTAATATTGGTCACTATGGGTTTTGGCTGTAACCGTCAGCTTATAAGAGGAGGCTTTTCCTAGCAGTGCTACTTCATAAAATAATTTTAATTATTTCTGGTGTTGTGGTTTGTTGGTTGTTTTGTTTTTCTTCATCATACTTCTGCCTCTAATAACTTTCCTTTGCTCCTTTTGTTGGTACTTGTTTCAAAAGTGTTACAGGCCAGTTTGCATAATTTTTGAGCTGACAGGAGGAGTTCTACAGCTCTTTTTTTACAACATAATATGGTCAGACCGTTATTACTGTACTCTCTATGTCTTAGGAAATTGTCTAATCCATCTCTGAAATTTTTGGGGGGAAATGTCATTTCACTGACCCTAATATTTTGTATGAGGATGAGAAAATGAAGGAGAAAGAGAATGTAGAGAGAAATTTATTTCTATTGGCTAGTACAGGAGTTCATCCCAGAAACTGCTCCCTTGGAACAATTTTATATTAAAACAGGAGATATTGCAGCTTTCAGAGAAGGGAGCAGATTTGGAAACCAGATTTTGTCCAGTAGCTTTCTCCTTGCTTCCTGAGAATAAAAAGATGTGTGGTTTTTTGTGTGGTGTTTTCTTAACTATTCTTCTTAAGTTGCTTCAGATAGGTGCCACAGTGTCCTAACCTGGATCGGGGGAGAAGTATTCAAGCTATGTAATATGAGAGGATTCGTTTGTTTGTTTTTCATATCCATGGCTTGATTGTTTTTCTGTTCAATCTGTAAAACAGTCAGTCCAATTTTAGCTTCTGTAGTCTGATTTGCAGTCTGGCAGTTAGTATGGAAAAATAAGTCAGACTGATCTGATTTGATCAAGTAGTGTGACAGGCATTTATTTCAGTGAGGTGTTGGCGTGGGGTCGGTTTTGGGTGTCTTTCCTCACCCCCATTTGTTAAAATATGTCAAAATGTATCTTGGGAAATCATAAGTTGCAGATCTTTTGTTCACAGTATATATGAGAGTATTAGAACTAGGTTGTAATAAGTGGTAGCAATTAATAGATTTACCAGATATTAGAAACTGATGTAACGTAAAAGAGAATGTCCAGGCTAGTTTTGGGTTGGCACTTAAGTTAATTGCAGTCACATCTATGGCAAGAGTCTATTGAAGAATTAATTATTTAAGATTGCTTATGAAGTTAGGGGTGAAAGTATTTATGATTTTATCTTTTTGGCTGTTCTGATGGATAGGAGATATTTCTGTGTATGAACTTCAAGAACTGACCAATTTGACTAGCTAAGCCCATACCCATGGGTGAGGGTGAATAATCTTTTTAACAAAAGCTGGTTTTATCCCATCATATGCTAAGTATTTACTGGCTAGACTAACAGGTTGGGGTTTTTTTTCTAACTTCCTGGTGGTATTTTTCTGTTATCAAAAATAAATTTAGCAGTGTACAAAGGGGATTTTTTTCACCCTGTTTTAGAAAATAGAAGCGAATACCTAAAATTGCCAATTCATAGGGAAAAAAAATGATGCCTGTTTCTTTCTTCTCTCTTAGGTTTGTAAATACTACCTTTGTGGCTTTTGCCCAGCTGAATTATTTACAAATACCCGTTCTGATTTAGGTAAGTCTATAAGTCTTGTGATTTTTCTTCACTTATATGTAATTACAATTGAACTCTTGTTTGCAAACTACATTTTTATTGTTTAATGCTCTGCCAAAACACCTTCAAAATAGGCTTTTTTTTTTTTTTTTTTTTTTTAAAGGATTGCCAGTGATGTAGTATGTTAAGAGCAATATTTATTCCACATATATTCCATGTCTGTTGAAGAGTTTGATAGCCTGTAGAGGGTGGGGAATTTTGATGAGTACCTTCATGAACTCAGGCCACATACCTCCTAACTTTGCTCTGGAGATCAACATTTTAACTGTGCAGTTCTTCATTACAAAGAACACTGTCTGGAGCTTAGAAAATGCTTGTTGAAATTACCCTTCATATGTCATATTTCCTGTTTTGGTTGGTTGGTTTGTTTAAGGTATTCTTTTGTTTGTGTAGCTTTACCGATGTAGAATTTGATATGGAAATTCTGTTTTATATGAAGACTTTATATGTAATTCAGAATCTCCTTTGGTTTTATAGTTACTAAACCATATTGGCATTCTTTTCCTTCAATGTGTCTTTCAAACTCCAAGCAAAGGAAGCAGAAAAACAGGCATAAAAGTCTCCAGGAAGTGTTTATAGCTCTGTTCTATCATGGTGCACAAACAAATCCTGATGGAGTGTGAATGCAGCATTCAAGAGTGTGAGCTTAAACTTTTTGTGTGGTCTTTTTAGGTCCTTGTGAAAAAATTCATGACGAAAATCTACGTAAACAGTAAGTATGTTGGTTGATATGTTAATGCAAATAGTGTTTCTAAGGTGCTTGAAATTTCTTAAAGGCAACCCAACCATGAGAAACTAATGGCTTTTTGATTTACCTGAACTTTTATTTAAATATATTGTATTCTCTTACTTTGAGCAAGAATTCATAACATTGGAGGTTTTGGTATTTTTCGTATCTTATGGAGTGACGTGAACTTTCATTTTTTAAATATTTTACCAGGTATGAGAAGAGCTCTCGTTTTATGAAAGTGGGCTATGAAAGAGATTTCTTACGCTACTTACAAAGCTTACTTGCAGAGGTAGAACGCAGGATTCGAAGAGGCCATGCTCGATTGGCACTGTCACAGAATCAACAGTCTTCTGGGGTGAGTCTGGAAGAATCATAGATGCAATTTTTCCTTTAGATAGCATATTCATGTTCTCTTTACCATTTCTCTTTGGGTAAAATACGTTGGATTTGATGATTGTGGCCTGTGCTCTGAGACAGTTTCCTGACTGCTAGGGTAGTCTTGCTCCTTTTTGCTGCACTGAGTGTTCTGTGCAAAGTCCAGTTGCTTCAGAAGGAGCTGTGGACAGTCTCTGTAGTCAGGAGAGTTATTGGCTGTGGAGTAGAGCAAAGGTTGTGGGGGAAGCGGCTGTAAGTCTATTCCAGCAGCCTACAGAGAGGACACTACAAACAAGTACATTTTGGATGAAGTGAGATTCTTTTCGCATTTATACTCGAAGTTGAATTTCAGAGCCCATGGAACTTCTAAGTCATACTTGAGTGTCTGCAAAGATACGTAATAGCTGCATGGCAGTTTCAGAGTTTAAATTTAGGACTTTAAATTCAGATGTCTTACCTTTTATGGGCCAGGGCCTCAAATGTTTTTGTTGATTTAGGAGGAATTAGTGTGGTTAGAACTTTATTCATTCAGCAAGAGTGGAGTAGGCTGTGTTGAGGAGTGTTTTGTGTTAGACTAGACTGTTATTAGTAAGCCTTCATGGGAGAAGAGGCAGGAGGAGGTTATTCCTGAAGTGTTTCTGGAGTATGAGAAGACATACATTCGTGTGTTTCAAAGTTATTTTAACAAAAGCAAAACAAACCCAACCAACCAAAACAAATGCTTGTAATTTTTGGCAGGGAGCGGGACCTACTGGTAAAAATGAAGAGAAGATTCAGGTGTTAACTGACAAAATTGATGTACTTCTACAACAGGTGAGGTTTGGTTTGTTTGGGGTTTTTTTACCCCCATAAGAGAGAGATCTTCTTGTTACATTATTAAAAGTGATAATTTTTTTAATTGTCCTTTAGATTGAAGAACTAGGTTCAGAAGGGAAAGTGGAAGAGGCACAAGGAATGATGAAACTTGTTGAACAGTTAAAGGAAGAGAGAGAATTGCTGAGATCTACAACTTCAGTGAGTGATGTTTGTTGTTCTGTCAGACTTATTTCAAAATATGGTGCAACGGTATGTTCTTAATAACTTTATCCTTACACTGATGACATACAAGTTCTGTGCAGAGTTCATTAGACAATGACATGACATTTAAGTGTGTTGATCCAGTGTGTTGATGTAGCATGCTACCTTCAGAGTCAGTTTCATGCACACATATTACAGTTATTTACACAGCAGTCTCATAGGTGAGCTTGCATCTTATTCTAGTTCAAGTCTCAATTGGACTTTGCCGTGTAGCCTCCACAATATTATTTCACTGAATTACCAACCTGTCTTTGTTACAGAAAGCCCTTGTGTTAGGGCTGTGACTAGAGACAGGCATCTGTTTGACTTTGAGAGCTACAGAAGCCAGAGGTAATGGGTTAAGTAGCAAGTTCCTGTCAACAAAAAGGAGTTTATGTTTAAACATTATATTTTGGTGTTTAATAATATGCCCAAATTGTGATTCCTGTTTTATTTTTTAAAAGTTCTTAAATGTTTTCAGGCAGTAGTGTTTGTATCCATACTATATGATTCATGCATATTGCACAGCAATAACCACTTAGGTTTATGTTGAAATTCCAGTGTATTTCTCATATGTCTGTTGAAACAGTGAATTAATTTCACCACCATCCTTTCAAATGGCAGCCTGGCGTTCCTTGTTATATTTCTTAATGGGATATTCTAGCCATTTTCATTCCTACATATTTCATGGTTATTCTGCAGCTCCATACACTTCAGTTGATGCCAAATCAATCATTTTAAGAGAGAACTGATTTTTATTTTCCTTAATCCCAAGATTGTAAGGAAGCTGCAGATATCATGTATTAATCCTTTGCAGTGAGGAATAAAGTTTGTTTTGTGTGTTTTTTAATTGACTCCTTGTGGCTTATGTGGAATGAGTACACGTAGCCTATTTTTGCCTTGTTCATCCTAGCATGCAGTCATGATTTTCAGCTTTCACTAGTACGTAGGATTTGACAACAGTAACAGTAAAGTTCTAAACCTGTTCACTGGCTTCTGGTTAAAACTTATCTTTTACTTTGTCATGCGTTTTTCTTTTGCAGACAATTGAGAGCTTTGCGGCCCAAGAAAAGCAAATGGAAGTTTGTGAAGTTTGCGGAGCCTTTTTAATTGTAGGAGATGCACAGTCCAGGGTAGATGACCACTTGATGGGAAAGCAGCACATGGGTTATGCCAAAATAAAAGCTACTGTAGAAGATTTAAAAGTAAGCATCTCTTCAGTTACTGAACAGAAAAAATTGCTAGGAGACTTCAGATGGTAAACAAAAGGCTGTCCAGTGGACTTTGTCAAGTGGGTGAAATACTCCAAAGATGGTATATAAAAATTAAATGGAATCCCAGTGCACATTTAGCATTGTGCTTGCACTGACATTCTTTGTCATATGTGATTACGCTAGATAAAGCAAAGATGTAAATCGAGGTGGGAATTTTTTATGGCCTTTGTAAAGCACTGTAGTATGAGAATGACAAGCAAGAAAATTCTACAAGAAAAAGGATTCCTGTTTCAGGGATTTTAGGAAGTGCTTCTATGTAGGCCATCCATTGTTTGGAAAAAAAACTGAAATATTTTAAAAGCTTAAGCTTCTACATCCTCAGAATGTATAAACTAAGTTATATTGAATGGTTCATGTTAATTAATTTCTTTCTGTGAACTTTTCTTTAAGGAAAAGTTACGAAAAAGAACAGAAGAACCTGATCGTGATGAAAGGTTAAAAAAAGAGAAACTAGAACGAGAAGAGAGAGAAAAAGAGAGAGAACGGGAAAGAGAAGAGCGGGAAAGGAAGAGGCGACGTGAAGAAGAAGAAAAGGAAAAAGAGAGGGCTCGTGATAGAGAGAGACGTAAAAGGAGTCGTTCACGGAGTAGACATTCAAGCAGAACGTCTGACAGAAGATGCAGCCGTTCACGAGACCACAAAAGGTCAAGAAGCAGAGAAAGGAGACGAAGCAGGTACGTGTGTGTGTGTCTATTTTCCTTTAACTTTGCAAAATCTAGAAATCTTGTAGGGGCTTGATCTGTCAGCCTGGGTCACATCACTCATTTTTTACCTTCACTGTTCTTGTCTCTAAGTGAAGACAGACTTTACTGGTTCGAAGGATAACAGAGTTTTGCTGTGTGTTCACTGTTTTCTCTCCACTTTTGGAAGTGGATGACACCACTGTGGTGGAAGTATTCTTCTGAGGGACCTTTGCGTAGACAAATGCTGCCAAAGAAAAGGGTCTCATTTTTTCCTTAAGTTGGTCTTTAATTCGCAGTAGTGGATGTTTTTAAGCTGTGTGGTTGAATGTGTGAGTAAATGAAGGCAGCTATATGAAGCCAGGTCTTATGTCCTGGGAAATATTTATATACAGTATCCTAAGGCTTGTTTTAACTATTTGTTTCCTGCAAATAATCAGTGTATTAGAAAATGCTGCTGTTTTACTATATTATCTTGTGAGTTAGAAAATACCAGCTGACATTTACGTTTTTGAAATTTTCTCTGAATGTTAAGGAGTCGTGACCGAAGAAGAAGCAGAAGTCATGATAGATCAGAAAGAAAACATAGGTCTCGCAGCAGGGACAGGAGACGATCTAAAAGCCGGGATCGCAAATCCTACAAGCACAGAAGCAAAAGCAGAGAGAGAGAACAAGACAGGAAGTCAAAAGAAAAAGGTATGTTTGTGTGAAGACTGAGTTTGTATCAAGTTCTGAAATTAATCTTTCCCTAAAGTCTTGAAAGCTGTTAGTCTTTCAGTGAGTGACTGAAAGTTCTTCTTAGCATCAGATCTGGTTTTATAAGCTGTATATGTTGCTGTTAACCAATTTGAAACCTTTTAGTAATTCCAGTTATTGTTAATGCACGTGCCTACATACGTACACCCCAGTGTCCACCTCTTATCTGATACAGTAGTTACTAAAAGCTTACTACTTTGCAAAGATTTTTATGTATATTAAGACCTGTTTACTATTTACTTTTAAAAACATAAGACTGTAATCAGTTTCCTAAGAGTGAATTTCTTCTGTTCCTACTGTTAATTTCTGTAATTACCGTTTTCCTGATACATGTTTTGTGGGAGATAGGTAGCTGGTTTTTCACTTGTACCATCTATTACTTCTCCACACTCTCATGTTTCCTTTATTGTCTTTTAACAGTGCTTTAAAGTTTTTTGTTTTGTTTTTTCCTAGTCTATGAATGCAGTCCAAGATAAATCTTGCAGGATTTCTTTAATACTCTAAATTACAATTTTATGCTCTCTGCCCAGTCTTCTGCTCTTCCCTCCATCCTTCTGCTTTGTTGTTGTTTTTTTTTTAATGAAGTGAGATTTGCTTTGTCACTATTCAGGTGAGACTGAATTAGTCCTTGGAAGGCTTTTATGGCAGTACATGCCATGCCCAAAAACATTGATGGTGACTCACTGATTCATCAAAGGATGATGTTCAAAAGTTTTACTTTTAAGTATTATAGAATTAAAGAGTTATGTGAGAGAATGCTACAGAATCACATTCTGTGAATAGATACTAAATCACTGTTACTGCTAAATTCCCCCCTTTAAAAGTCTTTTCAAACTTCTGGAGAAATGTAATAGTAAGTTCTGGCTTAAACTGCTGGCTCTGGGGTGCTGACTAGTGTGCAGTCTGAAACAGCCGCCCCACTTCATTGTTACAGCTGAGCAGCAGGAACGGATGAAACAATTCTCCTCTGTTTCTAAGGTACTTTTGAGGTTCTCTGGAATGAAAGGTGCTCTGTGCATGTTCCTGAATTGCACAGGCCTGTTTGCACTACCCACAGTTTTCCATATTTATCCAGCAGGTTAGTTCCCAAAATGTTGGTAACGCTTCATGTATTTTTCTTGCCTGACTTCCTTGGACCGTTTTCATTTCTCTTGTTTATGCTACAGTGCAGCTCTAGTATTGATTCTTTACTCATTTTGCTTTGCCCTTTATAAGCAAATAGTTTTTCACTGCCAGCTCACTGGCAGTGGAACTGATGCATAGTGTTTAAACTCAGATTCAGTACTGTAGCCTATATCTGTCCATTTGTTACTTTGTTTCTACCTGATATTGTGCCTTCTTTGCCTACTTTATGAAAAGATTTCTAGTACTTAGTCAAGAATGTCCTATTCAGTATTCTGTGTCTATCTATGCATATAAATGTGTTCTTATTTATTCAGATTTGGTGTGGTTTTGGGCTTAATGGCTTTTCAGTTCTTTCCTTAATCCTTCCATAAATAGAGGAGCTAGTGAACTTTCTTCAGCATCTCAATATTTGTAGTTTTAACTTGACTGATTTCCTTGCTGGCCTTTTATGTGCTGCTTGCTACTTTCTTCCTCCAGAAATGAGAACAGTGAGATGATGCTATGAGCTGTGATGAAAATTCCATCTGGGAAAATCAATTACTTTTTTTGACTATGTAACCATAACATTTGTAGAAACACAAATAGGCCTTAGAACAGGACTGCAACGCTGAAGAAGTTTGTTTTTTCCCTTTGTTGGGAAAATCTTTAATAAAAAAAAAAAGGGGAGGGGAAGGAAAAAAACCCAAACTGATATTTTACAAGCAAGCATTGCATTTCTATGATGAAGCTGTAAACACTGTTACATCCTCATGTTTGCAATGTGGCATTGTGGGTAGTTAAGTAAATAGCTTTAGAGTTTCATGTATCTGAAGTGTGTGGCTGGCTACTGCTCTACTGTTTGCATGAAAAGAAGTAATGTGGAAGTTCACACTTACTACAT